>JAGFZM010001036.1:35884-59848 GCA_017657215.1 Limnothrissa miodon | reverse complement strand
TCACTGTTTTATCTCTTCAGGTGTCTCCTCTATGACTTCATGCCAAACTGCCTCTCCCTTTTTCTCTCGCTCTTTCTCTCTCCTTTCCCCTTTCTCTTTCTCTATCCCTTTTCTCTCTCTTTCTCTCCCCCTCTTTTTCTTTCTTTTCCTTTCTGGCTATAGCTTTTGGAAATACTTGAATCCCAGGCTTGCACAACCAGTTCTCCTCACCCCCTCCTTCCCACCCCCATCCCTATCTCCCCCCGGCCCTTTCAGCTCTTGGCACTGGCAAAGCCCTGGGCTCCCAAGACTAACTATGTGTGTGAGGGAGGGAGAGACAGACAGACTGACAGATGTTATTCTTTGATAGATCATCTGTTTCTGACTCGGCCAGCAACATCCATTCTCCTCACCTTGCTCCCTGTGGCTGGATCAATAGGCAGACTTCAAGCCCAGCCGTCAGTAATTGGAGTTCTACAAGGCCACGGCGCCAAGCATCCGGCCTATGCAGACCGCTATCCACCTCCAGATCGGGCATTCCTATCACCGCTGGTATGGAGTATGGTATGGTGGCATAGCGGGAACCTAGCTAGCATGCTAGTGCAAATTGTTGTCCCAAATGCCCTTAAGCAAGGCACTAAACTGTAAATTGCTCTAGGAGACATTGACCCTAAAGTAATAGATAATTGAGAAGTGTAAGTCACTTTGGGTAAAAGTGTCTTCTAAATGGATAAATGTAAATCAATGTCTAATGCAGAGCTTGCAATGTGTGAAATGCGGCAATTACAAAACATGCACGTCAAAATTATCTGCCAGTATCCTTTTGCTTTCTTAAAGTTAGGGCAGTTGTGACCCAGGTTCTGCTAGCAGCTATTGAAAGCTAATCAATAAAAAACCTTGGTCTTCAGTGATGTCACCTGACTTATACAAAAGCCATATACTATACAAAAGCCATACTATGTAGTGTTTAAAAATATAACCATATGTGCCATTTCCACAGATTCTCTACTCTGTTTTTAACACACACACACACACACACACACACACACACACACACACTATAGCATTTCTTTTCTAAAGAAATGTACTGTAGGAATTTTTGTGAGCACCCGATAGGCCTCATTCTGACTGGAAGGGTATAAGAGTGGAAGTTGACTGGATAAGTGGAAGTTCTCCTATTTATTATTTGGTAATAATGACAAGGAGAATCTCTATGCAAGTTGGCAAGAAAATTTGATACAACATGACAGCTTAAACTAAACTAAATAAGGCAGAGTAATTTACTTTCAGTTTCATTTAACTTCAATTTGGTTAACTTTAGCTGCTGCTTTGTTTATTTGTAATCTTGTATCAAATTTCCACAATCTATTTCCTGCCGACAACACTCATTGAACTCCAACAGAAATATGGATTGATTCACACTTGATTTCGCCATTGGTCTGCCGTGAGAGATTCTATGATGTACACAATAACTAATCAATAAGCATATCACCACAGCTCAAAAAATCAAACTGTGTGTAACCATGACAACCTGCTGTACAGAAATATTGCACCTCATGATGGAGAAAGCATAGTTATTTTTCCTCACTGTGCTGTCACACACACTTAGCATTGTGCACATGTGGTGTGAGAGATGTGCATGAACGCATACTTGCAATCATACACAAAACAGTTTGAATGCTTCCCCACAACCAATTCTCATCTGTGAGCCCAATGTGGACTCTGAAGGAGCTCATCAGCAAGAGGCATCACCTACACTGAATGAATCAGGCCATTCCTGTGTATCTTAAGAGAATAATAAAGGTCACATTGTTTAGTTGTACTGTGCAAAACAGGTGTGTAATTCATTCAGAGGGAAAAGCATAATGGCTGCACAGATTGAACTGCTGTGGTGGGAAACACACAACTCTGTCATCCTGGTTCTCCCTCTGGAGCCGATGCATCACCTTTGTCACTATAGCTTTGCATTGGGCTACACATATTGGGATAACTGAACAGAGGCATGATCGCTCAACAAACTGCTTTCTCCTAACACACACACAAACACATTGATGTGTTTTAGATGTGTGTGTGTCTGTAAATACAGTATTTACAGACACACACATTGGTGTGTTCACTCTCATAAACACACAAACACACAACGGTGTGTTCACATGCAAACACAGACATGAACATGCACACATACGCAACTGTGCTCTCATGGTCACAGAAGGATAATTTCACAAAGGCTGACAAACACATCCATAACCAAACGCATAAACACAAACATATTATCACACTCGCACACACACAGACTTGGCTACAAGCATATACTTTCATAAAAGGCTGCCAAACTCATACATAACCATACCCACACACACACACACGCATACAAACATACAACACAGGCACGCTTCCACAAAGTCCCCTTTGCCACTCGCTGCTTAGGGCTATTTAAATGTCCTCTCATCAATCATGGAAATTCAAATGATCTGTGAGGCTCCCAGCACTATCTCCAGCCTGCTCCAGTGGAAATCAATCAGCTAGCTCCAGTGCATGCTAATGAACAAGGCGTGAGGCAGGGAGCAGGAGGAAAAGAAGGAGGAAAAACAAGAGGCAAAGGAAAAGCGAGCCCAGCCACTGCCACACACTAGTACTTACAGACGTACGGTCACAGGGGTGTGGAAAATTTAGAATGTGTGTGTGTTTGTCTGTGTGTGTGTGTGTGTGTGTGTGTGTGTCAGTTTGCCTACCATATGTATGGTTTTAGTGTAAAAATAGGTGAGATCAGAAAAAGGGAAGTGTAACACTTTAGACTTACCAATATATGTGTGGCCATTTTTTAGGCCACACCAATAAAATTAGTTGGTTCTCGGATTCGCCGCTTGAAAAAAATGCAAAATGAAATAAAAATAAAATTTAATTCGAACTCACACGAACATAAAAACACCATGGCTGATAGCTATAATACTGACAAAAAACAGCATGCTGCGTTCACGTGACGTCGAAAACCAAATCGCGCCTTTCACTTCAGAGCGCAAGAGACGTGATTTGAGGAAATATGCCGGTGGAACGGGATTCTGCATGGCCAGTGTTTGCAATTATTAGAATATCTGATTAGAAGAGAAAAACATTTGACAAGTGCATTGACATTAAAGAGGATGAGAACTTTGCGCAGTTGTACTCACGGTGCCGAGAGCAGTGTGCTTGTGCAACTCTGGAGGTGAGTTTGATATTTCATTGATTGAGAGGCGACAAAAAACCCCATTCAAAGTGTTTCGCCATCAAAATCAATCAATAAATAAATGAATAGCATGTGCCTACACACTCACATCCTCGCGCGCGCGCACACACACGCTTCTGTTTTTCATGCAAAAAAAACCATCTCTTCTAGATTCACGTGACTGCATATTGCATGAGTTTTAGTCACTATCTAATTGCTGTCCGGTGAATCAATTGACGTTCTAATGCCCTGTGATGAACTGTGACAAAATGAGTTTGAACGTAGGCTACAGTAGTCTACATCATGTCATACCTCAATTCCACAGCCAGCCTGCTTGGTGCTTAGATTCACAAACTCTTAAATAAATGACAAACCGTCAAACCTTGACATAACATAGAATGACAGAATTATGAATTTTTGTATATTGCCTAAAACCTGCATGACAAAAAGTGTGCTGTGAGGTGTGAAAGTTAATAATAGTTAGGTTAATAAAGTTAATAAATTAGGCCACATTTAGTTTTTCCTAATCACATGAGTAAATGTCTTTAATGAACATTAACTGTGAATGTGCTAATTTACCTTCAGAACATTTTTTTATTTTTATTTTTATTTCGCTCGCTCGCTCCATATTTTTTCTGAAAAAATCCGAGAACCAACTAATTTTATTGGTGTGGCCTTATTTTATTATTTCTTTCATCTTGTTATGATACTGCCCTAATATTATGCTCTCAGTGACTTCCCAAGTCGCCTTGCATTTCTCGTTTAATCTGTTTCAGGGCTTTAGGATTCCACACCATTTCTCATTCACAGCTTCTGTGATTTCATTTATCACAAGGGGGAAAGAACCTAACAAGAGGCTGCTTGAGCCTCCAGCAACTCAGTGGCCGACACATTTCTGTGCCAGATACCCCCCCTTCCTCCTCCACACTGACAGAGGCAGACACAGCTCTTAACAGGCTAGAATTGCACTCCTCTCTTCTTTGGAAGACCCTGCGGCCATGACATACCAGCAGAGTGGAAAAAGGCAGGAAAGTGCATGGAAGAGACAGTACTGCTGTCTGGTCTTTTCTCTCTCCTCAAGACTGTTAATCTAGTCACCTGGCCCTGGCTGTCACAGGAGGCTTTGTTGCCTGTACACCTCAGGCATATTAACAAAGTCTGTCCCTCCCTGTTTTCTCCTCCCCTTTTCTCTGTGTGAGTTAAGAGTGTAACCAACAATGTGGGTTATGCCACCACCTAGTGGAACAAAAGTTGAAGTGCAACTTAGTGCTTCAAAAAGTTTTTTTTAATAGAAAAATGATCATTTTTATATTTAAAATGAGAATTACCCTGCAAGAATGAAGACCCATAACTATACAGATTAGTCTACAAAAGCCCACATCATGAATATTTGGCTAATCTTGTGATGACAAAAAACATACTTGATGAAGATACAGGCTACTCAAGCTGCAGCCAAATAAAATACAATGTAATCCCCATTATGCATTTGTTTTGAGAAGCTGGGCATAATGAAGGTAGTTGGGCAAATCAGATGAACAATTTTGTCAGGAATAAGGAAGCATAAAAAAGGTCATTCATCAAGGATAAAAAATGGACCTCATTCTTCATAATTCCAATCGTCAAGATATTCCCCTCTCCAGTGTAACAACCAAGCTTTTCAGATGAAAAGTAAAATGAATACCTTGACAACCATGGTCTGTGCTATAAGACAAAGGACACAGAACTGTTTTGTTTTGTTGTTGGTCGTATCCTTTTTAAAACTGCTCTTAGCCTGTTGTAATAACATACATCAGCCTGTCAAATGAAAGCAATCTTGGCATGACAGGCTATTCTATTCAAACATGCAAGGTATAATAGGATTTTGTTGTGGCCATATTGTTGCAGCTGATTACCTG
This sequence comes from Limnothrissa miodon, assembly GCA_017657215.1. NCBI lineage: Eukaryota > Metazoa > Chordata > Actinopteri > Clupeiformes > Clupeidae > Limnothrissa > Limnothrissa miodon. The sequence goes on along the minus strand of JAGFZM010001036.1, from coordinate 54,772 downwards.
ACCTATACGCTACTGTTCTGGTAATCCATTTTTGCATGCAACGCAGTAGAGGCCACATTTCTTAAAAGTTTAGGCCTATTTTCAAAGGCCCTGTACATCTTTATTGTTGTACGGGGGCGATGGTGGCGCAGGTGGCGCAGGTGGTTGAGGTGCCGTTCGGCAACCGTAGGGTTGCAGGTTCGAGCCCTGCTCCATCTGACCTCATCAAAGTATCCTTGAGCAAGATACTGAACCTCAATTGCTCCCAGTGGCAGGATGGTACCTTGCATGGCAGCCTCTGCCACTGGTGTGTGGGTGAATGTGAGGCATACATTGTAAAGCGCTTTGAGTGCTTGTAAGAGTAGAAAAGCGCTATATAAATGCAGTCCATTGTACTGTATGTAAAAAGCTGAAATAAGACACAACACTACCATGACATGGATAAATTAGAATCTTTACAGAATCTGACAAACTTGAATATCTTACAGACAGCAATATTTCAAATGTGAAAAAAATGTTTTCTTAGATACCTCTTTGGATAAAGAGCTTAATTGCAACACATTGTGAAGACTGCTTGGGTCTTTAATAAATGAAGTCAGAAATTTAAGAAAAAATGAATGAAATGTTCTATTTGCTTGGATCGTGAGAATAAAAAGAATATTCTCCTTGTCAAGAATATATTTTCATGACAAGGAGAAATGAAAATGCAATTGTCCTTGTCAGATATTGTTTTCAGTTTGTTTCAGTGTTGTTTGCATGCTTTAGATCTACAAGTGTTTATGATGCTAGTCAAAGGCTTGTCTTTGAGATATGTTTCATTTTGCTGGAAATGTTAGGCATTTCCCTCAGGAACTGCAGTTTTTTCTGCATTAACCTAATGCATTTAATTTTTTGTATCCAAATAGACCTAGCCTAGAAAAAACATCAGTGGCTGCAGTGCAATGCAAGGTTCTTTTCATAAGGATTTAACCACAGTGATTTGAAGCAGCTGAAAATTATTATTTATTTGTTATTTGAAATGACCCTGTGCCATTCTCTTTTAAACCAATCAAACACAAATAGTCTACGCTATAACATTTTATAAACTTAAGTTTAAATGGCCTACATGATCTCCCTCGTCCTCGGCTAGGGCCTTTATATGTTAAACAATATAAATATTGTAGGGAAATGGTGTCTCTTTCAGATTTAACAATGATCTAGGGCTAGGCTACAGACAACCAATTAAGCATTCAATTGGCTGTTCAAACAATTAACCATAGGCCTACAATAACAACCAACCAGCCTATCCTTCAATGTAGCCAGTGGCTGGTTGCGAAAACCATGGCTGCACTAAGCTAGCTATGCCAACCATAGAATTGTATTACCGGTATCTGTAGTGAAGTTATTCGTGTTGGCTTGTCTTTGAAAATAACCGGTTTTGTATGTCTGGAAACATGTAAAGTAAATAACGTCATGGTGCAGCGATAAAGTGTAGGACGTGCTTTAAAGACTGGTAGCAACATGCTAATCTCGGCTTCTACTCACTTCTACACAGCTTCTACACTCAACCTCATACATCAATGCCCTCCGTCTTCTTTGGCCTTACACAATTATTGTCATACATACTACTTAATTACACCTACACTTGTATTGTAGTGATTGCCAAAAAATTACACCGCAAATGACATCTTCTTAAGAAATCCTGTTTAAGGGCCGCTACTATTTTCTTGATTTCTGATGAAAATATGCTCGTAATGTTGCAGGCAGTGACAGGACTACTATAACGTACGCTATATTGAAGGTCCTTACCTATCAGACTTGCTTTCTCCTGGATAGCAAGCACTGCAATGGCGGATTACGATAACTACGATGACCGGGATCGGGCTTATGGTAGCTTTGGCGGCGGAAGAGGGTGAGGGAATTTGTGTACAGTTTGCAATAGTTTGCGTCTTCTGCCAAAAGTGCAACATAGTGTTATGTTTGTCATTTAGTGAAGAGTTCGTTTAATCTATGATTGGTATAGGCCAAACATTCCTTACCGGGGTTTCAGTGCTGCTCACTACCGATGTGATGAATGGAAGGCCGGACTAGAGAACGAGGAAAGTCCGTGGCTTCGAAACCTTCTAGATGGGAACGATGGCTTTTCATTTCACCATGGTTGTGGCTACTGACGTTTGTTGAATTGTAATATCTTATTTAATGATTGTAACGAAGATATGTTGATGCTAACGGGCTAGCTAGCTACAATCTTTGCCAGCAAGGCACTTGGCGCCACGGTCTCAGGGAAAAAAACAGCCCACATGGACTACATCATGTAGTGCAATAGTCAGCAACTCCGCTGCTTCGAACGTAATGTGGATGATTCTCATCCACTGATTTCATTGTGCTGTCGATTTGATCAGATATATTTGTCGTATCAATTTCTCTCTGTATTTATTCAGTCGGCATATGAACGGTTGTTAATCGGTGATGTTTCTGAGGTATCTATAATGCCATGGCGATATTTAGCTGGCTAGCCAGCTAGCTAATATTCAGACAACCGAAGACAGCATTGCATGTCCAGGTTGGTGGGCCCAAATCTCTGTCCCCCATTTTACCCCAGATAGCTGTAGCTGCGGCATCCGACAGGCAGGTTGCAGTGACTATAATGTTTGAATCAAGTATACATGAAGCACCTGGTGACGATGTTTCTTTCACTGCTAAATCTGCCTATTCGAGTTAGCAAGATGTTGGCGCACAATCTCGCATTGTCTTCTACACTTTTTTTTAACCAGTTACTAATTGGCCAGTATTATTTTCTAAATGCAATCATTCTCTGGTATACGCGATGCATGTTTACGTGTTGCCAGAGACCTAGAGTGCTCTGCAAAACACTGCTGAATCAAAACACTGCTGAATCAAACGAGTGCTCTTGCTGCGTCGAAGACGCTCCAATGATGCATGCTATGGCAAAGTAATATCAGGCTTATGTCACTTGGCCAACTGCATGGGTTGTCACTACTCAACGTCATTTGCTCAAAATTATGATCGCAATTTAATCCTATTATTTACCATTTAAGCAGTCTCGATTAATAGGAAGAATAACATGGCTAAGTTCTGTATTTAGATATGGGTTAATAAAACGGTTTATGGCGAGTATTACCTTTTAGTAATGGTGCATCTGCTTTATCAAATTACCAGAGCAAGAATGTCCTGCTATATTTTGCAGTCAAAAATTGACGATATACTGCGTTTGTATGCTAGCGTTATGAGGGAAAACGCCATGTGTGTCTTTGCCTGCTAGTAGCCGAGCTCTTTTCACCCCGGTGTCTCATGTGTTGTCTTCAAGTGTATGACACTGGAGGAATGTCAAAGGCATGCAGGGAGGAGGCTAAAGACTTGACACAAGACTCCACTTCGTGTGTCTGATAGAGCCAAGATAGAAATGATAGACACTCAATGACTTACTTCACTTTGTACCTTCCTGCGTGATTGTAACGTTACTACCAAAGTGGTGGTGTCTAGCGCGTCTTCCAATGCAGTACCAGAAGAGCTTCGCGACAATGGTGAAAATGACAAGCAGAAAACTCTGGTTTGATGTGACCACAGTTCCGATGCCAGTTCTCCATCCGCAGCCTAACAGCTCTGTATAGATAAAGGAAATCGTATTTCTATGTATGAGATGTGCTGCCTATACATAAGCATTTGTCTGGTTTTTGGGCTCATGGCTGTCTTTGAAGTTCAATTGTGGAATTTGCATTATTCCGACTTGATTAGCCTCCTGTTTATGTTGAATAGGGTTTTGACAGACAAATGAACATGATGACTAAATGGTAGTTTCAATCCAAAATATTATGTCTATATATTTTGTATGTTTTTGCACATTGTGTGTTGTGCAATTTGTGAAATGTTTGTGGCTATTGCATTCTTGTATTTGCTAAACCCAGAACGGCTTATTTGTAGTTTTCTTCTAATGCATATTTCCATTAAAGTAATGGAAATGAACTGGTGAGCTTTTAGGCCTCGTAGGTCTGTGTCATTCGCTCTCCTTGACTCTGTGTTGGTTTTTGGGCAGAAGACCCCGAGGTGGTGGCGGTCCAGGTGGCCCCCGTAAGCAGAAGGAACTTCCCACAGAGCCTCCATATACGGCCTACGTGGGCAACCTCCCCTTCAACACCGTGCAAGGCGACATCGACGCCATCTTCAAAGACCTCAGTGTGAGGAGCGTGCGGCTTGTCCGTGACAAAGAGACAGACAAATTCAAAGGTAAGCTGCTCTTTCTCGTCATCAACAAAGTGGCTGTGCAGGGGGTGCTACAGGGTTGTGTCAGAGACCCGTTCAAACTTCCATGCCCAGGGAGAAAGAGCACCACATTGCCTGTGTACATGCATTAAATCAAACTTGGGTGACTTCTAATTGATGGATTTTTGCCAAGAACCTTTATTACATTATTCTTCCATTACTGTGTTTAGGCAAGCTTTTATTTGTTGTTTCTTCCCTTATTGTGTGGTAGTAACATCCTTTAATGCAATTGAATTCAAACATCTGGTGAAAATGAAGGTTTTTTTTCCCCAAAGGTTTTGCTTTCAAAATGAAATATTAGAAAAAATATATACGCATATAATAAAAGGGTGTGTGTTTGATTGGGGGGGGGGGGTTGTTTCAGTAAAATCTGAGTACTGTAATGTTTTTGCAATAGTCAGTTAGTGTTTATTTGTTTATCTTTTGTCTCTTTTCTGCTTCAGCCTTTTCACAGGCTCCTCTGGAATATTCTTAATAGCGCTGGTGTTTTCTGATCAGCTAAGTCCTCTACCTGATGAGGAAATGGCAACATATATATTCTGTCATTTTGAACTGACTGAATAAAGTGATCTGCCAGGGTGTAGTGCAAACTGCTGCAGTTAAGGTTGATGCCTGTAGCAGACTGTTTGGCCTGGGATGTTTCGTCTTTTCATTAGACTTTTTTTTTCAGTCCTCTCTCTTGCTCAACACAAGCCAGTGTTTGTTTTTGCCAAATGCCAGGCCCAAGTCGGCATTGCGCATCTATTCACTGGCTCGCTTGCTTAGTAAAGTAGTAGCGAGTCATATCATGGCAACAGCAGTGTGAAGAGTGACGTCACCGCATGCTCTTCAGGAAACTGCTCAGAAGAGAGCTGGAGTGAGCAGATTGGCCAAAACACTGGCCTGAGGGCTTAGGTTTTCACCTGTAGGGTTTTTTCTTTTGCTGGAGCAAATTGACCAGTTGGTGTTATAGCTAAACATTTCATTATGACAGTGGCGCAATAGCGGCAAGTTTTCTGTAAAGTCATCACAGACCAAGACGGTTTGGTTTATTAATTAAATTGCTACCAGAACAATAGCCTGAACGATATCATCTTTGTGTGTGTGCATCTTTGTCCACAGGTTTTTGTTATGTAGAATTTGATGACTTGGAATCTCTGAAAGAAGCTTTGACATATGACGGTGCAGTGAGTATTGTTCATTCTAGACTTGCAAGTGCCAAGTGGCTGCACTCTTGAGATGATGGCAGCCCACAGCACCAGGGAGTCATGGCCTTTGTCTTTTTATACCACTTACACAGCTCCTGGGAGATCGGTCACTGCGAGTGGACATCGCAGAGGGACGAAGGCAAGAACGGGGAGGTGGAGGCTTTGGCTTCCGAAAAGACGACAGAGGTACTTGCATTAAAAACCTGCCCCTTTGGGGAACCCCCCACTGCAGTTTCTGAAGAGAATTAAAAGGGGGAAAACCAAAAGACCTTGTAATGACAGTTAGACTTACTGCTTTCAAAGCAGAATTTGTTTTAGTAAAATCTGAGTACCGTAATGCTTTTGCAATAGTTAGTGTTTAATTGTGGTTATTTATTTCTTGTCTCTCTTCTGCTTTGGCCTCTTCACGGTCTCCTCTAGAATACTCTCTCCTTTTTTTTCCACAAATGTTTGCTTTTAGTCCAGGGTTGTAACTCCAAGTAGGTGGTGTAGTGATTAACCTTGTTTAGTTAGCCTAGAGGAGGTCATAAACCTGCTGAAGGTCATAAGGTCCCCCTTAGATTGCTGAGGAGAATACTGTCCCTGGACTTCTCCAGCATCAGGCTTCCCAGTATCTCTGGCTTAACTTACCCTTGTGTGAGCCTTAAGCCAGAGGTAGCGGTAAACCTGACAATAGAAGGGCCTAAACACAGCCAACAGGCTACCAGCAGCTTTACCACTTTCTCACGGTTAACTAGGGTTATCATTTAACTACCTCCTTGGTATCCTTTTTTAGTCCTAATTTACAAGGCAAAAGTCTGAATTTAGTAGAGACGGACAAAACAGTGGCCACTCATCCTTCATTCCATCTTCATGCAACCCATCATCCTCTCCTCTTCTCATTGGTTTTCTGACTTGCTTTTGTAGGTACTGGTAGTGGATGTCCTGTCTGTCTTTCCAGTTCTCCTCTGCTCGCTAACCTACTAACTGGGCTTTGCCTTTTCTCGTGCACTAGCTCTGAAATCCCAGAGACTCTCAGCTCTTACACTCTTGGAGACTCTTCCACTGCCTCTCAAGGCTCAACTAACCTCTCTAGAATGGGAATGGCCAAAGCAATCTGCTGGGCAAGGCTCTCTCTCCCTCTTTCTCTCTTCCTCTCCCTCTTTTTCTCTCTCTTTTTCCTTTTCTCTCTATCTTTCTCTCTGTCACTCCCCCCCTCCGTCCGTCCGTCCTTGCTCCTTGCGCTGGGCCTTGAGCCTGTGCTGTGTGCTCCTATTAAATCTGGGCCCCCTGTCACCCTCACAGGCCGAGGAGGCTCACGCGGCGGTCCCAGAGGAGGGGGGCGTGACTCCCGCGATGACTACGACCACTCTGGAGGAGGTGCGATGAGCTGAGCACTAGCTAGCCTCAAAAGGCAAAACAAATAGATTGATCAGACGACCATAGTGAATGGTGTCATGGTCTGAGTCAGGTTATCCACTGTCCAGAACCGCAAATGGAGAACGTACTGCTAGTAGCATTTTTATTATTTGGTTTATTTGTTTATTTTTGGTTTCATGCTACCCCCATCTTCATTATCCACTCCTCACAGTATTCCATAATGAGTATGAATATTGGCATCCGTGTTCCCAGGGCACACCTCCTTGGTGGTGAGACCACAGAGTTGTAGCAGCTGCGGCGGGAGTAGTCCTTAGTGCTGCTTCTGTAAAGATATCAGTAACACTGTTGTTCAAGGTCATTGAATGGTGTTGGTTTGAAAAATGATAAACTTTGGTACAACATAGACCAAACAGTGGACTTGCAGTTAACACTAATGAATGAACGGGGTGCAGAAACTCACCTATGCCCCATTCTGTTAGCTGCCAGGTTGCTTTTTGGTCTTCCTGTAGCTACATCACTATGGATTGAATCTGTATTTTTTTTTCTTTATTACCTGATATCAGAAACCTCTCAAACTGGACTGGTACATTGCGTTCCAAATTATTATGCTTATGCATTTTTTTAAAATACTCTACAGATGACTGCGCTCAGCACTTTTGATAATTACAAATGTGGCATTCTACAACAAAGTCCTGCCTCTTAATTCTTAACACTTTCCCATCTTCCAAACTAAAACGGCTGTACATTTACAGTTCTCTACAAACTATTATATTTTAAAACTGTCATGCATAGTCTGACAATCAAGAAGTGCACTGCATATGGCAGCATATGCATAATAATAATTTGGAAATATTTTATGATGGATATGATTATAATTGAAGACTTTCAACTGTAGATGTCTACTTGTGAGTGCGTGTACTGTTAAAATCCATCCTATGTGTATTTTAGTGTTTGATATTCACTGATCGCAGACCCTGGAAAGTAATGGTTAGGTGGCTAATCATGACCTCTGCTTTAACCTATGCAGTCATTCATTTCTCTCCTCTCTTAGGCTATAGAGATGATGACTTCATGGGTGGGAGGGGTCGAGGTGGCGGACGCCCTGGTGATCGGAGAGGGGGGGCCGGCGGTGGAGGCGGCATGGGGCGCTACAGAGACGGACCTCGAGGAGGCCCAACGGACTTCAGAGAACCCTCTGATGGTGGCATAATCATTCCCACTCATTTCTCCAAATGCTAATAGACCTTAAATGAGAACAGGGGGACACTTGGGTTAGATGATTGAGGGCTAGGATGCAGCTGAATAATCTTGATTTTGCACTCTTTTTTGCACTCTCATTTTTAACCTTTAGACATTCAAAGATGTTTCAAATAGATTTAAATAGAATCACCATTCAGAACTACCTACAACAGAAGGCTAGAAGGGTTAAAACAAGACCGCTCGATAACGAACGACCAGTGTATAGTTTATTGGTGTTGTGTTGGTAGACTGGTAATCAAAGTACCTGTAATCTGGTTTATGTTTATTTGTTTAAACTGTAATTTTTTTGATAAGCATTTATTGCATTATAACGTCTCATGTCCCCCTCTCTTCCCCCTTCCCCTTTCTACAGAGGAAAGAGCACAAAGACCAAGGCTACAGTTGAAGCCACGCACGGTCACCGAACCACTAAACCAAGTGGCCAATCCCAACTCGGCCATTTTTGGTGGCGCCAAGCCGCGGGAGGAGGTAATATCCAAAGAGAAACACTAAGAGACTGCCGTCTGCCAGCCTGCCACTGTCTTCTGCTGATGGAGGCCGGGACGAGGGCTTGAGTGGGGAGAATAGTGGGTGGGGTGGGGGAGAGGAGGGGGAGGGATCGTAGACGCAACATGCCAACGGGGGTTAGGATAAATGCTTTGGTTATCATTCCTACCAGACGAGTGGACAACTCCTCCTCTCCTTCTCAATTCAGTTCAATTCAATTAAGTGCAAATATTTATTCAAGAGATTTAAAACAAAAAAAAGAAAATGAGGGGAAAAAAAAACAAGAATCTACACTCTTGTTATTCATAACACGGTTGCGCTGCACTCTGTTTTACATGTGCTCACACACACACACTCTCACACAATCGGTCTGTCACAAATGAGCAGCTTGTGAATGCATGTCAAACCATAAAAGAAGTCAAAACTGGTTGTTACGTCCACTTCTGCTTCCCTGACTTTAGTGCCTGCTTTGTACTGTAGCTCTGCGGGGGAGGTTCATTCATGTTAGCTGAACATTAAGGAGAGGTGTTTCTTTTTTATGTCATGTTGGAGCTGCTCAGCTTTAAAAGAACACTGCGCCCAGTTTTGTTTTTTAAAACCCTTTCCACCACCCACCCTCCCACCCTTTTGATTTTAGCTCTTTTTTGGTGGAAATTGGGCCCCTTCTACCTTGTGTGGGTAATGGTGTTTTCAGATCTAGAATTTGAGCACTCATCTTAAGGTGGCTTCCTAACTGCTCAATGCATTGTCGACGATAGTGATTTATGTTTTGTTGTTAGTGCAGTGAAATATTACACCTTAACTGACCTAAGCTCTGTTGGAGCAGGTTGGGACATAAGGATTTGAGTACTGCCGCATAGAGATTGACACACACACGCACACAAACACACACATCCTAAAGTAGATGCGGCTCAACACAGTGATCCTTCATAATTTTGAGACGCATGAGGAGAACTCTGTTTAGAATTGGGTTCCATAGTGTGGCACTCACTGGGGTATTTGGTCGGTAATAGAAGCTGTATCTTTGTTATGTACCAAAAGAAGTGTTGTCCAGTCATGCAGTCAGTGATCATTGAGGACTGCATAAACGGCATTTTCAATGTTACCACAGCAGTCTGTTGAACTCTCCTGTTTGTGTCGGTTCAGGTTATGATTGGTTTGAGCATTATCTTCAAATGTCTTGTCATGTATAACATTGTTTATTGATCCCCTCGCTTGTTGTTGACTCCTGTCTAACCCTTACTTTATTGTGCTTTTTTTTTTTCTTCCGCTCTCTAAGAACTAATGTGTCCATGTGGCTCCATTATTCCGGAAGGCTAGACTGGATCTACGGGCTTTGTTCACCAAAAATCTTTCAAAGACGTCTTCCCAAAGAAAACAAAACATAACACAAAAAGCTTGCAGGGTGCTGGGCCTCTTCCTCATTCCTGAATACCAACATGAGCAAAAACAAAATAATAAATAAAAATTACCAGGCCTCAGACGATTGGCTATGGAGACGTTGGACCAAGGGATTGTGGGAAACTGAGTCCCAGATTTATCTTCACCCCTGCATGCCCCTTCTTTGGGAACTACCCCGCGCCAGACCTTAACTAAACTCAGAAGACAGTGGCTACAGTGTCATTCTGTTGCCTTTGGGTAAGGACTGCATAAAGTGTAATGTGTTTTTTGTTTTTTTTTTTTCTTTCCCAAGGCATTGTTTTTTGTGCATGGTTTAAAAAGAGGAAAAAAGACACTCTGTTTGCATAGTTTGCATAGACGCTTAGCCCAGATGGTCTCTTTAAACATTAAGCTAAATTTCTTCTATTTGTGAAATGAACAGTTTTTTTTTTCCTCAATCATTTTCCACTGTCTGAACAGTTAAATAATTTCAAATCCGAAGCAAAATCTGAGCCCGAATAATTTTGTTGCATTGTGTAGTTTCTGGCGTGATCTTTTGAAAGATTTTTTTTGACCCAAGTCTGTTAAATACCAGCAAGAAATGCTTTCTATAATAATGTCATTACTCCACACACACATACCTACCCACCCTCCCTTTCCTTAATAGGAGCAACATGAATGCGCCCTAAATTTGACAGGGCTGCACCATGGGCTAAAAGCTACGTCTTTGTTGACCAGCATCCAACTTCCACAGCTTGATGGTTATGTACTTAATTCAAACCAGTGAAATAATAAACGGCGCACACCTAACAGTCAATGCTTTATACATAGGAAGCTTATTGAACAAAAATCAACCGCTCTCACATGTCAAACTAAGGTGACGGGCGCTTTGCCGGTCCAATAGAAGATTAGCGTAGGAAAAAAAACTCTGGATACCCATGTGCCGCAACCATTTTATTTACATTTTATTGGATATGAAATGGAGAAAGTGACACCCTTTTCTTACTGTATTATAGAAAGAACAGCTGTTTTTATTCTTTCTTTTTTGTTGTTGTTTTCATTATTTCCTACACTGTTTATGGCAATAAAATGTATCATCTTACAAAGTTTGTTATGAATGTGTTTAAAGGGAAGAAAAGGGGATTGGGCAAACCTCACACTTTCTTGTGATAAATTGCTTGTTGCTCTTATTTTTGTGGTTCTGATTGGCAAACATTTACATAATAATTCGAATAATTGGACCCACACTTAATTTTTTTTCAAACTCAGGTTTAATATGGGCTACTGTTGAGAGGTAAAGATAGTCTTTATGAATGTCTTGGGGGGGGGGGGGGGAAATAAATTGTAGTAGGACAGTTTGCATGAATGGTAGCTGATCACAGCACATTGATTGTGTAGACTATCTTAGTGGTAGATGGGGCACTGGGCAGACTGATGATGTAGTATGTGGCAGCAGAAGGGCTAAATAAAGTAAAGCCCGTTTTTTTATATAAATTATATTTACAGCAGGAGGTGAGACTGGCTAAATGGCTAAGATGGGCTAGTGCCATCTTTCTAATTCACTAGACGGTGAGCATTTTGAAGAGGGATGAGCCGTATTATCCAACACACATGAAGTGTGTTTTTTAAGAGCTTGTGTGACCCAATGACGGGTCAATCTCTGCTCACTGCTGCTCAAAATTCGCGACGAAATAATGATGGCGCTGATTTTATTCATGGTAGTTCTCTACTACCCTACCGAGAGCCTTTAGAAATGTTTAGCTTCAAACGAGAAAACAAAGGTAATGCGAAAGTGTCATGATTTAAGAATAAATTTAAAATAAAAAATACATTTGCTTTTCCCGGTCTTTCAAAACTAGTAGGAGTTTTACCCTTAGGATATTTATCAAAGAGAATGTAATTTATTACAAAGAATCCACCTATATGTTTGCCACACTGTACTGGATATCATTAGAAACTCACCACTTTACTCTGAAAGGGCAACTTTGTCTATGTCGAAGTTTATGAAGCAGAGGTCGCTGTTTTACCACGCACGATATTATGTCCCTTATTGCGTGCGTGTGCTTGTTTCAAAAACAACGTGCGCGTTCAGGACGTTCGATCCGGTCGGTCCGATAGAGGAAGAGTGGTTTGAAAGTGCAGTCGGTATCTCTCGACTGTTAAGTTCAGTTGTAAGTGACACAACTAATGGATAATTTAAACTAGAGTGAATACGTCGAACGAGTATTATTACTGATTGGGCGATGTTTTTTACAGTTATAGTTTATGAACTTGTTGCTGCCAGATTAACTTTCAAACACTAAACAACCTGCTCGGATTCGTACTACGTTAACAAATGAAAACTTGCGACATATGCCAGTTAACTTAGCTTGTTAGCAAGCTTTTCAGAATTAATTTGATCATTTGTAAGCGTTTTAAAAAACTTTTTATATCGTTATTTGGATACATATTGCTAATCAAGGTAAGGAGGACGTTTTCCTAAAGAATTGAAAGCTATCAGCAAGTTACTTTCTGTCTGACTCAGACTTGATTTGTAATTCTGATTAATGGGCATTAGCTAATGTCTTGTCACCAAAGGTGTGCAGATATAAATTAACTTAGGCTTCGTTGGGGTTTTTTTGTCAGAAGGAAGTGAAAATCGATAGTTAAATAACCAGCACCTTTGGAACTCTTGGCATAGGCTATGCTAAGGTTTCACTGTCTATGAACTGTGTGTTCAGCTCATCCTGTAAGTTCGCTCTAGCTGTAACAGTTAGCTCATAAGGTCTATGAGGTGTTCTGTCCACCTATCTATGACAAAATAACCCTTTGACAAAATAATTCATTGTTCCTTTCTTCAGGTGATAAGTGGTTGTCGTCCTGGACTTAACTTACAACATGACGGCCTGAAAAGGACATTTGTCATCCCCCTCCTACATATATATATATATATATACACACACACACACACACACACACACACAGAAAACAAGTGGCAGGTAAGGGTGCGTGGTGGCTAACGTTAAACACTTTGTTAGGGCGAGCCTGTTGTGCAGTCTGTTTATTTGTTTAATAAAGAAAAGGGTAACAATTTACAGATGCCTATAGAGGTAGTAATGAGGAAGAAATATTTTACTGTAAGTTTGGCCTGCAGTTTCATCAGAACCAAGGTCCAAAATGGTACTCTGATTATGATGAAAGACTGACTTCACATTTTGTTTTGGTTTCTTATTCAAGAGCCCACATTTCCCATCGAGCAAGGCCTGGATACACAATCTGTCAGAGTTGCAAAGCCGTACTTACTGTACTGACTACAGTGTGATTGCTGGCCTTGGCTGGTATGTGATGCATCACTGTTGCATGTTTGGTGCTGTGGACATGCCAAGCCCTGGACATGCCTGCAGGTTGTGAAGCTGTTAACATCAATCAAATACCAAGTACTGGTATTTTTATGCAAATTATATAAAACTTGAGGATTGGCTTTGGAGAGATTGGGTGAGAACTTGCATACGATAACACTGGAAATGCCCCTGAGAAACTGATTGGCTTTTTGCTAGTACAGCAAGGCTATTGTTGGCCTGTCGGAGGGAGCCAGTGAGGCCTATGGTTGTGGTCGGGCAGTAAGGACCGCAACAGGATGGGTGGGGGGAGGCTGTGTGACAATGCTATGTCAGTTTAGGAGAGAGTAACGTGGGAGCTGGCCCTATTGTTGTGCTAGATGTAACTCTGGCCCACTGTAACTGCTGACAGAGAGCAATGTTTGGGTTAAAAGGGCACTGAATGAGGGATGGACACACACGTCTGCTAAATGCATAAATGTGAATGTCTTGCATCCATCTCCATCCAAGTCTTGCCTTCAAGTTTGATTGTTAGGTTTGGAGTTCATGTTGGCAAGAGTTAGGCCAATGTCCAGTCTTAAGTGCGGTCACAAAAGCTCAGGAAATCATTTTTTCTTTCTCCACTGGAATGGAATCCATAAATGGCCTAATTAACAAGTTTAATACCAGAGAGCCATGTCTCTACAAATGAGTGGATGCAGCCATTTGGTAATACCTGAACACACTAAGCTGCATGCTCATAATAAATGCCTTCTAATAAGGCTCATCTAAAGCCATGGTGTGTTTGTGTTTGGGGGCGGGTGGATTGGGGCTGTTGGAAGGATATTGTCTACTCCAACATTCAGAGTGTGTATCATTGTTCTGGGAGAGAGTAAAGGCTTGTCTATTTAGTACCATTGTCAACCTCAGGAATTCAGATTACTTTCCTTTTCAGCTGTTACACACTCTCTCTGACTTTTTCTCTCTCTCTCTTTCTCTCTCTCTCTGACTCTTCACCCTCCTTTTCACTTCATTTCCCTTTTCCCCGCTTTCTTTCTCTCTTATTCTCTCTCTTTTTTTCTCTTTCTCTCTGTCCCTCCTTCTCTTTATGTCTGGTCTGGACCGGACCTAGACCCAAGCCTAGCAGCTGCTACCAAGGCACCAGGTGAATCTGGCCCGGTCGCCATGACAGTGCTTTTGTGTATATAATTGACTCGCGCCCATTACCTCAGTGAGCCATGAATAGAACACCCTGGGGAATGGGTCCTATCCTCAGATCACTAGCTTGTTATCTGACACCTGAATTAGCCCCTCGTTGTTTGTCTGTGTGTGTCTGTGTGTTTGTTCCCCCCATGCATGTTTATGTTGTGCAATTGGATAGCCTATGTTGTCTTCAATAATCATATCGTAGAACCACTACTTATTGTAACGATTGAACCCAGTGAACCTAATAGGCTAGTTGTGTGGTATCTGAACAAATATTTCACAAACAATTCACAAGTAAGCCAGTATGGTGTTGCTATAAGTTATTATATTCCTTTGAAAAGATTAGTAAAGTAGGGATAGTCCATGTGATGGGATGTTGGGACAAGTTTTACACTGAATATCCCGTGTTTAATACCCAAATTAACCTGACTGACACAGGGTTGGGTGTTGACCCGACCTGCCAATAGGCCATCTTTGGGCACTAGTCTTTTCGGTCTATTCCAGGATTGTGGGGGAGTGGTGACAACTTCTTACAAGTGAAAACTAGAATGAGATGTCAAAGGAGAAAACTAGCTGGTTGTGCAACATTGCACTGGTAGCACACATAACGTTAGCATCTTTAGCAGTTGGTGATCCAAAAGCCATGCAATAAAATCAGCAAAAATATTCTATGTCTGTTGGCTACCCCTTTTTTGTCATCAGTTGCATGTCTCACCCACTTAATTCACTGCTCCGCTGATGAATGAATAAACATGTTCCATGTATATGTTTGTTTGGGCTGTGCAAGATTTGTGTATCTACATTTTGAGTTTTTTTGCAAGCTTATGTGTACATTGGTCTTGTTGATATGTAGGCTGGTTTTACTTGGTGTGTGTGTTTTTCGTTCAGAGACACTCTAGCCGGCATGGTGCCTGAAGTCTCTCTGTGTGTGTGTGTGTCAGCCCGAGACACCCTAGCAGGCGTGGTGCCTGGAGTCCCTGGCGGCGTAGCTGGTAGCTGGGCTGTTGCTGTGAATTAATGATGGGAGGCCTATTTGTGTGTCCAGGAGACGGCCCCATCCCTCTCCTGTTTCATATTCACAGCCAGAGCACAGCAGAGTCCTCTACACTGTTTCTAGTTCACCTGGCCTCAGTACATTTTCTTTTTTTCTTTCTTTCACTTTGCTTCTCTTTAATTTTGCTTATTCACCTCGCTTTACTCCTCCTTCATTTCCTTTTCTTCTTTTCTCTTTCTATCTCTCTCTTTTTCACTTTTTTCACAAAGAGGTAGGTGGATTCACTGCCCCTTCCTTTTTCTCCTTCTGACTCTGAGTCTCCATAACTGTCTGTAATCATCCTCTTCATCCTCTTCTCTGCTCTCCCTGTTGTTCATTAACACTGCCATACATACTAAACACTTCTGATTTACTTTTGGCTCTTTTCTTCTTCCTTTTATCCCTTCCCTTGATCCCTGTACACATTGAATTTTACTTTCCAAGTGCTAAACAACTTAAGAGTCTGAAGAAAAATTATTACGGGTACAGACAGGGTGACTCTTGCATTTTTTTTTAAAAAGTAATTGTTAATAGATATTTCTGTTACGAAAACAAAGTGAAACATGTTACAAACGTGAACTAAAACAAATGGACAAAGACCTGCAAAGATACTGGTGCAGGCTGGCTTTGATTCATGTAGCCTATATTTGCTGTGATACCATCTGAAAGTATGACGGCCATAGGGGGCGCAACAAAGATTGCTCACCAGCAAAGTGGCCTTCACATTCCAATATGCCAGTGTCCAGTCCAAAATATTCAGGACTCCTTTAGCCCACGTTAAATGGAACCATTACATTTTAATGCACATAATACACATAATGCAATCAAGAGATTTTTTACTTATTGTTATATTTTTGAAGATAAAAAATGTGGAACAAGATGGGAAAAAAAAATAGGTTTTGTATAATGCGCTGCACAGATTTTTTTAGTTTCCTTCTCACTGAACCAAACCCCTATATGTTGTCACAAAATAATGGCAGGTCTTTTTCAGCTATGATGATCATTCGTGATAAGTTTTTAAATAACCACTGCTGTGGAATTGATTTGAATAGGCTTATTTGTATGAATGGAACATGTGATAAATCTCTCAATTGGCAGGATTGAAGTAGCATTGCAAAAGAGTTTCCATTTGATGGTAATTGTTTACAGATGCCTATTGGACGTTTCAGTGTATCTCTGGTGTTTGTCACAACATAAAAAAAAATGAGATTTCTCCCTATGTTCCTTTTTCTATTCTATGTCTGATTTTCTCTTCCTCCCCCTCCCTCCCTCCCTCTCTCTCTCCCTCCCTCTGTCTCTGGTGGGGCTGCAGGTGAGGAGTATGTGGGCGTCGTGCTGTAACTGGTTCTGTCTAGACTCAGCCCCGGGGAGCGAGAGCGCCAGCGGTGGCTCCTCGCGTCACCAGGCCTACACCAACTCGGGCTACAGCAGCTACCCCTCGCCCACCGCCGTGGAGCACACCTGCAAGGCCTGCGGAGGCCGCTTCGACATGCTGGCCAGGAAGGTAAGTGTGCTTTTACACTAGAACTATTACTTTTACACTAGAACTATTTGGAACTGTGCAGGGTGGTGGGGGTACAGGCGAGTTTACCGCAGTGCAGCTCAGTACATGCAGGTGCATGCTGGGGAAAGAGTGTGTGTGCCCATGTTATGCATATGCCTGCCACAACTCTTAACATCTGTAGTTCCCCACCACACTCTAGGACACGCCGCGCACGAACGCACGCACACACACACACACACACACCCTCTCTCTCTCTCAACGGGAGCTGGTCACAGGCACCGTGCTCCAACTGTAGAGAACCTCTCAGGTGGCTCTGCCCCACCAGGAGTCAATGCCACCCTACAGTGTAGCACTACACACACACCCGCAGCCATCGTTCCCGCTCTGATGTAACGTGTCATGTCTCATTCCTCCACATGTCCCTTATGTAACACCATACACACAGTGACATCACCAGCCAAGGCTACTGTTGCCATTTCTATAGAAAGTAACCAGACCTAAATATCTTTGGGTGTGTGTTTACACTGTTTATACCTACACGTGTGTGTGTCAGGGGTGAAGGGGGTGGTGGTGGCTTAATAAACTTGTGTGTGTGTGTGTGTGTGTGTGTGTGTGTGTCTGTGTACTCTTGATCATTGAATTTGAGAAAATTATTTCTGTTTTAAGTTGATAGATATTACTATATCACCATTTTTACCACCACAAAGCTCTGATCTCATTGTTATAGGAAATTAGTGTGGAACCCTAAAAAGGCCTATGCATACAAGGCCTACAAACCTCTCAGTTACAAACCTTTTCTGCAAACTGTTGTGAGACGTTTATGGAAGGACAGCCAAATGTTTCAGGAATGTGTGTGTGTGTGTGAGAGAGAGAGAGAGAGAGACAGACAGACTAATGTTGGGAAACTGGTTTTTATTATTAACATAGGTTACCCTTGCTGACGTCACACACACACTCACACTCACACACGCGCACCTGTTATGCCATTTTGCACCAATGATTGACAATAATGCCTATTTTCCACTATAGGACCGACACCACACTACTTTATTCGATTCAGTTTTGGTACCAGATTGCTTTTCCATTGCAAATAGAAAAAAAAAACTGAAGTGTGTACTAAGCCTACTTGCACTTTTTTACTTAACATTACCTTATTGTTTAGAACTGCTTTTGTTGTGCATCTGCACTTTATTGTTGTCAGTGTCTACGCATGGGACAAGTGTGAAACGTAATTTCGATTCCTTTGTATGTCAAGTACATGTGAAGAAATTGACAAATAAAACTTACTTTGAATTTTGACTTTGAAGTGTGTGTGTGTGGTGAGCGGGGTCGCATCTAGTAGCAGGTACAACTTCCAATGGAAAAGCAAAAAAAAAAACAAATATAGTGCTGAAACGATCCAGTTGAAAAGTGCCATAGAAATAAACTGTGTTAACTCTGACGAGAGTATTGCTGCAAGTTGCTGTATTGTATAATGTCACAGCTGGTCTGCTAAGTGTTTGGTGTGCAGCAGCCTTTGGGAATGTGTCTGGCTTCATGACTGAGTCACACTCCAACTGCACACCCATCTACGGAATGCAGTGTCTGCTGACATTCGCACAGCATGATACAGCTCATGACAATGCGGCCCAGTACAGCACACATGACACGGGACAGACAGGTCTCAGACAGATGTTGGTCTGATAGTCAGAGCAGATACTGAAGCTCTGTGTCTGATTGCCCTAGTGCCAGTTTTACAGCTGTCAGAAGTGTGTGTGTGTGTGTGTGTGTGTGTGTGTTTGTAGAGACAGTCTTGGGCAGGTAGCCCCTGAATCAGATTCCCAAAACTTGTTAACTTGTGTCTAGCTGTGGCTGTTGGATGTCTTGTAGTTAGGACCTTAGGCCTGCCAACGATGGCCTGTTCTACTACATGTAGTTAGGACCTTAGACCTGCCAATG
>JAGFZM010001036.1:7692-24724 GCA_017657215.1 Limnothrissa miodon | reverse complement strand
ACACACACACACACACACACACACACATACACACACACAGCGACTTGTATACAGTTCCCAGTGCTAATCGTTCACACACAAACACACACACAGCCTTTCATTCAGTTCCTGATGATCATTGTCACACACACACACAGAGAGACACACATACAGCAGCTCTTATACGGTTCCTAGTGGTGGTCATTGTACGTCACGTACACACAAGGTACACGCATACACACACTCTCACTCTTGCCCAGTTCCCAGTGCAGACATACTGTTAATCGCCACCACTGTTGGCCCGGGACTGGCCCGTGACCTCTCCAGAACCAGCTGCTGTTTAGGTTGCCTCCCACTGCTGCTAACTATAGCTTCTGTGTCTCGAATGACCAGCCTATGTCCATGTTAGCATCGATCGCCTCCGTTTCCCACCCCAACCCACCCATTATTTTTTAGGACCTCACAGACTGTGGGTATTGATCTGAAATTCTCCATGAGCGTAGACAGTTGAGCTGATGGAAAACAGCATCAACTGACACCTCAGTCTGAGGCTTTAGAAGTGCCCTTCGTAACCAGCCGACCAGCATGAATGCATAGAATGCATCACATTCCAGGAAACAGATACACAAGTAATGTGGAAATAGTATGTCCTTGCATTTTTTTTAAATATGTTTTTCTGTGTTTTGTTTTACCAATGATCCAAAACGTAATTCCAAGCATTTAATTATGTTAAGCATTCATGTGGGAGAGGACTACAATGGTCAAATGTACAGTGGGGATTTCTCATCTTGGAATGACAGTAAGGGATGCTGTTGGCTTTAAAAAAGACAATATATTTTCTCAGTAATGCGACTGTGAACATCACCGGAGCAAAATACCTGTTTTTCGCCTTACAGTTACTTACTCTGAATCATTGTGTGTGTATAGTTTGCTATATAAAGGGACTATCCATTTCTTAAAATAATTGATCTGATAGTTGTGTGAGCCAAATGTTGTCATTTCTTAAAAGCTAATAATTTATTTTTCTGAATAACATTGTTGGAAATATTTTTTTATATATCTGACCAACCATTGTGTGCTCTTGATTGTTCATTTGATAATAAAAGTAATTCTATCTCTGTTGATACTTATGTCTCCGATATCTCCAACATTTAGAAACAGGTTTTTCGCGTGTCAGTTATGTGCGTGTGTGTGTGTAGAATCTGATTAAGGTACTCCGGTAGTTGGGTGGGAGAAGAAGTTTGGGGGGGCGGGGGGGTGTTAATAACCTTAGGGAGCTATCTGACTGAGGTGCTCAAATGGAATTGCATTTCTCTGCTCATACGGTTTGTAACGTTTACCTCAGGAAGGCTGTCTCAAACAGCTCCACCTGGTGGGGGAATAATGTTTAGGGTGGGCAAGTATCTTTTTCTTTGTATTGTGTGTTCATTTTGAATCTGTCACGTTTTCTTTACATTAGATTGTTTTTGGTTGTACTGCATTTTGGTTATTCAGGATCTAGGCAGTTATGGCACGGTTTGTTTAATCTGTAGCCAGGAGAGGGGTGTTTTTGGCTGATTTAGTTGGCTTGTTGCACATGTACTGAATTATCTTTGCTTGCTAACTTTTTCAGTTTAAACCCTAAACTTGGAATTTTCCCACATATTGCACTGACCAACACCGCCTTCTAGAGGTCATGGTATGTAATTTTTCCTTGATTTATCAGATGGGTTAACTGGTTTAACAGGTCTGTAGATTATAGTGCCTGTTTTTCTCAGTCTCCAAACTAAACCAAACCCAAACTAATGTATGAGTGCACTGGCGTTTGAGCAGATGTGTCTGGCAGTGCACCCTTTTTACAGTCCAGTCACTGATGTTATGCGGTTTGTAAACATGTAACACTTCACTGTACATCATGTCTTCTAATGATCTGCTAGATCTGCATTTTCCTGGGTGATCATAAATAATCTGAATTTAAGAAAAAAAAAACGACATGGGCAGCCTACAGCCCAAATAATTACTTTTTCCCCAGAATGAAAGAAGGCGCAAGAACCTGAGGCATGTTTTTTCTGCCTTCTGTCCAAATGTAGGCTTTGATGGTGTCAACATTAACATGCTTGTTACCTACATTACTGACTGTACCTTTACCCACCGTTACCTTCAGGTACCACACTGAGCCACACTAATTTGGCCACATGAATTGTATTTTGTTGGGTCCATTACACCAAAATGAACTCCAAAAATGCAAAAATCAATAAATTATGCAATTGAGGAGGAGGCAGATCTCTTTAGACCTGTTGACAGATCAGTTGGTCACATTCCAATGTAAACTTTTATAGGTTTTTAATTAGTCTGAAACAATAAACGTTTTCCACATCCCACTTGCATTTCGGTCAATATATGAGTTCAACAGAGTTTGCCAGCACTGCCACCCTATTTGCTAGTGGGTGCAAGGCCTATTTTGTGCTCTTGCTGTCGGTAAACAGAGCGTCACCATGCTAGCAATGCCCTCAGCTCCTATTGATCACCTGATTCTTCACCTTATTTGGTGTGCTCTATATAATTCCCATATGCAGTCAGTGTATATATGTATGGTCCTGTGAGGGTCTCTGTATTTCTCATAATTGTAAATTCTTGAAACACACAGCACATGTCAGGTGAAACACAAAGCAGTGGGTTCCCTGCTACAGTGAACAGGGAGGGCTTGAGTGCCATGTCCATGGGCCCTTGATGTGGGCATGTATGTTTAACCACATTTTTCTTGTTGGGAATCAAACCAGCAACCATTCGGTTTCAAGCTCTAAGCCTTAACCAGGCCTCAGTGGCCTTACTGACCAATTTCAGGTTTTAAAACTACAATTCAGAATGGATTTCTGCAGCTAATAACTTCTACAAGTAGGGTGAAAACTGGCCCCAAACTATGGGCACAGCAGGTTGTTTTCAGACTGTGCACTGGCCTGGTCAATCATAGTTAGATTTACAGCAGCTCGTGTTCTACTGTGAACTTGTATGTTCCCACAACAGTATTTGAAAGTGTTTTTTAAAAGCTGAATGTTTGCAGACCGAAGTAGATGTACTTTCATCTGTGCCACCTAATCATTTACTCAACCATTTACTACAAATGTGAGCTTGCAAAACAGTGGTGACTACATCAATGCGAAAAATATCTGTTGATTTAGCCGTAAATGTTAAATCAAACTTCTATGTTAGATTGTGCGATGTGCAACATAAGCAGAAGACTGACCCTATCAGCAGAAGGCGATAAACAAAACTTTTTGCAAATGCTTTTGCATTTTTAACACACATTGTCACTTAACTTAAAACCATGAATCACCCAATGAATGGTGATAAAAGATTCAAGTACATTTGTGTAGTTTCACAGATTCCAGATTTCCCTTACCATATCTAATTTCGCGCTCAGAATGTGGGGGCGGACCAGGCGTTTTCATAAGTACTAGGGGGAAGCGCCCACTACAACAATCTGAAAACAAACATGCTTTTCAGAGAGCGCAGAGTAGTGCTGAAAGTATTTGCAGCAAGTGAGATTCTGGCGGAGAAACGTTATTTCGATGTGTGTTGCTTTGGGCGTAATCGGCTGTAACGTCTGACAAAAACTGCCCAAGTTACATTGTTTAGACGAGACAGTATAGTTCAAATTTAGTTGACGTTCAACATTTTCAAAACTTTTGCTTCGAGTTTGAACTTGTCTGTGACTAGCCTATCCATGGCTGCTCGTAACGGATTCAGTAGAAAAAGGTTCATTGTAGCTGCTGACGTTGGAACAACAGCAATTAAATGTCATGTGTATGACAAGAAAGCAGATGTTATAGGATCGTGCGCGAAAAAGGTAATGCTTATCTTGAAAACCAATTTTAAGTACAGGCGTACAAAATCACAATAGATTCAAACGTACGTCACGTCTGTCACTCAGAGGCCGTATTGTGATTTTAGGTGTCTCTTATGTATCCCAAACCGGGTTGGGTCGAAATGGATCCAGAAGAACTATGGCAGAGTTTCGTAACCGTAGTAGAAAGTGCTGTTCAAGGTGAGCAGTGTGTGTGTGTGTGTGTGTGTGTGTGTGAACAAAGTTAGATTTATTTATTCATGTAAAATAGCCACTGTTTGCATATCATGGTCCCTCCCCCTAGGAATAGACGACTGTTTTGTAAATATGATTTTATGATTGCACAAAATAAATATTGTGTTCTAAGAGTGCTTGATTGATTGACAGTTATTCCTAATAACAGTTTGTTAAATTTTATCATGACCAACAGTAGTTCATAAATTAGGTTTAGACCACAAAAGAGGCCACCAAAACTTCTCATGTAAGAGGGTCAAACATTTAAGGCCTTTGCTGAGCTTGTTTTAAATAAATTTACAAAATGCTTTGATCAACCTCTTCTTTTGGTTTTCAAGGAGAATCTGTTAACAAATCAATCAATAGCGCCAGTAGGCTACTGAAAAGAACAAGAAAGTTTTATTCACACGTTAAAATCTCCAGTAGTAACATCTTCCAGTTGTTGTTTAGATGGAGGTTTGCGAATGAACCAAATCCAGGCTCTCGGAATATCCACCCAAAGAGGGACCTTCACTACATGGGACAAGTGAGTGTGCCAGAGAACAAATGAAAGGGAAATATCAGGGGTAAAGCAGACCATAACCGTGTTGTTATGTTATGTTAGTCATTTACACATTTTTCTTGAAGCACAGGAACACTGGAGAGCCTTTTCACAACCTTATTACCTGGCAGGATCTGAGGGGCACAGAGCTTGCCACATCCTGGAACGCGTCATTCACAATGAAGGTGTGTAATTGGGAGCAAAAGCCAGTTAATTAATGCCATATTGTGTTAAATAAATGTTTAAATAAATATTTAATGTCATGGTGCATTTGTTTTTTTCTTACAGTGAATGTAAATTGTTTTTGCTAAATTGTGTGTGTGTGTGTGTGTGTGTGTGTGCAGGAGGGGGCGGGATAAAAAGGAGTTTGTGTGTGTGTGTGTGTTCCTTCTGAATCTTGTGTGTGTTTGAATTCAAAGTTGCAGCTTTACAGGCGGTAGGAGTGTCTGCCTGACTTTTGTTAAAAGTCAGGACGATAACTATAAAGATGACTGTAGCAATATATGTGTCCTCTTTGCCCACTGCTTACTGAAGTCTGTCTTGAAAATAATGTCTCAATTCTATGGTTTCTTGTATTTTATTTTATTCTATTGTTCAAAAAATTGCTCTGAAAGTGATCCAACGATATCATTGCCCATGTTGTTGCTGTTACAATTGTGGTGTGGTCGTAGTCATTGTGTTTATGAGTGCAATAGTTTTTCGTCATCATGGTTAAAGTTATTGTTCTTGATGTGAGCGGCCCTTAACAGTGGGGATAGTTTTTATTGTTGTTGTTGTCACTCGTTGTAACTACAAGTTACGAGTATGGTGTAACATGTGACAGCACATGACTGAATTTTTTTATGACCGAGATAGCTTTTAGCATCCATAGATAGATTTTTTATATCTCTTCTATACATCAGCCCTAGCAAAATAATCAAAACGGACTTGCAAAATCATGGTGTACATATTTTTGTAGCCTGGAAAAACCTTCCAAAAACAATCAGAACAGGGCCATCTCTGGAGGCCTTCAAAAAGCTCTTAAAGACCCGGCTATTCAGAGAACATCTTCTATCATAGCACTAAAATGAACTGAAGCACTATTCCCTAGCACTATGCTCCTTAAGGTTTCTGCTATGTAGCTTGATTGTTATCCTCTTTTTGTAAGTCGCTTTGGATAAAAGCGTCTGCTAAATGCATGATTGGAAATGTAAATCTACTGTAGATGTAGACTAGCAAATGTATGCCTAGAAACCTACTGTGTGTAGATGCAGTTGGATTGGTCTATCAGTCAAAGCAAGACTATACTTTTTAATGCCAATATTTCCGTGCTTCATTTTGTAATAATAATAGAGCACAGTTTAAAAGAGTCTTTGCTGTAATGCCATTGTCATATGGAAGAGGTTGAAGGGGATGGCACTGACATTGTGTTGTGTTTTGATGGCAGATTGTTCATGGTGTGTCCAAGTTTCTGCATTTGGTCACAAGGCAGAAGACCTTCCAAGCGGCCAGCATCATGGTGTTCAGCCCCCAACATGTCACCTTCCGCCTGGCCTGGGTGTTGCAGAACTGCCCTGAGGTAGAGCTGGGGGTTGGATGAGTGGAGATGGTTGGGTGTCTTTCTGCTTGTGGTACTGTCACAGCTTGCTGCACAGCTCAGAGGAGTCTCGTGTCAGTCAGTGTATTTCCCTGTGCTTTCAAGCTGCCCAGTGCTGTGAGTAAGTATAACAACAACATTTGTCAGCTGCTGGGGGCATAGGAAACAGACTCTCAGCGTTGTCTACTGTTGTGGTTTTTGGTCTACTGTAGCTGTAGTGATACAAGTGTGTCTCTGCTAGAGAGCTCATAGTTGATGTGCAATAATTGGAAGGGAACATTTTGTTGCTGAGTGTTTGAATCTCTGTTGTCTTAGGTGCAGGAGGCAGTGAAAGAGGGACGCTGTTGCTTCGGGACCATTGACACCTGGCTGCTTTATAGGTTGACAAAAGGTAAATAACAGGACATTCCTTCCTATACAGTTCCCTCCAATGCATGCCAAACAATGCATCACCTGCATGTTACACTCCATTCACTGTCACCTTCATGATTTGCATGCTCCAGTAAGTGCACTGCAGTCACTGTGACCTGCATGCTATAGTCCAGTCACTGTTCCCTGCATGCTATAGTCCAGTCACTGTTCACTGCCACCATCATGACCTGCATGCAGCTACTTCTCTCGTTCTGTGCCCCAGGCTCTGCCCATCTCACTGACTATTCCAACGCCAGTGCCACAGGAGTGTTTGACACATACCAGGTAGGTGTGGTAGACTGAGTCGTTCTTGCTCAAGAGGAGAGTGCTGTGTGTGTGTGTGTGTGTGTGTGTGTTTGAGGATTTGTGTGTATGTCAACATTAAGCTGGTGTATGATGAGCTCTCTGGCACTATGGTGTACTGTGGTGTATGACCCAGGCGTGGCTGCTACACACAGGTGGTGGTTGCTAAGGCTTCTCCCCTCTCCTTAGGGACATCTCCGTTACTGTTATTTTCACTGTTGAACTACCATGTGACCAAAGTGTGTTTGTGTGTGTTTGTGCATGCATGTGTGTGTGTGTATGCGTGTGTCCTCAGATGTGCTGGAGTGGACTCCTGTGTACTCTCGTCTCCCTGCCTCTGAGCATCTTCCCTGCTGTGGAGAACACAGGGTGAGTGAGGAAGATAATCAGCCACAGGCACACATTACACACACATACACACATTACACACGTATACACACATGCAGTATACACACATTACACAAATGATGCATATACACACATTCAGGGGGGTTAAATTGGGCCGGGGCTGCCCGGTTCTGAGCCTCGGCACATAAGCTCATGCTGCATTAAATCAAAAGCAACGGACCTTTTTTTCACGCTTTTCAGTTAAGTGTAATTAATTAGGCTAAACTATCTTTCTAACAATTAGTAAAACAATGAGTTTTGTGTAACCTAATAGACTGCCTGGTTTTCCCGATAAAAGGACGACCTATCAAAGCTTAGAAAAGTTGCAATCAGAGATTCTAGAACACTAACGTTACGTGGCTACTTTCCAGTCGGCTACTTTTTCCAGACGTTAGTTGAGGCTGTCAAACAGAGCATTGCACGCTGGTACACTATATAGGAGAGGTTGACACAGCGAGATAGAAGCAGACAGACAAGGTATGTGCGATGAGGTGCTTAAATGCAAAGAGGTGCTAAAATGAGTAGCTGTCAGTTGAATTCCATTGTGCATTTGGCCAGTTCAGTTTCCATACATGAGCCAGCTAGCATACCTCAGGTAATCACAAATGAAATGCTAACGTAATGACATGAAGTTGACATAGGCCTAACGTCACCTGAAGTTGGGCTACCTCTGGTAAACAAATAAAATAGTTTTCGTCTGCTTCTGCACTAAGCCTCAATTTACTGTCGACACAGTCTTGGTTTCACTTTATACTAGCCTACGTAGAAGGTTATGCATAATTAGACTTTTTTCTGAAACAAGTGACGTAGTGCTCTACAAAAAAAAAAGCAGTGGTGGATGCATGTTTTGGTTGCATTCATTGCATAAATTTGTTGGATTGACATTTTGACTGGCATTTTTTCAATATTTATCCCAAAAAATAAATCAACTGTTTTGACTCCAGATCATGCAAGCCTTGAAAGTTTCTCATAAAGGATCAACATTCAGGCTACACTAACACATTCTACAGTAGGCTACAGGTATATGTGACAAGATTTAAAATATTCTTACTGCCATAATATCCTAATAGCAATTTGATTTGGTACTATCTTGTGTGGTAAAGGTATGACAGGTCTGTGACGTTTATTATATTTCATGTCATGCATATGCCAGTACAAATACTCCAATTTGTACTTAAAAATTCCCAGTATGGTAGACTGTCTGAGTGAGTTAACAATGCACAAAAACATAGTGTAGCAAAGTGTGTGTGTATTCTGTGCAGTCAAAAAAAAAAAAGATTGTTCGCTCTGACCCCAGACCAGAGCCCCCCCACATAGCAAATCCCAATTTAACCCCTGCACACATTACACACATGCACGCATTACACACGTATATACACATTACACAAATACACACGTACATACACACTACACAAATACACATTATATACACATTACACACAATACACACATATAAACACATTACACGTATACCCATATTAACATACACATTACACATTACTCTCTCTTTAAATGTAAATAAACATTACACACATTCACATTATTATCTTTTTCTCTCTCAAATTAAATCTTTCTTAATATTAAACTTAAACTTCTAAATTGGGGTACATTTACACAGATACTATCTGTACCAAAAGAGGCGTTTCATTCTTTGCAAAAGTGTGTAAAATTTGCATTATACATGATGCAGTATGCATGGAATTCCTCATTCAGGGCAAAATGAGACGATTTTAGCATAAGGAAATGTCATGCCTACTCGTCTACTGCTCCATCATTGAAGTTGTTTCACAAGTTCTTCCATATCTCATCTACAGATAAATGAGTTCATGTAAATTGGATTTGAGTTGTACATTACTAAATTGGTCTTGTTTTATCACTTTGGATAAAAGTGTTTGCTATTTTCTCACATAACCACCAATTCTTACCCTTAATAGTACATAATCAGAACAGTTTATCTTATAGAGTGTTGGTTGATGTAGTAGATTATGTGTATATGCATGTAGATCGTGTGTATGGCATTTTTTGAATGCTAAGGGATGCTTGAAGTATAATGGTAGTAGTAGTAGGAACACCTTTATTGCTGTTATACAATATAATATAATATAATCTCATCTAAAATAATCTACATACAAATGTCCTGTCTTTCTGTTCCTTCTTCACTGGCCTTTTCCAGGCACTTGTTTGGGTGTGTGGATGAAAGCATCTTTGGCGTGCCTCTTCCAATCATGTCTCTGGTGAGCCTCCATCTAAAAAGGACTCAAATCCTTTTGCTTTGTAGCTGAAATGAGCTGGGCTCAGCCACAGGTCTACGAGTTCACCTCACCTGACCAGATGTCTCAGTTTCACTGGATGCTTTATCTTAAAGTGATATCAACATCTTCAAGTATTGCTGTATTAAATGTAGAAACGCATATCACTTTGATTACGATATTGTCAGGGGTTTGCAAGTGCAAAGGCAAGTCTATTTTCAGGTATTTTGGTGACAGACAGAGCAGGGCTAACACAGACAGCAGGGCTAACAAAAGACACAAAGCTAACGCAGAGCACAAAGGAAACACCGCTAACAGAGACTACACAGATATCAAACCCAAGCACCAAGTTACCAGTGTTAACAGATCACCCAATAACTGAAAAAAACCCACATAAATTCCCTACCCAATGAGCCAATAATTAACAGATAATCAGACAGGTGCAGACAATCACAAACAGGGACAGGAAGTGACTAGAGAGGGAAGGAAGGGCATGACCACACAGAACAAAAACACACTATCCCCACCAGGTGTCCCCAAAATTCACGGCCTCAGGCCTGATTCTTGGGTGACAGATATAGTAACTCAATCTATAAATCAATATGAAAATATCATCAATATGAATATATAATCTAGCATTGGAAGCTGCAATCTCCCACTGGTGTGATGAAGCATGGTCAGCAGGATGTCATGAGTAGTACCGTCTGTTTCCTGCAGATGGCAGACCAGCAGGCGGCCATGTTTGGAGAGTGCTGCTTCGACAAGGGAGATGTGAAGATCACCATGGGAACGGGAACGTTTATGGATATCAACACAGGAAATGAGCCACACACCTCGTTTACAGGTGAGGTCACGTCCAGCAGTGCTTCACCAGTAGGGCCAATACTATTCAGCAGAGCATTGCAGTAGATCTTATAGTCCTACTCAGGCCTGAGGCTGCCCTGGACTCCGCAGGTGTGGTGGAGTAGTGGTCAGGTTCCTTGACTGACAATCAGTAAACTCAAGTTTGATTTCCAAACCAAATCAGCCTGTGTTGCATTGGATAAGCGCCTGCTAAATAGCAGTTAACTTTACTTATGAACCGTCTGTCTCTCTCTGGCCATTCCGGTGCTCTTTATTGACTATATTTTGTGTTTGCTGCTGTCCAGACCAAACCAGCCTGTGTTGTATGGGATAAAAGCGCCTTCTAAATAGCAATTAACTTTACTTTAATTATGAGCTGTCTGTCTTGCTTGCTCACACTGTTCCAGTGCTCTTTATTGACCATATAAGGTGTCTGCTGGATTAATTGTGCTGCACAGTGTAGAACCAGTATGACCTCCTCATTAAAAACCATCTGAAATCCTGTTGACTTTTGGGTTACCATCAGGACTCTACCCAATAGTTGGCTGGAAGATCGGTTCCGACGTGACTTACCTGGCAGAGGGAAACGCGGCAGACACTGGCACTGCCATCAAGTGGGCACAGGAGCTGGGTAATGTGTTGGCATGGAATGTGTGAACTAACTGTATAGATTGATAGAGTGTATAGATTACAGATTACCTTTGGAAAAGATCAGACAGGCATGCATGTAGGCAAAACTGCAACTTTGAGCTAACTCGTATGATACTGCATGAGGGTGAAGGGGGGGCGGTGGGGCGTTCTGAAATATAAAGACAAAATAGCATAATCCTGTAGCCTTTACACACTCACGCACACACACACACACACACACACACAGTGTCTGGTAAGGATTCTGTCTGTAGGTAATGACTTAGTATACGTGTGTGTTTTTTTTAAAGCAATACAATTGAGTGTGTGTGTGTTGTAGAACTCTTCTCTGAGGTGAAGGAGACAGCAGAGTTGGTGTCAGCGCTGGAGGACTCTGACGGTGTGTGTTTTGTGCCCTCCTTCAGTGGTTTACAGGTACCTATGCCACACACCTGTGCAGCACACACAGCACACACACATACATCAGGCACCATACCGCACACTAGACACGTACCACACAAACACTAACACACACACAGACACAAACCAGACAGACACCAGAGAAGTTACCACAGTGCCAGCTGATAGCCACTACCACCACTGATGGCTGTGCTGCCAATTCAACGTGTTAAAACAGCAGTAAACAGTCTGCAGAGGCAGAGCTGAACATTCTGGCAAGTCTGCACTAACTTTAAAACACGCATAGTTGTTCGGCTGGAGTTGGAGAGTTCCTTGACTAGTACTATAGGACAGGACATCCTGCTGTAATGTCATTGGGTTGTAGTAGGCTAGTGTTTCTGATATAGGCTTTGACAACTGTGACAGTAGTGTTATGGAATACTGGTTAAATTGACATTATAATAGTAGGATGAACAGGTGTATAGCAATCTCTCATTGGCTGAAATATGAAACCTGGGATAAAGTAGTAAGTGTGGACTGGGAGGTAAAGGGCAATCCAGATTAGTAATCTATAAGTAATAGCCCGGGTAGTTAAAATCCATTTGTTCCGTTTTGCCATCTGTGCCATCTGTGCCAGTGTTATTTGTAAATATTTCTCCTCAGTTGTGAAATGCAGGAACAGATTGTTAACCAGAGCTTCTAGATTAAAATGCTGTGGGGCCAGTTTATGAGAAGAGGAAATGGATTACAGATTTGTCACTATGGATTTTTTCCTGCCAAAGCATCTGACCCTGTGCACTTAACATGACTGAGTCATTACATGGGCAGACTGTGGTGATGATGCGGTTATGCGTTGTGTGTAGAGAAATCTTGTGTGTGTAATGTGTCGTAAGAGTCTGTGTGTGTGTGTGTGTGTGTGTGTGTGTGTGTGTGTGTCTGTCGTGTAACACCTTGTGTGTATGTGTGTAGTGTACAGTAGAGATCAGCCTGGGTGTGTGTAATGTGACGCAATCAACCTGTGCATGTGTAGTGTGTTGTATAAGATCCTGCATGTGTGTGTGTAGTGTGTTGTAGATATCAGCCTGTGTGTGTGTGTGTCATGTAAGAGCCTGTGTGTGTAGTGTGTCGTGTAAGAGCCTACTGTGTGTGTGTGTGTGTGTGTGTGTGTGTGTGTGTGTGTGTGTGTGTGATGTGTCAGGGAGATGAGGTTTCCCCTGTGTCACATGCAGCATGTTCAATATGTGTCCCAGGCCCCTCTGAACGACCCCAGGGCCTGTGCTGCATTTATGGGCCTGAAACCCTCCACCACCAAGGCCCACCTGCTGCGGGCCATCCTTGAGTCTGTGGCCTTCAGGTGAGTCTGTGAATTCACTGACTCTCTGGTAGAAGAGTTTATAGACAGTTTGCACATTAGAAACATTTGATCCATTTTTAAAGGTAGTGGTTTTATTTTTAGTACTGATCAGATTGTGGGCCGGTTATAGTCTCCCCAAACACAGCCCTTTTAATCATTTATTCTTCTTTCAGGAGTAATGGCTTAATTGCCTAATGAATATCAAGAATAAAATATAAAATAATTTGCTATTGAATCAAAAGTAAAGAACACAATAATTTGTTATTGACAAATTATGTTTGATAAAGAATCAATTATAGAAGTAATGTGTGTGTTGCAGGAACAAACAGCTTTATGACATTATGATGCGTGAAACACGGACACCCATAACTAATATCAGGTAATTTTTATTCAATTTAACACTTTTTGTGCTGTTGTTCTTTGAACAGTCTTATAACTGCTTGTTATATCATATCATGTGTCATGTGTCTGTTTTCTGTGTAGTTATATGAACACTGTGTGTGTGTGTGTGTGTGTGTGTGTGTGTGTGTGTGTGCGTGTGCATGCATGTTTGTGTCTGTGACTTCAGGGCAGATGGAGGAGTCTGTTCCAACAACTTCATCATGCAGTTGACAGCTGACTTGCTAGGCAGGAGGATTGATCGGCCCAGTCACTTGGACATGTCCAGCCTCGGGGCTGCCTTCATCGCTGGCCTTGGAGCAGGTAGCGCCATCCTTCACAATTCCCCACCCTTTTCAGCAGGACTATTTAGACTGGATGATCCGTCTTCCCCAGTTGGTCTTGGTGACCATGGCACTCCTTGAGAGTGGGGAGGCTGAGAGAGCTCCCACTGCTGTTCGCCTGGGCTGACCTACTTGAGTCATGTGTTTACATTGTGGGGCCTGGAAGTCACGCACACAGCTGGCTACGGGAAGCGTGTTGGATGTGTTCTGTGGCTTGCCGATGAGCTGCGGATGTCCATGCTCCATAGTCTCCATCTTTGGTCATGCTTCAGTCCTCCTCTCCCTAACCTCCAGCACAGACGCTTTTCCTTGCCTGCGGGTGCCACTCACCTGGGTGGACAGCAGGCCTTCCTTGCTCAGTGTGTCCCATTCACTTAGCATTAGCCTTCGCTCTGGCTAGCTATTTTCTGTGGTCTGTGTTCTTGTGTACAAATGTTCTTGGTGTTTTTCCTACCAGCAGGGCTATGAGTTGAAATTGTTGGATTTACATCCAGTCCAGTAAGTCCAATAAAGCCATTATGGAATGGTAAAAGTGTTTTCAATCCCCACTCTAAGTGTTAGCACTAGAGAACCAAGATTGGGAAATTGTGAATTTTGTACCAATCAATGAATTGTGAATCCAACCAAATCTCGAATGCTGCGAGGCAAATAACAGAGGTTACAGACAGCTTAGTACACTTTATTGCAAGTCCTTTAAAGAAGACAGTATTTGTAAATATGGGGCTATGTTATACTTGATAAGTCTAGTCTCCTAACTGCGAATTCCAACATTTAATGGCTGAGTAACTGCACAAAACCTTTGGCTCATTTTATCTGCTTGGCACAGAGTAGGACCAGGAAGTGGATGTCTGAAGTGTGTTTCTGTCGTAGTGACTGATTGCTCCAACCCCTGTGTGTCCTGGCTGAGGTCTCAAATGTGTGTTTGGCATAGTGACTGACTCCTCCTACCTGTGTGTGTAGCTCACAGTCATGTTTGCTTCTGCTCATTATTGGGGACACCACCATTTACCATTGGGGTATTCTGAAACCTTCAGAAAGTGACCAGCACCCATTCATTTCAATGAGAAATGCTAGTCTAGGGAATTCAGCCAATTATTTTCAGCTTTCAAAATGGAGTGTCATGGATCTCATGTCCAGTACCATTTTACTTAGCCGATTATGTGAGTACCTATTGAGCTAGGGTAGAGCAGTGAGCTATATGGATGACGGAAATTGACTGTTCCAACATGTTTACTTCATTCGTATGGCAGCATTCCCATGAACAGGCCCACCCCAAATGTGCATGTCAAGGTAATTGGTTTGGTGATGGGAGCTTTTTTGGTGCCATATGCAAAAGAATCTACAAGATCATGCCTTGTGGGTCTAAATCCAGTGGATGTCTTTTGATAGGCATCTTCAGGGAATAAATTATTGCCAACAAGCAAGGGAACTTGTGCACGAGCCAAGAGTATGGCACTCACCAATCAGCATTCGGGAAATGGTACGGGATACAATGTAATTTATGGAAATGGCGATGAGAAGTGGCATGCTAATTGGCTGAAGCTAGCCAGCCAAATCCTGACCTCATGGCTCCTGTGTGTCCTGGCTAAGGTCTGAAGTGCGTGTTTGACAATTGACATAGTGACTGACTGCTTCAACCCCTGTGTGTTCTGGCTGAGGTCTCAAATGTGTGTTTGGCATAGTGACTGACTGCTTCTACCTGTGTGTGTCGCTGGCTGTCATGTTTGCTTGTGTTTCTCCTGCTCATCCCACCCACAGTGCCCACAGTGATCACCATGTTCCAGATTACAGGGCTGGCCAGAGGCCGGCATGCTGATACTGCATGGCTCTTACAGCGCATGTGCTTACACTGTAGAATGAACATGTAGAGACACTTCAACATGTTTATGACTGTGTCTTTTGGCTTTTGGAATGTGAAGACAACCGTTAGGGGTCAGATATTACGAACACCTAATGAAAAGTAATGACACAGTCATAAACATGCTCAAGTGTTATTACATGCTCATAATACCCAGGATGGGTCCATGCCAGCCTCGTGTCACTCCTCTGCAAATACCTCCGGTGTAACTGAAGATTTTATGGAGCACTAAAGATTTTTTGCTGGTATAAAATAGAACTTTCTGCCATATTATTTTTCCATTTTAAATAGCTTCCTCATCTTCCTCCAATAGCCTTAGAAGCCGTAAACTATAGAGACGAGGCTTCATACCTTAGTAGCATTCAAATTGCGTGAAATGGAACAGGCTCATACATGTGCTTAAATCAAAGGTTCTAAAGCCGGGCGCTCCACCACCCTCCACCACTCCAAAAGTGGAGGATTGTGGGTATTGTAACAATGTTGAGGATCCATCAGTGCAGCCTCGAAAATCTACAAAAGAAGGACTTCTTGATAGAATTTGATAGAATTTTGAAGTATCTTTGACATTGGAACAGTACTTGGCGAGGTCCAATGTGGTGGAATCCCCGGAAAAGCAACCATTAAGCATGCTTCCTCAACTTTGAGAAATGTGTTTAGATAGATTGTGTTTCCAGTGTCTTGTGTGTGCCCATACTGGTGTGGTGTTTGTGCTCCATGCAGGCTTCTGGAAGAGCCAGGAGGAGCTGAAGAAGCTGAGCCGTACAGAGCGGATCTTCGTGCCTAGCACCCCGACACACCAGCACGCCACCACCCTCCACAGCTGGGAGAGGGCACTGCGGCGTTCCATGCACTGGTACAGCCAGGCCTGAGGACGGCGTTGTCCTCTTAATCCAAATCATATAATAGTCCCCATAACTTGACCATGCAGTCTGGGGTGTGCAGCTTCGTCTCGGTTGGATTTGCATAACAGCAAGCCCTCAAGATCACTCTGAATCCTTGATGTGGAACACAAAGGTGTGTGAAGTGGATCAAGCCATAGTAATGCACATGCAAAACTGGAACTCTGAAGGCTGTTTGATTAAATTAGATTAGATTCATCTTTATTGTCATTACACGTATAAATACAAGGTAATGAAATGTAGTACAGAATCAAATCAGAAATGCAAGAGCGGCATTATGTACAGTCAGGAAGTGCATTATGTACAGTATGTGTACAGTTTTGTACGTTTTACTTTTATCAGTGTCCCTGATATTCCTTCAATTTCCTGTGTTCACTCTCATGATGATCAATATTGTTTACCAGAGAGCAGACCTGAGTGAGACCAAAAACAACAAAAATTCTGTTTCTACTATGAAGTATTAGAAATATGGCAAACAAACAAGCCAAATGTTTGTTTGTAGCCTGAAAAACCCTTCAGATTGAGGGCATTGCGACAACCTTATCTGCTAACCAGATTACCTCATGTCACAGACCCTCAGTAACAGATACAGTGCCTTCATTAGATTTGTGTGTGTGTGTGTGTGTGTGTGTGTGTGTGTGTGACCCCTTGGCTGCTCATCTATCAGGCCAAGTGAACTTTCCCCCACCTCATTGAGTAGAAGCTTCAACCTCATGACCACCCCAACATGCACACACACACACACATACACACAAACACTCTCCCACTCTGTCGACCCCCCTTGAACGCTTGACTGAGCAGAGTGGATGGGTAGATGATTGGGGGGG
>JAGFZM010001034.1:33083-49681 GCA_017657215.1 Limnothrissa miodon | reverse complement strand
GCT
The DNA here is from genome assembly GCA_017657215.1 of Limnothrissa miodon. Lineage (NCBI taxonomy): Eukaryota > Metazoa > Chordata > Actinopteri > Clupeiformes > Clupeidae > Limnothrissa > Limnothrissa miodon. The sequence continues at coordinate 49,678 of JAGFZM010001034.1, read as the reverse complement.
CTTACAGTGGACACTGAGTCCCGTAGAGGGTTGGTAGAACTGCTCTTACAGTGGACACTGAGTGCTGTTCTTACTGTGGTCATTGAGTCCCACTGGGGGTAGGGAAGACTGTTCTTCCAAAGGCCTCTGAGCTGCAGCTTGAGCTCCAGGGCAGCTGTTCCTGATGCAATGAGTTTTATTGCATTCATGTTCCCCATTAGCCTCCCAGTGGACCCCCAGTCTTAACCCAGTGGACCCCCAGTCACTGGGACAGGGAAGTGAGACAGGGTTTCACTAATTGACACCCAAGCTCAGACAATCAGTCCTTGGGAACCAACCACAACTAAGATGAGCTGACTGAACATTAAGGGGGGAAATGTGAAATATGATTTGTGGGTCTCTGTATTTAGGGCATCCTGTCTACATACATTTTTTAAAATCTGATATAGTGCAATTTAGTCACAGATAATAATAATTCATAGAAGAGAATAAAAATGGACTGAAAGGTGATTTGATCTAGTGGTTCTAACGGTGATTGCATTTTCTCTAGCGCTCAGTATTTGAGAGGGAAGAGCATCTGGGAATAAAACATGTATAGCACAGTATACTACTCATACTTATACTCATGGTTTAGGCAGGAGTCAGTATACTACTCATACTCATACCCATGGTCCAGGCAGGAGTCTGTGTAACTATACTATTGAGCACAGCCTGTGTGCTGTGGTTGGTGAGCCCATTGAGGGTTAGAGCCATGGGTGGATATTGAAAGAATATTACAGGCAGTCTAAGTGGAGCAATGATGTACCATTGTAAACATTTATGGCTCAGGAATTGTACATAAGGTCCTGCCTCTCCTGTATTTAAGTTCCAGGATGCCACTTCAGCCTTCCCCTTGAAGCTAAGAGGAATGCCAACTTATTTTTTGGCATGGCGAACTATACCATTTGTTTTTTGTTTCACTTTTGAATCGCAATGATGAGAGGCGTTTGTTCTCTCTGATGCATTCCATTGTGTATCTTCTCAAGCTATGATTACCTCAGAAATGGTAACCAAGTTGGTGCTCCACCTCAGCTCTGGGACCGGGTTTCCTGACACAGTGCAGACCACTGTGGCGTCGGTGCCGTTCATCTGGGTGAGAATAGACGGGGTGACGTTGGCTGTGGGAGGTTCTGCAAGAGTCAAAACAAACAAACAAAAGGAGAACTCAGAAACCTGTCACGGACATGGACTGTCACGGATATTGACTGTCACGGATATGGACTGTCACGGACATGGACTGTCACGGATATGGATTCACTGTGAAATGTTAATAAAACAAGCCACTAGTAAACTGTGCTGAGTCTGTGGAAGAATATCTATTTAGACACTGGCAGGTTTGTTGACTTTTGGTAGACAGAGAAAACACGTGCGATCTGAGTGTGTTTAGCAGATGCGGTGTACACCTCATTGTTTTCTAAGCCCCTGAGCACATTGCTATGATCCCCATTTCCCACAATCATATCTGAGGGTGTGATATTATGTGTTGACATCTACTGCGTCTTTTAAATATTGCTTATAAGAGCAGGGTTTCTTTCTGTCCTTGTCTATCAAGAGTTTATCACTATATCACTGAACACACATTTTCAGAAAACACACAAAACAAAACACCTTTAGGCAACAACACCCAGAATACTTACTTGATTTTGCTTACAGGAAATACTCAAATACCACATTTGTATTCAGATTTCAATTGAAAAGAGAATGGGTAAACCTCTTTGTTCTGGTTAGAGCTTTGGAAAAGTATCTCTCTGGAGTGCTGAGAATGGTGTAAGGTATGGAGGTCTGAATTGAATTAGTGGATATAAAAGCTTCTCTGAACATTGATTGTCTCAAATAACACAAGACAGAAATCCTTAAACCTTCGAAGGTCCACACCAAGACATCCCTGACAGATGAGATTCTCCTCTGATAATTCTCTCCATCATTAAAGATACAGTACAATCACACACACACAAACACACACACACACACACACTTGCTTCTTTGCTAGGTACATTTGATCAATTCCATCCCAAAACCAAGCTGCTGGCGGTCATTGTTGTCCTGATCAATGTGCATGAATGAATAGTGTGTGATGGTCATGGGACGTAAAGAGCTCTTTAGTGGTGGGGTTGCTCTTACCGCAGGCCGCCGGGGCCAGTCTGGACAGAGACTTTATGCTTCCCTCATCAATGCACTGGAGCACCTGTTTGTCCGTCTCATCCAGTCCCAGCCACAGCTTAATCCACATGTTCTCACAGGAGCACTGCAGAGGGTTGCCAGACAGATACCTACGCACATCACACAGACAGACAACAGAGTATGGACGTGAGTATTATTATCTGTAAAGCTTACGAATAGCACTGTTTTCACACAAAATACACACACACCCAGAGAGAAAGAGAGAGAGAGAGAAAGATGTGTAGCTCATACAACTGCAGTGTTTAACTGAGTAATGGTAAACTTTTCAAATGGTAAGCATTTTGAAGTCGAGTGCTGTTGGTAGGGGCAAGACCTTTGGTATGACATTGACCAGACAGCGAACTTACATAATGCCCATTGGTACAACATCGACCAGATAGCGAACCAACATAATGTTTCCTCCCTACTGACAGCACTCTTTGGTTTTAACAACAGGGCTTTGACTTGGGTTTTCCTTAAAGGCATTCAAACACTTACAAGTAGGACATGTTTGAATTTCGAAACGCTCTCCATGATAATGTTGAGAGATTATTGTCTTTGAGGTCTCTGAAAGAGAAGAACAATCATCAGTTGTGCATCACACAAAATAACAGTCTTTAATTTGTTGTAATTTGGTTGTGTAGTGTAGCATGTTATGTTTAACTATAATTATACTGAGGGGGGGGCATTCTGACCTATAATGCAGCCTATAATGTTAATGCATAAAACAAGAATAATAAAAACTATATTGCAATAAAGTGGCCATTTTGCAACTGACAATTTTGCTTGACTTTGAAAAACACCCAGAAAACAAGAAGTGGCTAAAAGTCAACTTTGAAAATGAATTATATCCAAAATAGTAGCCTGCTGTGTGAGGCATTCATATTTTGACACTTTTCATCACCATTGTCCAAACTAAAACAATATTTTGTCTGAGCCTGAACAAAGATGCTGAATCCCATTACTGGGTTTCAAATTCAGCTTTCGGGTCTTTGAAAGGACAATGCTGGTAACCATCCTAAAAAAATCTAGTCTGTTTACCACTGGGAGCTATCAGATTTTGATCAATGACAAAGAGAGGACAACAAACATTTGAAGAATTATAATATTGGTGGAAGAATGGTGGCCATATAAATGACGCACAGATAATGAAGTCTGGCGTTGTTCAGGAAGGCTGAAGGAGATATAGATGAAAGCTGAGAGTTTGTCACAGTTCTGTTGAAGACAGAAAGGTTTATCAGACAACAACATGCCTCAAAGGATAATAATAATAATAATAATAATAATAATAATAACAATAATAATAATAATAATAATAATACTTACAGATTCCTGAGATTAAAATAGGACTTCATATGGAAATCGCTGATTGTAAATAATCTGTCCTGATTTGTGATGAATCTGTTCAAGGAAAGGAATAATAACAATTGACTGACAAATAAAGATTTGCTGTACAATTATCTTATCTTAAGGTCTGGAGAAGTGGGCCTAGATAAAACTGTAATATCAGGCCTAGCCAGAAATAAACAAATTGGCTGGGCCTGTTCCGTTTTCTCAGAGACTGTAATAGTTTTGACTAAAGCGCACCAGATCCAACTACGCGAGATTAATGGTTTGACGCCTACTTTCGTGAGAGGTCTATGCACTGTTTGCTAAAATCGAACATGACTTTAAATAAAAGTAGATCTTAAAATGACGTGATCTTGGTGTATGCTCCATGTCTAAAGAGGGTCCGTTGAGCCGTTGTCCTGGAAACGGAGTGACATATTTGCGTAGGCGCCGATGCTTGTTGCTTTGCGGACACGCTGGGCTATGACTACTCCACTGGAGATGAATACAGTTTTGGGTAATAGTATTCTCTCTATCCCAAATATACAGAGCGAAACAGGGACTCGAATAGAACAGAGGTATATCCCAAAGCATCCAGCTCCTAATATCAAGCACTATTATCATCAGCCCTCGTTCTTTGCCGTTTATTGGAATATGATGCTAGGATACAGTTCCACCAGCGCATCCCGTAGCACTTAGGCCTACACAATATTTAATAATCACGCGTGAATCACGATAAAAAAAATTCTTTGCGGCTTTTCGAGGCTTTTAGTGAGAGTGCGTGAAGATTCTATCAGACATTTGGGTTGACCCCCTCCCCTCTCCTCCCCGTCTATTCCTCACGGATTGGTTTCAGCTGTTGTGTCTCTGCCAGCTTCCTAACCTCACTATGTTCTGTAATCAGCCCATCTCCAAATCCCCACTGCCTCTGTTTGCATGAGCTAGAATTTATTACGAGCATTCAATGCACTGCCGTGCCCATACACCCCTCCAAAAAGACGGGGAAAGCGCGCACACACATCTTTAGCACTCACGCTCACACACACCTTCTACTGGAAAAAGAGGTTGGAGCCGGATGAAGCCTACGTTAGAGGACTATCAATATTCGATTATTTACAAAACATTTGCTGTGCCTACTACCATGCTTTATGTTCATCTACATCTGAATGCACCGAGCTTCCTAAATTTGTTCGCGAACGTCCTCTGCGTTCCTCTCCATACCCTTCTCAGAATGATGGGGGATATGGGAAGGTTACGGGTGTCATGGAACACCGCCGTCCCCTCAGTCCACTCATACTGATTTATTTGTTTATTTGTTCATTTCATGCTTTAATTGATATGCTGAATTTGCCTTCATTAAGATGTTTCGTGTAATACGCTATTGTAGCCTAATCTCTGTTCATTTTACACGTCACTAAGATCAATCACTCATTGGGTTTGCCGATCACACTTACATATCTGTGATGTTTTCCATGTCACTCTCCTCTGCCAAAACGGGGAAATCCTCGATCCCCGGGTCTTGGTCGATACATACAATCCTCGAGGTACTGCAAGTACAGGATGTAGGGCAAGACGCGGCGCTAAACCCCAAAAGCCCCATCAAAACCCCGTAAAATCCCAAGCGAGCCATTCCACACCCCCCTCCGACCATGGTGGGTCCCAGGATATTCCACCAATATTTGATTAAAGCGCTATTTTGGTTCGTAATTGTTGATATTCTCTCAGTAGCGTGGTTCAGCAGCGTGGACACAGACGCCGCTGATCGAGAAGGCGCAGAGCTGTTCAGTGTGAGGCGCGACTGTCATGGAATGGCCTTTTCCTCTGTCTCCGCAGAATGGTGGTATCACACCATTACATGTCGACGCCGCGAATAAGTGTGCCAAAATCCCCCGTCCTGTGGCAGTAACGGCCGCCCCGTCTCCGAGAAACTGGCACTGGGTGGCAAAAACGTGGCGCCGCAGGCAGTATGCGATATCTACGGTGCTGACGCTACATCCAGCGCCGTGGAAGAAAACAAGCAAGACGGGGAGTGCGTGGTGATGTAGCGACAGAGTGCGTGTGCGAGAAAGCAGCGTATACCTGCAGGCGCCTATTGATTACTGCCGCGGACGACGCATCTTCTCAAGCCATCGTTATAATTGCATTTACTCGAGAATTGTTTAAAATGTGAATTGCCTCACAATAGTGTCGGCAATCTGTCACCAATGCAGCCAAAAGAGCGTTATCGACCGATTTCTGCATGTAAGATGAGATTTCAAAGATGGGCTCCGTGTGAAAAAATATTGACAAGAGCAGGACAGGCCTATATTAATTCATAAACTGGTTGACAGGGCATATAATGCGTGGGTGCAAAGTCTTTATTTTTCGGCATTTTCAACACTGTCCCTTAATTGTAAGAGTGATGTTACTCAGTTCCACATACAAACAACTCATAGGTGCGCTTTGAACCCCATGGCATGCACGCGCGTAAGGCGCGCTCTCTCAACAATACCACTTTCTCATGGATGGCCATTACCGGAGTGTGACGTGCGCTTTGACGCACACGATGGGCTGCATCTAAGAAAAATAATTACTAAACAAAATACGTCTGGCCCTGTGCTTAAAGAGAGCTCTGCATTCCAGACGAAAGAAGGCAGAGAATAAGAGAGAAAAGTATATTGGTTAGGTAGCAATGTCATTCAATGTGTTTATGTGAAACTATTTTGGTTTGATCTAGTGAATACCACATGAACTTCACAGCAACAATATCTTACATTTCAAAGCTTTAAATAGGTGTAGCCTATTAAAACTGACAATCTAGTGATATTTTTTTCACTGACTGTAATAGTCTAAATAGTTTTTACCCAGTGGGCTAAAGGATATGGTTTGGTGGTGGGGGTTTATAAGGATACATAATTTAAAACTGCTCCTGGAATGGCTGATAAAGGTTGTTGAATTGGTTTAACACTACGTGTCCAGAAGAGGGAGACAGTGTTTAGGCATTACAGTAAACGCAACAACCTGACCACACGCCTACGGGACATCTGGGTTGAGTGCTACTTAACTAAAACTATTTTTCATCACTCAAGGTTAATGAAGACACAGATACTAATTTATTCGAAATACAAATGGACTTAAAATCCCTCCAAATTCAGAGGTGCAAATGATTGAGGGAGTATAGTCTCCCTGTCTGCTTTGCAGCTGTTTGCAGCTGTTCACTGAAAGGATTGCTAACCCCCAACACTTAATTCCTAACCCCTATAAAGGTAACCTATTACACTGCGTATCTGAGTATCACTGTATTCTTGCGTTTAATTACTCAGTAAAGTCAGCCAACAGCATTTCTTAAGATCTCATTTCAAACTTCACAGTCAATCACCATTACCTTGGTTATACATTCATTTATTCATTAATACAATTAGAACATGAATCGAGCTGGTGAATAAATGGTTACTTTGAGCAATTCTGTCAACAAGTCATGTAAATTTAAAGCTCATTGTGCAGTATTAGGAAGGACATAGTAATAGTAATAATAGTAATAGAATAATAGTAATCATCATCATCATTATAATATAAAGATTATTAATTTTTCATGAATCTGAAAAGCCATGGAACAAACAGCAGGCACAGATGGGATTTTTCCAGTGCTCCTATGAGGTCCTGCATGGTGAGTGTTGGACAAGCATGCACACATATGCCACACAGAGATACTGTCCAAGACGTTCACATCACTATGAACTTACCTGGGTTCATCCATTGCTCTTACGGCTTGATGCACATAAGACTACAATCTTACTATTCGTGGCTGACTACAGCCTATATGAGTGTCTGTTTAAAATGAAGACAAACGAAGTGTGTAAGGATCATGTGCTTGAATCATTCATTTGAGCCCACATTTATATTTCAATATGGAGCTGCCTGTTGCAATATTGTTCATGGGATGATATGGACACGCCTTGCCTAAATCCTCTTAAAGACAGCCATCCTTAAATGTGTGCGGTTAGTGTTTGAATAATGTCAAATGTCACCAGTGAAACAGAAAATGGTGAAAACTTGCTAATGCAGACTCCAATAGAAACATCAAGACTTGATATGTAACAGTCTCCATGGCAACATTTGACTTTGAGCAATGAGAGTTTATTTTGCAACTGGCACTGGTGCTATAGCCTACCAAAAGGGAATTTCACAGCACAAAGACATTGGCAGGAATTGGAGGAAATGTTAAACCAGCATAATGTATAAATGAAATACCACATTTATTTGTGTCAGATTGTGCCAACAGTATAGGCTATACTATAGAGATGACTCTCATCAGGGGCGTAGCACCAAATTCTGGGCCCTGGGCACAAGGAGTGTCCATGCACCGCCCCCCCTCCCCCGCAAAAAACTAAACACTCTTGAATTAATTTTAAAAAATCTAATTAGACAAAACTTCTCTGAATCTTTGTTTTATTTAAAGAATGATTAATAACATAGAACATTATGGGTCTGCATAAAACACTAATACTACATTTAAACAAAACCTGACTCACTTGTCATTATTTATTTTTTAAAGGCCAAAAACAAATCAGTCTTCCACTAAGGGCTTTGGAATTTACACAAAGAGCATTGTAACTTACACCCCAGTTAGTGCCCACTGACGGGTCTTCTTTTTGGCAAAATCAAGAATGAGGTCTTTAAAATCGAGTCTTCTGCCGACTGGCTTTCGATTGAGAGAAGGGCAAGGCTGTTGAGTCTGTCCTGGCTCATTGTTGATCTTAGGTAGTTCTTAATGAGTTTCGCTGAAAGCCCGCTCACCACCAGCAACAGGGAGAGTGCAGAATATTCTTAGAGCTATGTGACAGTCTCTGAAACTGAGTGAAATGCGTTTCGGAAGTTAGCTTACATGTAGCTACTACTTTGACTACTCTATTGACCATGACATTGAGACTAAAAAGGCTGTTAGCTTAATTATGTTATAGCCCAATAACACGTATTAATTTCATTTTCGTTAAGTAGTAGCCTAGCCTATTGCAATGAAAAGGGCATCATGTTATTCTCATTTTGTGTTGTGACAATCGCGTTGGTGTTGAAGGTATTGTTGTTTCACATAGGACTAATCTTTCTTGGGAAATAAGTTTGTTAACAGTTGCTTTCCCTCATTTCTTTTCTTCTCTCGCTCCTGCCTCTCTTTTCTTTTCTGAAAACCGGATTTAGTTTTCTTGGGCATCATCATTCATACTACAGATAACCATAAGCTACTACATTCATACTACAGATAACCATCAGCTACTACATTCATACTACAGGTAACCATGAGCTACTACATTCATACTACAGGTAACCATGAGCTACTACATTCATACTACAGACAACCATCAGCTACATTCATACTACAGATAACCATAAGCTACTACATTCATACTACAGATAACCATAAGCTACTACATTCATACTACAGATAACCATCAGCTATTACATTCATACTACAGATAACCATCAGCTATTACATTCATACTACAGATAACCATCATTCATACTACATTCATACTACAGATAACCATCATTCATACTACATTCATACTACAGACAACCATAAGCTACTACATACATACTACAGACAACCATAAGCTACTACATTCATTCTACAGACAACCATAAGCTACTACATTCATACTACAGACAACCATCATTCATACTACATTCATACTACAGATAACCATCATTCATACTACATTCATACTACAGACAACCATAAGCTACTACATTCATACTACAGACAACCATAAGCTACTACATTCATACTACAGATAACCATAAGCTACTACTCGCAGTGCTGCTTCTCGGCAGAATGAACGCTACGTGAAATGCGCCTAGTTAAAGCAAAGATCTTTTAGAACACATCTCTAGTTAAAGAGGGGCTAAGCAACATTCTGTTTTTTCTCTCACGAGCACCCTCTAAAGACCGCTGTATTGCATTGTATTGCACTGGATACTATTGGAGGCGGTCCGCTGCTGTTGAACATTGCAAATGCTGTATCTACCGTTGTAGGCCACAGTGGTGCATTCTACACCGTTCGTTCGCCGTGTAATGACTCAAGTTAGGATCCTAAACAGTATGAAACGGATTAATTAACTGAAAAATGTTGCTTAGTGGGCCTTTAAAGAATGCCCGGTTAAAGCGGACTAAACCATTTTGTGCAAAGAGTGTGTGTGTGTGTCCAATCCATTAATTAAACGATTTAATTATAACTAGAACATTAAAATTACATTAGTTAGCAACATATATTGTGATCTTTAATGCAATTGATATTTAAAAAAAAAAAAAAGACTCCTCAAGGGCCCTCTGCCCACTTGGGGCCCTGGTAATTCAGTACCTCTCACAGTACCTCTAACATTATCACATGTTATGTCAGTCTGACAGGTTTTTATGACATTACAGGTGGGAGGTAGGTTTACGCCGAAAGACCACAAATTTGCTGCATACAAACAATGACTGTAATGGGGCCTATAAGGGCATCATCATCATTCTTATCATCCTGTATACACTGTAGTTTATGTTGTGTGTGATTTTTTTAAGCTGCTGGGTCCTTGAATTTCCCCTTGGGGATCAATAAAGTAGCCTATCTATCTATATCTATCTATCTATCTATCTATCTAACTCAAACTAAAAGCATGTAATTAATTAATTAATTAATTAATTAATTAATTCATTAGATAAATGAGTAATCTGGAAATAATCCTCGATTGATAATTATTGAGATTATTAAAACAGCATGATGTCTTGTTCTTTGGCTGGCATTCTGTTCTCCCAAGATTCAGACAGATTGCCAGACAACTGATCTGAACTATAACTTGGCTTATGTGGCCTGAAGGATTGGCAAGAAGAGGAAGCCTTTGTCATTCATTCTAGCAGACAAAATTGTCCGTGTAACCTAACCATCATGTGTCTGCAGCCTAATAAATGGTTGTTACATAACAGCTGGGCGTTTGCAAATAACAAGCTTCCAAGAAAAGAGCGACGCGAGATTCCGTAGGCCTATTTCTTAATAAAATTCAGGGGATTCAAGTAGGCTAGGTTACTATATAGACCCCGAAAAAATTCCATTCTTTGCGGACACTGGCTGTTTTAAACAATTAATCGATGCAATTTACACATATCTAATGTTTAACCAGTAGTTCCCAACCAAGCTTCACGATAACCAGTAAGAATAGTGCGGGGGTCATGGTAACAGAGATTGATGTATCGTTTATCCAAATAAAATGGGAAATCCACGAGCTGCTTTGAATGATGTGGAATCTATCCAATGGATTTTCGACACAAGGTAACGCCCCTAGCTTGTTCCCACCAATAACAAAATTTGGTTGCTTGATAGTCAAATGTGCTTCAGAATCAAGAGTGAATGCGCACATCTTTACGACGTATTCGGAGTGGCGAACGGGGGCGTTTACAGGTTTGTAACACATTTTGGCTTTATTTTAAGACATCTTTACAGGAAACAAATATGGTTAATTTGGAAATATTTTTCGCAAGTTGCCTTGCAGCCATGTTAATCTATGAAATTTTAACATATACCGAAGGCAATATTGTCTGTTTGAATGGTGTCTAATGCACTGAGCTAGAAACACAGCTCATTGGTCTAATGTTAATAAGCTAACCAAATGTAGCAGGAGATTGCTAGCTAGCAAGTTTTCAAGCTAACCAGCAACCGAACTAGCAAGGTGAGTAAAGAGGTTTGATAATAACACGCTTGCTAGCTACTCAACCATTAACTTGCATATACTTAGGCTTAAATATGTATTATTACAGTGCCAAATATGGTTGAACATATAATGCAATGGGAAATGTGTGAACTACAGTTTGATCTTCGTAAGATGAAAATTCTACCCTAGCTTGCTAGCGAACTTTGCCTGGCCTCCTGCAAAAGCAAGGCAACGTTTTACAGAATAACCGGAAAACCCAGCTCAAGCGTGCTAGTTAATGTTAGCTAGCTGTTCGAGTGTTGGGGGGCAAAGTTTTTAATGACTATCGCCAAATAATACATCGTTTCTGCTTATCAATGAGGACCTATTAATTAGGTAATCTAGAATCGGAAAGCTGTGCATAGTTTGGCAAAGCAATATGTGTTTTTTTTTATTATTATTATTTCATTCACTTGATCCCAAGTAGATAACGATTTACAAGCATCGGAGCTCAATTTGGGCATTGGTTGCTGATATGTGCGTTTCTCAGCCATGTTTGCCGAACTAGTTTGTTGCCAGGGAAATAATCTGAAACATATTTAGCAGATTGACTATGATGTGGCTCATGAAAGCGTGATCATAGATGATGTGTATCATCTTCTTTTCCATGATTGCACGAATGAATTAATGACAATCTTTAAGGCTTGTGTGGGTTAGATTTGTCGCATATGTTCTGCCGAGATGGATCAGGTTCGACATAACGTTATAGCTTTTGCAGACTTGTGTAGACTGAAGCGCGATGCTGTGTGTGATTGTTTGGACGCTCTCTGGAGCAGATTCCCGGTGTGAGGAGCCCGTTCGCATTTCACCGGTGGTAGCAAACAATGGAGACAGAAATTGAACAGCAGGAGGGAGAGACTACGTTCAGCAACACTGACACAAACGGTAAGACTACACATACTTCGTAATTTAGCGGGCCGAACTCCTACTTTTATTCATAAACAGGCGAATATATTTAACGCACCTGACCCTTCTGTATCTGCGCTAGCTGTCTGTTGTTTTTGTGAAATGGTCGTGCAAGGTTGAGCAAGTGCCTTATGTTGTTTTGGAGTTTGACTGTTGAGCAAGAAGTAGTCCTTACTGTAATCTGGCATTCATCTTTGGCAGTTATAGTTAAAGATGAAGTTATGTCATAACATCCACCATAGATGTAGAGGGGATCTGGTATGAGATTTGCCAAGGTGAATTTTGTCTAAATATAAGACTTCATGGAGTGTGTGGATGTGTTGCCCCTGCCAGGTAAACGCCCTGCTGAGGACATGGATGAGGAACAGGCCTTCAAGCGCTCCCGCAACACAGATGAGATGGTGGAGCTTCGTGTGCTGCTGCAGAGCAAGGTGAACATTCCCAGCTCTGACTGCAGCATCCTCTCACTTCAACAAACACAACATTACGATTGTTTTTGAGTTTTAGGTGAAAGCACAATTATAATTTTAGGTTTATGTTCATGGATATATCTTAAGACAGGTTCCAGGCTTAAGTTGACCTAAAGTTGAATTTTTTTTTTTTGTTTGTTTTTTTGAGAAGAAAAAAAATCTTCACTGACATTTCATTTTGTACCATTATTTACCATATTTTCCTGCTTCCCCGCAGAATGCAGGAGCTGTAATCGGCAAAGGAGGAAAGAATATTAAAGCCTTGCGTACAGACGTGAGTATTCTCAGCTGAAATCAGAAAGCATTGTGTTTATTTGTTTAATTCATCTATTGACTTATTAGTTTATTTACTTGTTAGTTTGAGCGGTTTGTAGAAAGAAAAGAGCTCTTGACGTGCACATTAACAGTAATTCTACTTTGTTGGGCTAGAGCGGTTTGGCTCCCCGAGAAGTGTCTGTAGTCTTGTGTATCCCAACTGATTAACCATAATGATTATAACAGTGCCTCACGCTAATGAAATCTCCTATTAACTGCCTGATTTTCCAAAACAAAAATGCCCAAACTTGACGCCTATTAAGTCATTTAAAATGTCTCTTAAATAAATTGCCTGTCTATGTTTGGACAAAGGAAGGGAAAAAATGCTGCATGCTTGTTTGAAGTGTTGCCTGATAGTTTGGCCCAGTCATGTTGGCTGTCTTGCTGAAACTCTGCATCTATGGGTTGGCTCATGCAGACAGACACCGTGGGTCCAGATTGGTGTGTGGGGTGGGGGGGGGGGGCAGTACAAACGCAGGTGTGTCCATGTGCCTGAATCTTTTGGGAAGAGGATGATGTGGGTATCCCACCTCAGGCCTCCTGTGGTTCTGAAGAAGCCAGCGCCAGCTGTTGTCCTGGTTGGACGGCTGAAGCCCAAAAGCAATTAAAAGGACCCCTTTTGACCGTTGTCTCGACTCTTGAGCTAACCAATAGTTTCTGGGAGTGAGTAAAGAGACACACGTACTTGAGGTGCTCAGTAGTCCTTTTGAAATGTTACCTGTGCTGTGATCTGGATGAAATCACTCGCTGTGTTCTTGTGCACTCATTTGCCAGTCTCATCAGGTTTTTTTTTTTTTGTCTTTTTTTTTCTTTTTACTTTATATATTTTTGTTTTCTTTGAAGCACAATGGAGTGATAAGTGTAGCCTGTATTCTATTAAAATGTATTCCTTCTCCCCCTTTTCCCTCTCCTTTTACTTTTTTATTTTTGGCCACTTCCTCCGTTGCCCATGTTCTGGATCGACATGCCCCTCCTGCGTTGCCCACCTTGATGTTGGCCCAACCTCCGCCCCTGAACGCCCGCCCACCTGACACCCCGGTTGGCCCCGCCCATAAACGTGCCCCTTCTGCCATAAATGGGCACCTTACTTGCCAACTTGTGATTGAATGCCCCTGCCCAATGCCAACCTCCACGGCCCATGCAGTACAATGCGAGTGTATCAGTCCCTGACAGCAGTGGCCCAGAGCGGTATGTCCCACCAAGTTGTTGCCTCACTGCCTGAATAGATGAGAGAACACATGTCTTTTGATAACCTGCCTTCTGTTTCATTTTAACATTTTTACACATGAAGTCCCCCCCACCCCCACCCCACCCCACCCCCTTTTAAGAAACGTGTATTGTTCCTTTTATTTATTTCATTTTTATATCTGTCTTACTACCCCCCCACCCCATCCCCTCCCACCTTCAGTATTTCATTTTAATATGGACCTTTTTCTTTGTCACTTCAGTGTCAGACACACACCCACACACACACACATCTATGCATATGCAAACACACTCACAAATCTGTTTATTGTCCCACACATAGGAATTGATTCCATTCTCTTTAGTTAATTTCAAATGGAAGGAGCACAGCTTGAAGATTTGGAACCTGTTTTTGCTGTAACTCTCTGAATGTTCTTCCCCTGCTCTAGAATGACAAACTTCTCTTTCATTTTGAACCCGTCAATTATGGGAATCCAAAAAAATTGATAGAAAAGCCAAAACTGAACTTTCTCGCTCTGTCCTTGTGGTCCACCTTGCTCCCCCCCCCCTCCCCCCCCCCCCCCCCCCCCCCCCCCCCCTGTTGTCACCATTGCTGTTCATGATTTGAGCGAGTGCTGTGCCTTCCAGACAATTCACTCTGTCACTTCCATCACTCTTGTCTAGTTTTTACTTTTCTTCCTGGTGCTGCATCTCTGCCCCCCTCCTCCTCTTTTTTTTTTTTTTTCTCTCTTCTCTTTTGCTCTTTCTTCCCCTCCGTCCGTCTGGCCCCATACTCCCCTCCCATCAGTTCAGACTGTTAAGCTGCCAAACTTCTCATCTCCCCCCCCCCCCCCCCCCCCCCCCCCCCCAACTCCCCCCGCTTCCTTTGGTTTTGTTTGGTTTTGCTTGTAGTTCTCTCCCCCTCAACCCCCTCCCCTTCCCTCCGACTCCTCTTTGTCACTATGAGAAGGTGTGCCAATGGCACTGTTTTGCAATGGCGAGTCTTTGCATTAGAGCCACTATTACATAAATAAGTATACACATTTGCTTTGACAAGTTACTTTACAATCAAATTCCTTCCTCCAGATTTTTTGTTTCACTGGTGGTGGGTTTGAGGAAAACAAAAAAAGAGACCAAAAGCTTAAGCAACCATTTTCTTCTCTGTGTCTGTATCTCTTTCTGATTCTCAAGCACTACTCTGTGGCCATTTTGTGCCCTCTGATCTGAGCCCTTCCACGCCAGTTGCCCATTCCTCCAGGTCTTTTGTCTCTTCTTTGTTGAATGTTTGCGATCAGCGAGTGCATGTCAGCTGCTCGTTAATTCAGTGGAGTGTTGGGGGAAATTTGAAACATGTGTTCAACAGTCCTGTTTCTTTCCTTTCTCTCTTGAGTCTGCTCTTTAGTTGTTCTTCTTTGCCCATGCTGTGCTAGAATGTGTGTTCTAAGAATGTTGTCCACTTTCCTCCCCTCCTGTTTTTTGCCGTTGTCCGCCATTGTGCTTGATTACCACCTTTGGCTCTCCAGCATCCTGAGCGTTAGTGCAGATATCGAAACCATTGGGGAAATTCTCCTCAAGATCATCCCCACCTTGGAGGAGGTGAGTGCCTTCTTAAGAATACGCCTGTAACTTGTCAGTCAGGAGGAGTGAATTAGGCAAATGGGCCTTGTGCTGTTTCTGGGAGGAACATCATAGGCATAGTGAAGGTGTACAACTAGTAAACATCAACAAGGATTGTTCCATAGTTAAAAGCCACAAAAGTAGTTTTGAAGTGTAGTAGTTGTTGGATTTGTTCGGTTGCAAGAACGCTGTGATTGCTCTGAACTTTAATTTTTGTGTGTCTCCCGTGCCCTCAGTACCAGCACTACAACGGCATTGACTTTGACTGCGAGCTCCGCCTGCTCATTCACCAGAGTCTGGCCGGAGGCATCATTGGGGTGAAAGGCGCCAAAATAAAAGAGCTCAGGGAGGTAAGAGCCCCCGTGGAGATCCTCGTTGGCTCCCTTCAGCATCTGCCTGCCAGTCACACTGTCCATAGATTCTCACTTCCAAAGGATGTCTTTGTTTGGAGAGATTTACTCACTTCTCTCTATTCTTCTTCCAGAACACCCAGACCACAATCAAGCTCTTCCAGGAATGTTGCCCTCATTCCACCGACCGAGTGGTTCTGGTCGGGGGGAAACCAGAGCGGGTGGTGGAGTGCATCAAAGTCATCCTGGAGCTGACCTCTGAGGTGAGGGCCTCTCAAAATAGCCGTCCCTGTTTTCACCTCCCGACACATAGCAAGAGCCATCGCCATGAGCCTTGTGCTCCGAGGATGTTCAGTGGTTCATGGGTCATTTCTGTCAGCTTTCTGGAATATAGTTAAAGGTTCTCTGTGGTGGTGTTTTAAGTAATAATAAAGAAATGGCTGCCTTAAAAAAATGCAGCGGAGGGATGAGGAAACATTGTTTATAAATGTTTGTATAGAAACATCTAACACACAAAGAGCCACTGAAGCTCTGCTAAAGAAAC
>JAGFZM010001034.1:16233-28083 GCA_017657215.1 Limnothrissa miodon | reverse complement strand
TATTATATTGTCTTTGTCCTCTTCCACATGTCTATCTAGTGTACGTACTCCTTCTGAGTGTCTATGACTAGTGTCTACTTCTGCTTGACGACTTCATACTGTTCTGAGAGTTGCACAGCTCCATATAGTTCAGTCTGCTTTGATTACACAACAACAGTGTTTATATTGTAAAAAATATATATTAAAGAGTATAAGGAATTTAAAAAACATTTAAAGATGTACAAATGCATTGAGTAGTGTGTATATTGCAAATGCCTTCCTTGTATTGGTGCCGTTTTTGGAATGACCAACTCTCTCTCTAAAATGTGACCCCTCATGTCCCTCTGCCTCCCCCCTCCACTAATCTCTAATCCCTTCCTGATGTACTGTCCTTCCCTAACATACTGTCCTTCCGTAACATACTGTCCTGTGTGAAACTGCTGCCTTTTTTGACGGGAAGCCTGGCATAGAAACAGAAGGGGAGAGAAATCAAAA
This sequence comes from Limnothrissa miodon, assembly GCA_017657215.1. Classification (NCBI taxonomy): domain Eukaryota; kingdom Metazoa; phylum Chordata; class Actinopteri; order Clupeiformes; family Clupeidae; genus Limnothrissa; species Limnothrissa miodon. Next base: position 27,609 of record JAGFZM010001034.1, on the reverse strand, counting down.
GAAATCGATTTTGGGATTTTTATTTTTTATTTTTTTTTTTAAACAAAAAAACAAGCTGGCTTGCTTCTGTGTGGAAGACTTGTGATTTTGTTGTTGTTAGTTAGATGAAGTGACAACAAATCGCAGTCTACCCTACAGCACAGGCTTGGCCTCGTCTGCCTCCTCCTCATGTGTGCTCTCAGCATTTCACATGCCTGTATCCTCTTCCCCTCCACTCACACACACACACACACACACACACACACACACACCCTTTTCCCTTTTTGCCCGACTCACTCAAACTCACTCACCTGCTTGCTCCCACTCAACCTTTCCTGTGCAGTCAGCCATGTTACCCAGTGTGAACATGCGTGGCAGTGCTCCAGCACTACTCCGTAACCTGCTCAAGCCTCCGACCGCCTCCTCCTCCCCTTTCTCCTCCCACCACTGGCCTCTGTTGGTGTGGAGGCCAACCTGCGGCTAGCTCCACTAGCATGACTGGGCTGTGCACAGGATCTGCACAGGGCTAGTTGACCAGCATGTGTTCTGACCTGTGTTGACCTTTTGGCCTGACCTTTTGGTTTCTTCACTCTATAAGGCTCTCTTTGAGAGAAACACAAAAAAAACATTTCAAACAAGTGCTCAAATACATTCGTATGGAAAATGTTTGCTCTGAGACACACACACACACACACACACACACACACACACACACTTGACTTGATAAAGCATGCATGTCTGTCTTGAACTGTTCTCCAATTGTCAGGCTAGGGCTGGGCGATTTAATCGAAAAATAATCGTAATCGACATTAAGAACCTACAAATTATTCCAGGTCAATTATTTTGCCTTTTAAAAACACTACTGCGTGTGGAGTCCCATGACCCCACTCTGTTCCATTATTGTGCCGATATGTCAAGCATGGAGAGCTGAAACACTGAGACAAGCTGCTCTTGTTGCTCAGTTGTCTCACAGTATTTATTGAACATCAATATTATATCATAGTGTTTCCTTTGATTCTTTTCAAATCAAGTAATGCACCCTTCAAAAATCTCACTTGTAGTATGTGAGCATATTTACTGTACAAAACTTCTCAGTTCACTGTGAGGGAAATAAATAAATATATATAATAAATATATATAATAAGATTTTGATTTTAGGCTAAATCGCCCAGTCCTATGTCAGGCTCACCCTACCTTAACCATCATACACTCCCCAACATACAGTGTGGCTTTCCACATTATTTTCTATGGCAGAATCTTTGTGTGTGTGTTTTGAGGGGGGCATCCATCCCCGGTCCTGTGACTGGTTTGTGTCTCCACCCTTCAACATTCTCTCTTACTCCGGTTCCTTTTGTTTTCTGTCTGCAGCGTTAAGCAGTACTCCGGACGCTTCTTCTAGACGACAGCAGAACCCCAAGCCAAACTGCCATGAGCCCCTTACAACCCCACCCCCCTTCCACCTCACTCCCTGTCTCAGAACCGCTTCTTTTCAAAGCAGACATTCCTCTCAGCCTCTCTGGGTAGTTGTGCTCCCCACCCCATTCATTTAACCATTCACTTAGTCATCCTATTGTTTTTAGTAAAGAAGCGAAATGGTAAAAAAGGAATAATAAAAAAAAAAGCTCTGTGTAAATGTCTGGATATCTTTGAAAAGGCAGTTAAGTCCATTTTTTTTCCTTCTTTCTAGTATGACTTGATTTTGATTTCTGTCTTTCTGCTTGTGAAGTTGAAGGGAGCTCACTTGTTTGTCCCAGTTTGTTTTGGCCTTACCCAGCTGCGTGCAGTGTTGGTTGCAACCATGCAGAATGTCATCTTGTTTTGTAACATTTTTATTTAAAAAGAAAAATAAATGAAATAGAAATATCTTTGACATTTTTTTCCTTCCTTTTGGCTTTAAGCAAAACAAATGGAGGTGTGTTTTTTTTTTTTTTTTAAATGTAAATATACTTGGATTGTTTGGTAAGAGTTTAAATATCAGTTTTTATTTTGGAAAAATTTCATCTATAATTAATTGGCTTACGAGGAAGCTGGAGGTTGAAAGGGGGTGTATTTTTCTGTCCTTCTGTATGGTTTTCTACAAACAAACAAACAAACCCCTGATTGTCTATTCTGTGTAATGCCACTATGGGGAAAAGAATGTGGAGGAGAGAAAGCTTGATCATTTGTACTTCACATCAGTGTTTGGGATCCTTCTAGCTTTGACCACACTTGTGTTTTTGTACGTCTTGTTCGTAAGCATTTTTAACATTTTAGATGGGGATCTTAGCTGGTACCAATCAAGATGGAGGGTGGGGGGGTAAAAAAAAGCTTTTCTATGTAGCCGCGAGCATGACTCCCCTTACATCCGTGTGTCTGTCACACTCCTAATCTCTGAATTGCTCTCTCTGCCCCCTGGTCTCTGTAGAATGTGCTGCAAGTATTGAGTAATAAAGTCTGTGCCACCTTTTACTAATATTCAAAGTGTCTCTCTTCAGTATTTGTTCTGTAAATTTCTTATTGTTTTTTTTTTTGCCTGAGAATAGCAAGTTTTACCAGGTTAGCCCCATTCTCTCTCTCTCTCTCTCTCTCTCTCTCTCTCTGAAAAGCTGCATTCTCAAGCAAGTTGGCTGTTCTCCTCCCGTTAACTCAGTAATATGTTATGTTATGACTGTTGTTTGAGTTGAGACTAAGGCTGTAGGTAGTCAAATCTGATAAGCATTTAGCTTGTAATGATTATTATTTCAGGGACTTTGCTGTTCCTACAAACTAGTCTATATATGTACACACCATTTGTGAACCAGTAAGGCCTCAGGTCGCAAACACACTGCCATTTTAGGGTGATTAGTTTAAATGCCCATGTGGTATTAACTGATGTATTGCCGACTTCAGTTAGAAGAATCAAATGTTCAAACGCAGATCACTTGGCCATACTACCAGGTATCCATAGTGGTTAGTACCAATAGTGTTCTGGATTTCTTAGTGTGATCATTTCAACATGCTTATTTTCCCGGATGGACGATCTCCTTGAAAGAGTTTTTGCAGCCTCCTACAAAGACAACAGATGGCAGCATTGTAACGGGTGGATGTAGATCGCATGAGTCAGTAGGTGGTCACAAAAACCCTAGTCCAAGATTTTGCCTAATTGCACGTAATGTAAATCGCTGACCTGAACATATACACAAGTTAAATGTGGTTTTAGCCCCCCCCGCCCCCCCCATTTAGTTGCTGGTGTAGGCCCTATGAACGTCCCCTACCTATACTCTTAATGCGTTCAAGTTCAAGGTGTGGCTAAAGTTTGACATTAAGTTACCAGTCACGTTGATGTTTACTGCCTGGGATTTATGGCACATTACACTATGACCTGGGCTGTCCTCTCGGAGAACAAAGCCCTTCCACAGGGTAAGCGATAATTAGATCATAAAGGGAGTTCTGTGTAAAGTTGGCGTAATGCGATTATTACAGTATCTCGGCCAAAGTGTTTTATCATATCGCAAAAGTTGGGTTCGCAGTTGATGTATCGACTGCATTCCAATTGGGAGTAGGTAAAGGGGACAACCCAGGGTCAATCCAGTTCAAAGAAGGAAGGACATTCCGGGGACATATACAGTATCCAGTTATAATTATGGGTCTGACCCCCTAACATAACCTGTCGCTGCATACAGTTAAGTCGCAGAATGATTGTTGTTCAATATAAACGCATGTCCTATGTCTAATGCTAACAGGTTTAAAAAATGCTTACATAAATAAAAATCGGGGCAAAATCGGAGTGGAATCGTGTGACCTGAATTAGCCATTATGCTACATAAAGCAACACCCGGCCTAAATGTTCAAACATTCTTTTCTACTGAAACAATACTTTGTTGCAACCCTTTAACAACATTCTATCCTCCCCCATTGGGCCTAATAATACTGCATTAGAAGTTGGTTCGAGGCTGCTAATCAAACTAAATAAACGACAAACTCCGAACATAATCGAAATAACACGATCAGCATTCGGTGTAGTTCATCGAACAGAAACATCTGGAGTGCTGTTTTAGTTATTCGGTGACTGTTTGGGAAGTTGTTGGTGTGTTGTATTTCCCACACGGTGGGTCAAACTGCTTCCTCAGAGAGCGTACTCCCAGCCAAACACACCCCTCCTCAGTTCAAAACGTCACATGGCTGCCTGGGAGTGGATGGAGCCTTTAATGAAATTACATATGGAATAGCCGAAAGTGGGAATCGAAGGGACTTCAACAGGAATTAACCGGGTGCAAAATGCCACAGCATATTTTTCAGGTATGCAGTCAAACTAGCTTACAGTATGCTCAAATCTGTTATTTCTGAAGCTTTAGTATTTTTTCATTGGATTTTCCAATAGATAACTGTATTCCAGTCTAGTGGTTCGAAGGGAATTGGAGTGAAAGTCCGCCATATTCAGCTTTACCACGCCCGGAGTAGAGCTATTGGAGAGAAAGACTTTAATATAACAGAGTATTTCCCGTGATTGTGTGATCTGTACAAATTCCCAAACGCAAATAAGTCCAAGGATCATCGTAATTTTTTTGGTTGAAGGAAAAATCGAATTGATGTGGAAAAATAACCCGAGAAGACCGAAAGCCCATAGCTAATAAGAACGGATGACTATGGAGACATATTCCAAAAGGATCTGTTGCTCAAGTAAGAATTAAAAGCAAGTCAATCTGACTTTGAATTGAACTCTGGTTAGGCGAGACTCCGGATAGAAGAACCGAAAACAGTCGGGATGACCCACACTGTAACAATTGTAGGTTTTGTGTAATTTCCGTGGACAATTTAATGAATCTTTTTTCTCCGGGTTAAAAAATCGTACTGCGTGGCAATAGATACGCCCATGTGTTGTTTTATTTATCCTCAATGGATTTTTTGAAAAAGTCTTAAACAAGCAAAACAGACACCCACAGCGTTTTCTTTCGGAGAATCATGACTCTGGACTCCATTATGGCGTGTTGCCTCAGCGAGGAGGAGAAAGAAGCCAGGCGGATCAACGACGAAATCGAGAGGCAGCTCCGCCGGGACAAGAAGGACGCCCGTCGAGAGCTAAAGCTACTGCTTCTCGGTAAGAAATGCTGAAACACCCCCATGTTAGTAGTTCCTCCTATTGTAAGACACGTTGTTTGCAGTGATTGTCTTTATCTATGCAAAACTTTTGTGCATGTAAATAAGGTGGTTGCGGAGCCAGGTAGATAAATGTAATTATGGATAACGTTATAGGCTGCTGTGGTTTAACCAACATGTTTCCGATATGGTCATGAATTTACAAGTGGGCCCGATAATATTTTATCTTTTAACATGGTAGGCTATTACATGACTCTTCGCTCAGCTATTTGTAAACGTGTGGGTGTTAACAAACCTTGGTGCTTTGTTGAGTCCAGATGTAGCCACACGCACAAGACAGCGTTAATCACTGACATAACTGATATGTTGCTAGTACGGCTGGGTATAACAGATATTTTTGTATAGAGCCTACTACTTAACATCCACCAGAATAAAATGTTCACTGCTTCCTCAAAACTATCTATCCTCATGAAGTAATGGGCGTAGTGGGAAACCCTACGCACGCACACACGCATGGCGACTTGACCTTTTTTCATGAAACCCCGTCTTAAAAATCCTATTCTGTTATTTGACTGGTCGTAATCCATGACAGCCCACATTTGGCGATAGTATATGGTGCAGTAAACCAGGGGAGCGGGGCTACTGCAATTATTGACATGTGGGCATTTGTAGCCAGTGGCACCTCTATTGAAATTCTAAGAAACTATCGATTCTTCTCATAGATTCCATCAGTTTCCAGATGATCAGCAAAACCCCAGAAGTGCTGTGGTATACATTAATAATGGATATAGCAAGTCTGATAGGGCTTTGTGATATAGGAAATATAGCGAAGGGTCCTTTTTGTCGCTTCCCAGATAGGATAGGGAGGGGGTGGGTTCAGTAGCCTATTTTTCACCTTTTATGCTTCCTACTTTGTGCATTTCTTGACTCTAATGGTGGCGACCTTTGACCCTTGCTCTCAGGAACTGGTGAGAGTGGGAAAAGCACCTTCATCAAGCAGATGAGAATTATCCACGGCTCAGGCTACTCGGAGGAAGATAAGAGAGGCTTCACCAAGCTGGTCTACCAAAATATCTTCACTTCAGTCCAGGCCATGATTCGGGCCATGGACACCCTGCAAATCCCCTACAAGTATGAGCACAACAAGGTACAGAATCCCCCCCCCCCAAACCCTAAGTGCTTGCAGTTTGGAAACCCCTCCTCACGCACACAGACACACACGCACACACACACACACACACAGCTGTGGGAGAGCAGAGGTTGGAAGGGTGTGTCCTGAATCGTAAGGCGATTGTCTGTGGGGAAGGGGGGGGGGGGTTCTGATAACTCTCTGACACTCCAGTGGTCACTCTGCATAAGACTAAACGTTACAGTCAGGAGCTTCAGACAGGCTGGTATCTCTATCTCTCGTTCACTGGGACGTGCAGATTCTCCACGGGCTTGGGCCAGACCTTCCACTTCAGTGTGTAACAGCAGCTGGGGCCTGAGTCTGATTACGTTCTAAGGAACCACCCAGTTTAATGGTCTGTCTATGTGCCACCTCTGCCACCAGAGCACTATATATTTTAGAGGTTGGTCCTTGGCTTTTGCTGTATGTGCAGTATTGTGTTTATTTTTAAATAGTTTTTGGTTTATTGATTTTCCCTACTCTTCTCCTTTTTCATTACATGTTTATTTGAATTTGTGGTATAATGTTGCTTTTGCTCATGACTGTTCTGATTTCATTTGCTACCTTAAAGTAAATCAGTTTAACTCTTTCATCACTCAACTCTTTTTCTTTTTTTTTTTTTTTGTGGATCTCTGTACAAACCATTGCTTAATTATTATATTTGACAAATTTCTCCAGGTTTGTGTCTTTATCTGAGTTTACTTAACTTGAGAGACTGCAACAGGTGTCTCTGAAAACCACCTTGGGCTCTTGCCAGAGAGATGCAATGCAAATAAAGTTATTACATTATTGTTATCATTACTATCTAGGTGAACTGCTCCCTTATATTCATGCGCTGTCCATTGCACAGCTGTGTATCTGAACTTCCATCCATCCATCCATCAATGCAGAAAAACTCCCAGTGACTTGAGCCTTTGCCTTAAAGTAGGCCAACTCATGGGGGGGGCGAGTGTGGGAGGGGGCAGAATCACTTTGGTTAATCACGGCGCTCGTCCTAACGAGATTATCCACCCCGAGCTATGAAATTAATTATACAAATTTGCTGCCACCTCTTTTCCATTTCCAGATAGGTGCCTAAAGGCAAGCCTATTTCCCTTCTTTTTTTGTGCCTGACTTAGAAAGTGTTACGGTGTGTCGCAAAACTCTTGTCTGAAGTTCGACGTTAGTGGGTCACCGCTCCGTAGTTGCGTGTGTTGACTTTTGAGAACTGAAACCCGGTTTCCTCAGACCTGTCGGCCTTAACATAATTGGGTCAGACGGTTGCCTGTGAAGTACAGTGCAAAACTGCTCTAGTGTAGCCTGCTGTAGACGCTTGCTGACAGCTTGGAGATTTTTGAACAGTTTGGATGTTTAAGTGCATTTTCTTCCGTGGTTGTGCACATGCCGTCTATAGCCAATGACTTCAAACGACCAGATATTATCCTGCCGGCCAATACAAAATAAGTCTTGGCGATGCTGGCCCTCCACTCACTGTTCACTTTTGTGTAGGGCAACGCTAATGTCGTACGTGAAGTGGACATCGAGAAGGTCTCTTCGTTTGGGAACCCTTACGTGGACGCCATTAAGAGCCTATGGAACGACCCAGGAATCCAGGAGTGTTACGACCGGCGGAGGGAATACCAGCTCTCAGACTCGACCAAATAGTGAGTGCTGCTCCTCATCTTCCTGTTGCCTAATTGAATGAAGTCATTTAGCTGGCCAGCATCTTTGAGTACTAATGGAATTTGGCAGCAAAGGCTGCTTTATTAAATTACACTTCTTGTCTTGGGGTTGAACTCGAATAGATGAATGACCTGTGAAGCAACATGCAGACTGTCCACCGGGGGCCCAAGACTAGTATTAGATTTCATCTGGGAGAGTTTAGGATATGACTGTTGGTTGTTTGTGTCTGATTTTGTTTTTCAGTCAGCTGTGTATGTCTACATTTGCTTGACCCCACCCTCCCCCCCTTTCTCTCTCTCTCTCTCTCTCTCTCTCTCTCTTAGTCTGTCTAAATTATAAATTCGGGGGCAAGACTGTTAGCCAAAAGGAATTCATGTATTACCTTAAACAATTACCTGTATTAAACCTTAAATAATACCCGGCTAAATTTGTGTGCATTCAGTGTAACATCTGAAACACCAAACAACGTCGGTTGGTCTGTGTCTCTTCCCTTTTGCGCAGTTATCTAAATGCACTGGATCGTATTTCTGACACGTGCTACGTGCCCACCCAACAAGATGTCTTGAGAGTGCGAGTCCCCACCACGGGCATCATTGAGTATCCCTTTGATCTTCAGAGTGTCATCTTCAGGTTAGTCCTGCACATCTCTGCTCTAATCTGCGGCTGGAGTTTTCTGCTTTGCTCTCACAAATGAGGTTCATTCATTTGTGGGGTTTTTTTTTTATTGTATTATTTTTGGCTGTTATCTGGGTTTTCTTGAGTTATCTTTTAGCATGGCCTCTGAATTCTAAAGGCCTTGAAAACACGATCCCATAAACGGCGTCTCCTGACTGACTTCTGGCCTGCTGGCTCTGTGGCCCTTTGCAGGATGGTGGACGTGGGCGGCCAGCGGTCGGAGAGGCGGAAGTGGATCCACTGCTTCGAGAACGTCACCTCCATAATGTTCCTGGTAGCGCTGAGTGAATACGACCAGGTCCTGGTGGAATCCGACAACGAGGTGAGGGCACTACCTGCTAGGGGCCTGCAGGGGGAGGTGTGGAGACCTAAATTGGCTCTTCCCATCACACACATTTTCTCTGTCTCTCTCACTCTCTCCCTCTCTTTCTTTCTTTCTTTCCTTCCTTCTCCCCCTTTTGCTCCCTCTCTCTCCTGGTGTTTGTTGTCCGTCCCAGCCCTACAGTAGGAGGGAGCTATGGCTGTGGCCATGGCTGTGGCCTGCGTTGCAATCACTCTGTTTCTACTGAAGGATTACCAGGGCTTCCTGTTGATGTCATTGCGTTTGCTTTTTCCCTTTTCTTTTCGTGCATTATTCTGCAGCTGTAAATCTAATATTAGGGACTTGAAGGTTGTGTCTGGTTAATTTAATTGTGAGTTTGAACTAATATCCTGTAAATTCCACCATCACGAATATAGGCTTTTACAGAACTTGAGGACGCTCAAGTCAGACAGCCAAATTCTAGTGTTGGTAGCAGTAGTGCTGTGGGATTTGAAACAGCATCGCTGATGCCTTGTCACCTTGCAACACTTCTGGCGACCAGAAGAGGGCAGCGTGTTATCAGGACATTTTGAACATATGAGTGGTGCGGATCTGCCCATCATTCCAGCAGTTGCTTGAGCAGCTAATCGATCAGAGCCACTGTTTGAAAGCCTGCTAATAACAGACCTGGTCCTCTAGCGCCCTCTAGCGTCCCAGAACAGTAGCTCAGCACATGTGTTCAGTCAAGTGTTTTTTTTTATTTTTTATTGTCATTTCAGCCCTATACGCAGTATGAAGTGACGTTCACCCATGGGTCTAAGTGGTGCTACTTTAAGATAACAATAAAGACATTTGGGATAGCTATGTATGGTGCACGCAGTCTTGTTATGTGAAGTTGGCAGAAATGAAACAACATGTCATTCTCTGCACTGTCCTTCCTGACAGAACCGGATGGAAGAAAGCAAAGCGCTGTTTAGGACGATAATCACGTATCCCTGGTTCCAGAACTCCTCTGTCATTCTGTTCCTGAACAAGAAAGATCTGCTGGAGGAGAAGATCATGTACTCTCATCTGGTGGATTACTTCCCTGAATATGACGGTTGGTTATTCCTCTTTTCCAGTGTTTGTTTAGCCTTGGCAGACATTAGAAAGCAAAATGATCTATCCTGTAATGGAAGAGTTATGGCGTCTTTGCTGGTTTACTTCATATTGTGCTTGTATGTCTGTCAAATACAAGTCATTTTTATTATTTGGTTTAATCTTAATGTTTACTTAAATTCTGGAAACTTACATTAAAGTACTTGAATCTTCAGAATTCGTTAGCACTGTGCTGTTGATGGTTAGACAAGGGACAGGTCATGCAGCCAAAGCTAAGTCAGTGCAGATGCTCACTTCTCCTGTTGTTATTCACCGCACCATTCAGTTTGCCTTAGCTGCTGTTCGCTGCGTTGTCTGTTTTGTACCAAATTCTTTTCTTCTTCCTCTGTTTATCCAGCAGTCGGAAAGCTGGATGACTGAATTGTTGACTGAATTATTGCTGTAATAACACATCACTAAAATTCATTTTGATCAGTTATAACGGGTGAATAATCCTACTGAACTGGTTGTGTTTTAGGGCCTCAACGAGACGCTCAGGCAGGTAGAGAGTTCATCCTGAAGATGTTTGTGGACCTCAACCCCGACAGCGATAAGATCATCTACTCACACTTCACCTGTGCCACAGACACCGAAAACATCCGCTTTGTCTTTGCGGCCGTCAAAGACACTATTCTGCAGCTCAACCTTAAAGAGTATAATCTCGTCTAAACACCCCCCCCTCCCCACACACGCACACCCACACACACACACTCCTCTCCAGAGAAGACAACGCAACATGCAAAGTCAGTTCTATCCATATTTGAGGAAATGTAAAGTAGCTGGGCGCTGTATGAGTTGGTTGGATGGATGCACACCACACCCCCACACCACCCCACCCCACCCTCGTCAGCTACAGCTCAACCACGTCAGCCCCGCCCCTGCTGGGATAACGGCATGCGCAGTGTGGACACGTCCCGCTTTCCCTGCGTGCGATTACGTCACGGCTGCCGCTGATTTGAGAAGCAAGCGTTGTATTGAGTAGGGGCTGAGATATCAGTAATTACAAAACTGTTCACTACTGCGTCCTTATTTATTTGCACCTTGGAGCTTGTTCACAGGGTCCATCTTGAATATTGTTGAATTATTATAATTATCATTATAATTATTATTGTTATTATTATTCCAATTTTAAAGAGAATCAATTGTCAGTGAACTGTTTACTGTACAAATTGTTTGGAGAGAGATGCTTCTGAGGTGGGTCATCCAAATTCTCCAACCTTCTGATTATCTTTTCTGAGGAACCTGTGGTTTGTCCCATAAGGATTTCTTTCCTGCCTCTGCCTCTGAAGAATGTACATGTTGAACAAAACTGCGATTGGCCGTTTTTTTTGTTGTTGTTGTTGTTGTTTTGTTTAGTCTCCGCTCTCAATTGTACGATTTTTCTCCCGAAAGGACAAAC
>JAGFZM010001034.1:0-10988 GCA_017657215.1 Limnothrissa miodon | reverse complement strand
TAGCATATAGCATTCAGCAGCAGAGGGAGAGGTAGTTTATATAGCATATATCATTCAGCAGCAGAGGGCAGAAGTGCATTTTCGTTTAATGTGAATTTTTGTTGTTTAACAGCATGGCAGCATGAGGGAAGAGGTTCTTCTCCACTCTGGAGGTGCAGGCAGTTATACTTCCCTTCCAGCTGGTGGCAGTATAGTGTGCACTGGATGGGAGTGTTGTGTCTGTGACTGTGCTTGTGGTTTTTGTCCAACAGGGCAGAGGAAAGAGGCCTCTGAGGGTGATCCAGTTTCTTTTCCAGCTGCTGGGAATGATGCATTTGAATGCTGAACTGAAGCGGGTGGACAGCATTCTTCAAGTGTCCTTCGTGTCCAGATGTGTGAGAGCCAGGTGAGAGACGGAGGTGATGACATCATTACAACACAGTTTGGACAGCTAAAAAAAAACCATGGTGTCCCCCCTGCCCTTCCTTCGGGACTTGTACTCCAATAGTACCAGTAGAAGGACAAAGAACATCCTCAAAGACCCCACACACTTCTTTCAACCTTATCCCCTCTGGCAGGTACAGAACCCTGTGTCCTGAAACAACCAGATACAAGAACAGTTTGTTTCCTGCTGCCTTTACTACAGACCTGTGGATCATGTAGTCTTTTTTACCGCTGCCATTTCTACAGACCTGTGGATCATTTCAGCCTTTACCATTGCTGCTATCACTCCCTTCTCCTATGCATTACACTTTATAATTGCACTCTACCTTTATCTACATGTATATTGTATTATTTGTGCATTATTATGAATGTGAATGTGTGCTATTGTCTGGATGTATAGAGTTAACACCCACTATAATCAACCCATCAGTACATCATCTCTTATTTCACCCAGTCACCCATTTCACTCTTTCTCCCAACCATACACTGGTATTCTGTACACTTCTGTAATCTTATGGTATACATTTTATGACTTCATCAATTTTACTCTTTTACTTGTTTTTTGTATATCACATTGAAATCCCTTGTAGATATGTAGATACTAAAAGAGACTACTTATTGGCAGTGTGTGTGTGTGTGTGTGCTTGGATATGCATAAGGTGCAGCAATAGTGCTATCTGCAAAGGTCTTTAGAAGTAAAGATATCAATTTGTTTGGCTAAAAGCTCTTCTTAATCCTCCTCTCTTTAGAAAGCGGATTTGAATAATTCCAAATATAAATATATTATAGTATTATAGTATATTATTATATATACATATTCTAGTTTGTTTAACATGCTTTTTTCATATGCTCCTCGCTGGCATAGTTTGATTGCTAAACCAATGACTACATGAAATGTTTTGCATACCCAAATACTGACTAAGAAAGCCAGGCAAAGTGACTACAGTACACAGGTGAAGCTTGTAAGGTAAATAGTCACAAGTAGGCTTAGCCTTAAACAGCTTATTTCTCCCTGCACAAGTGAATGCTATAGTGTGTCCCTCTCTGTAACATCAAGCTAGAACTCCTAAACATCCCATAGTGAAGAACTTGAACCTCACAATACTGTTACACTGCTCTGGAATAAAACGTGTCCAGTGTGGTGTGGAGTCTGAGCGGTGATTGGTCATCTCTGATACGATAGGGGGTGAGAAAGTTGAAAAACAATTTTATGGATGCGCCTTTTTAAAAATCTTACCACACTTCAGAAATATAATATATTACACTCAGCCTGAGTGCGCTAGTGAGTTTCATGATTGTTTATTGTGATGCGGTTTCCATGTTGTCCAATCCCATCTGGGACAGCAGGATGGAGGGTTGTTGGATGAAAATGTAAGACAGATGGATGTTATGCTGTCCAAAAGTGACACGGCTGAATGAGACCACTGAGTCGACAGATTTATAAGTTACTATGTTGAATGGGGGAGCCTTACTTTAAGTGTGGAGGCTAGCAGGCACACTTTTCTCCTAACACTTCCTTGTATAGTTTTATCAAAGCAGTGCATTGTGCATGCATGCAGTCAGGCAAGATACTCAAATTTCCACCCTACATTCCCATCCCAATTTGTCTCTGCTCTGCTCCTTGGAGGGCCTCATGGAGACAGCAGTTCACAGTGGTATCCTACATCTTGCTGAAAAACTGGTCTCCGTTAAACGCTAACATACCATACTGCTGATAGGCAAATAAAGCAATATGGAAGTGCCTCTGTGGAAACTTCATTTTGGAGTTACTGTACTACGATTTTCTCTAAAAGGCGCAAGCGCTATCCAGCTGCTATGTGAATCGTTGGGGGGTACCAAAAAAAATCTAGATCTAGGCTTCGTCAAATTTGATGATGCTGCTTTTCATTGAGAGGTGTTCTTTTAATGTTTTTTTTTTTTTTTTTTCTCGCAAAGCACATAACAAGCATCGCCTTCTAAAAACATTTCAGTTGTAAAGATTTCAGTTATGGGTAAAAGTGAAGTTCATATGAGTCGACGGTTTTGTCGAATCTTTTTTTTAGCCTATAGCCAACCCAATTCTGTATAGCCTATTTCAATAATGATTTCATGAGTGTGATGATTTAATGTAAAACCTCTTGCCAAGGGAGGCTCCTGTATCCTATCCAGGACTATTCGCACACCTCACGTCTCATACTTGCACACCTCAACACCTGAAAAGCAACCCGCCCTGAAACTCCGTCTCATTCCACGTAGGAAGCGGAAGAATGGAATACTTTCCCTGAGTGCAGCGCACCTCACTCGTGAAACCTATCTGTGGAGTTGTCCGCATCCTTTTAAATTGTACTTTTTATATAACCTTGCCTAAACTTCCACGTAACCGAGTTGATGTCTTGTGAAACGATTGAGCCAGTTTTGTTTCATATTTTTATTTCTATGATAGGCCTAAAAGTTTAGTCCAATTTGTACTTTGTCATATCGCCAGTCAGAGGAAACCAGTGTAATTTTCCCAAAATGTTTGAGTGTTGTCTGTCGGAAGCAGAAAAGGACCGTATCAGAATCCACAGAGCGATAGAGAGACAACTACATCGCGACAAAAGAGATTCACAGAGGGAGGTAAAACTTCTGCTTCTTGGTAAGTAGGCTAACGTTAGTATTGTGTGTGTGCGTGTTTTAATGCTGTCAGGAACAGGTGGAATTTAGCCTCCACTGAACATAAGCTTACCTATAAAGATTTAACTTTCTTATGCAGTCTATATCGCCTGGCCTAAGTTTTACACCGTTAGGATCTCTAACAGTTTGACCCATTCACAGAAGTCCCATGCAAATAGATGCAAAGCTGTAATGAAAACCACAAAAGACGGTTGTCTTTGCCTGACAGGGGCTTAATATTTTACAGAAGATTTATAATAATACAGTTTCATTGTATTTCCTTTGTAATCTATTTAAATTTAGTAAACACAAACACATTTGCGAACCCTCAAACAAAGCTATTACGAGGCATGTTATTGCCAGAAAGCAGGCCATTTGCTATTCGATACAAACAGGCTCCAATAGCTCAGAGGGGAACAAATTCTGAGCTGATGCTCTGCCTATTCTTTGACACGGTCAGACAGGTGACAGACTGATATTTTGCCAAACCTGTTCAGTAAGTAACAGGTTGTAAAGGAAGAATAGGGGCACCCTTCCCTCTGAGAGATGATTATGTTGCCGCGTAGGCCTGCATTTTCAGAATAGTTGCTCCGGTTTCCTGAGTTGCTGTGTGGGTGTTGTTTTCAGTAGCCCAATATGTACGCCTATAGACTTTTAGTGGGAAGATAGGCCTATGCACTAGGCATATAACATAATCACTTTATGTTAACATAACACTTTAAACAGCTATATTCTATGACGATTCCTTAGCTTTTTCAATTCAATTCAATTTTATTTATATAGCGCATTTTTACAAAAGGGTGAAATCACTGTCTTGATGGAATCCTTATCATTACTCTTCGATGGAATGTGACACTTGACACTTAGAGAAAAAATGTGATGGCTGTGTGCTCTTCAGTTATGCCAACTGTCGAACACTAGGGGGCCACCTAATCATCAATCTGCTCATATTATCGTAGGCTGTGGCCTATAAACCTGCTTTACTTTGAAATGGTAAACTGTGTATGAGACCCTGCGTTATGAGGCTAAATTGGATACTTTGGTTTATCTGACTGTAATGGAATTGTCAGAAGGATTTTGTTTAGGGTTGATCACCACTGGGCCGTGTAGACCCCTTTAAAGGTTCAGGGACTCAAAACCTAAAAGGGGCACATGGTCGAACTTTTTTGTCTTTACCTGTTGTTACTGAACATGCCAAACCATATTGAAAGATGCAACATCTTGGAATATTACAGCCTATTATATGAATGGCCATTCTGCTATTTAGACCCTTTCTGTAAAGACAGTATTTATACTTACCTATTTTCCTTTGCCTTCTTTTAGTATGAGTTAATAGCCTTAGTGGGTAAGGTTTTTTGTTCCCATGCCCCCTCCAAAACAGTCTCTGCCACATCTTATTTGCAATTGAAAGTGCAAGCCAGGGCTGTAGCTTTTGTTCATGCCAGTTGTAACAAAAATTGCCACGCCAATTATATTATTTATTCATACATCAGACGGTTTTAAAAAGTCAGTAATTAACGTTAATGTTTTTATTTTAATAATCTGGGTCCTCCACACATAGCCTACTATTTTTTTTTTCAGGACAGACTACCCAAAAATGTTTAATTGATCTCATCCAACTCTGCACAGTAGTTTACTGTAGCTCTTTTAATGTTTTAATTGTGTGGGATCTGGAATCGAGCAATAAAAGAATTGAAGAAGTTGAAGACTATCTTTGTCATTGGAAAAGTTATTATTTTCAGTTTTCTGGATGTACTGTAGTCAAGGTGGGAGGTGTTTGTTGTCAATTTCCCATTGTGACTGTAAAGCGCTGAGGGAGACCCCCTATGGGCTGGCTTCCGCGACTATAAGATCATAGCAGCTTAGTCTGGTCAACCTACAGTACTACCCGCCTTCTGGGAGTCTGTATACTACTGGACGAATCTACAACCAATCAGACCACTTATTCCGATGACGTATGCGTAAGCTCGCTTCTCATCGGTGCCTGCTTTTTTTGGGAACAGAAATGCTCTAAAACGGCAGGTTGGCCTGATTGACTTGCTTGCAAAATCGAATGTAGCGCCACAGGAAGTATGGGCGGGCCCAGGCTACGAAACCCTACTTCTGCTGTTTTCACATTAACTCTTGTCACCCATTGCTGTGCACACTAGATAGCTTAGGTTATGTGAAAATTAAACACCTATTCAAAAAATGTAAACCGAAATGAAACTAAATATAAATGTTGAAAATTGCGCTACAACCTCCCCTGCATCTTAGTAGTGATATCGAATAGGTGCATGATAATGCAACAAACTTAAACAATTTTCATTAAATTGCGATCTACAGTATTACTGTATTAATAATACAATAATAATTACTATAATAATAACTAATGTTGTGCGTATATCAGTATAAATAAGTGTAGTTGTTACACGCGTAAAATCAAGAAACTTGGCTAGTTGAACAAACTGTTCACCTAATGTGTGAGTTCATCTTTGTAATTTTTGGATTGTCCAATCTATCTCTTCTCTTTGGATCCCTTTTAGCCACACATTTGCTGATAAAAGCTTTGAACTAACTTCAGTTATTTGAGTAGTTATTGTTATACAAATAGGTGTTTTCTGCCCTTAAATGCCATGACGCATTCATATGCAGTAGGCCTGCTGGTCTGTATTGATATACCAAGTGATTCTTTATATGTAGCTCCTAAAATATGAATTTAATTGGAAGTGCAGTGCATAGGCATCAGTGCCACTGGGGATCAATCATTATCAAGGAATCTTTCAATTCACAAATTCTCAAATTCAAACCTGAAGTAAAACTAGGTAGTCGCAGAACACCAGGAATTGCTTAGGAGTAGTGTTCATTTCCCTCAACATTCAGCTCTATGTTTCAGTTTCAATCTTGACAATTTCACAGCTGTTGGAAATTATTTGAAAAAGCCAAATGGAAGATTATTGATATAAAAAAACACGAGCCATATGCACAGATGTCACCAAACGGTTAAGGAGAAATTGGATGAGAAATGTAGCCTATAGACAGCCAATGGCATGTTAGGTTAATGTAATATTCATATGATTCCTTATCCTTAATTGTAGCCTGAGATTATGATCCTCATATGAAATAGGCCAAGACAAATAACGACTTAGAATCAAACTTATTAGATGGGATAGTAGATAGCTCAACCAGGGGCGCGGTGGCTCAGTTGGCAAAGGGTTCGAGTAGGAACTTACCCCATCTCTTCCACTCATTTCCTGTCATGCTCCTCACTGCCCTATTGAATTGAAGTCCTAAAATGATCTTCCCCCGCTCCTTCTGTAGGAACAGGAGAAAGTGGAAAGAGTACTTTCGTCAAACAGATGAGAATCATCCATGGTGCCGGCTACTCCAATGACGACAAAAGAAATTTCACCACCCTGGTTTACCAGAACATCTTCCAGAATGTCATTGCCCTCATAAGAGCCATGGACACCCTCCGAATCCCCTTTAAGGACGATCGAAACAGAGTAGGTTTTTCTGTGGTTTCTGTTGAACAAGAAAAATGTGATCATTAACGTTTAAAGTTGCTTCAGTTTCTGAAATACCAAGGGGCTTTGCTTGAAGTGCCAAGACACATCCATGGAACATCCGATCGTCTGCATTATCTTTGCAGCAATATGCTCAGATGCTGGTTGCTGTCCAGCCCGAGATGGTGACCAGTCTGGAGGCTCAGTATGCTGACGCAATCAAGCGCGTGTGGGCCGACCACGGACTACAGGAATGCTACAATCGCCGCAGAGAATATCAGCTCTCGGACTCAGCCAGATAGTGAGCTCACAGTTTCATTTTTGTCTAATGCTACACAACATGCACACACTGTTTCTTTCTTGGTGATTTATCTCTCTCTCTCTCTCTCTCTCTCTCTCTCTCTCTCTTTCTCTCTCTCACTTTGCATTATTCCTCTGTCTCTCTGTCTGTGTTTGTTAGTTACTTGAGTGATATGGACAGGATATCTGGTGTTAATTACCTACCTACGGAACAGGACATTCTCAGGGTCAGAGTGCCAACCACAGGCATCATCGAGTACCTTTTCGATCTCCAAACTGTCATGTTCAGGTAAGAAACTTTGGTATAAAGCAAGTGTGCTCCAGAGTCCATCTTGTTACCTATTCATTTCAAGCATCTGTTTGTTGTTACCCGTATAGTCATAGATCATGTGTTCTGGTGTGAAAGTGACACTGTCTGTGCAGAGCTTGTAATAGTTTTGCCATAGTAAAGACTCTCAACCTCTAATTGGTTGTCTTTGATAGGATGGTGGATGTGGGAGGTCAGAGGTCAGAGAGGAGGAAGTGGATCCACTGCTTCGAGAATGTGACTTCCCTCATCTTCTTGGTGGCACTTAGTGAATATGACCAGGTGCTATATGAGAATGACCAAGAGGTGAGGCCTGTGCATAGATCAGACAAGTTAAGGAAGAAATACAAGCTGCTATGCTGTTGATTTTTAAACAGCATGGCAGTGTGACAGTTCAAACCTATGGGCTAAACACGTAGTCAACATTGTACAGTAGGTAATGTATAAATCTGATCTAAGAAATCTAACATCTAACTGAATTTATGTAAATAAATCTAATTAAAGATGTAAATGAAGAAGATTATTCAAACAGGTTCGGATTTCTCCGCTTACTTTTTTTTAGTTTTTAGTCTGTTTGATTATTTTCTAGTCGCACATCTAGAATTAAATTCTTGACATTACCTGTTACTGGGTAAAGACACGGATGTGTCTTGATAGCGTAACATGTGGAAAATAAACCTTGTCTTTATGCGCTTGTTAGGCTGGTAGGTCTTGTCCTTTGTCCCTGAGATATCAAAGCACTTTTTGTGTTTGTGCATAAAAAAAATAATAAAGCTATTAATAAAGTTATTATAGCGCTACAGTTCTCACTCATTGAATGGCATTTGCCTGAAACAACACGGACAACGGTCAACCTCTTGGAACATTATTTCCTCCTCATACAAATGTTTTGAGTTGTGCCCATGCTGAAATGCCGTCTATAATGTAAAACTGCTGGGGTTTTGCTTTAACTTTTTCTTAGAAGGCTGGATATCAATTTTAATCTGAATCTGATCTCATTAGCTAATTTATTTTTTTACCCTCAAAATAATTGTCCAGACCACCATCTTATCAGCAAATCTTCCATAAACTGTGCCATGCATGAAAGGAGAGATCTGACTAGATAGACCATTATTTAAACATGTCCACAATGTACTGTATGTAATTATTGGGTATTTGATTCTGTGCAATGCTTTTTCTGTGCGTGCATGAGGCTACAGTTTAAACAGTCCAAACCGTGTTTTGCCGAGGCCCGTTAGTCTGTCCATAAGCCTTAGTCATGTGTTGCTTGGGAAAACTTTGTTGTCTTGGGGTAGTTGTGCTTTAAAGTACTGAATTGTCATCTGCTTTTAGCTTGATCGGCTGCAGTGATGGGTAGCTTAGTTTACATGTCTTTGAGTAGTTTGCCCAACTGGGGTTAGACTGGACTTAACGTCAGAGTATTTGACGAGTGCATGTGTTCCTCTTGACCAGAATCGCTTGTTGGAAAGTAAAGCGCTCTTCAAGACCATCATCTGCTCCAACTGGTTTACAGAGTCGTCCATTATCCTCTTCCTCAACAAAACAGACCTGTTAAAGGAAAAGATCATGCACTCTCACCTGGCTGACTATTTCCCTTCCTATGCAGGTAAACAGAGCCTTTATTCCTTTGCCATGTTATGGCGTTGTCACAGTAAACTATCATTTTTATTTCTCACAAAATGTGATTTCCTGGTCACTTCGAAATCAATGGGTTTTCAAAGTTCTATGTTTCCATCATCACCCTTTAACCCAAATATCACTGCTCCATCAGTCATAAGGACAACTATGGATCAATCTTGTTTCAAAATCACTACTGCCAACATGAGGTTTCAATGTTGATTTTATTTTGCATCAGAATTTCAGTGTTAACCATTCGAATGATTCAGATAGAAAATCAATATCTTTTCAATGTCAGCTATATATCTGGGTTGGTTGGTTCTGGTTGGACGCTATGCACTGTCGTCACCCCTGGGGTTTACTCCTCTAGGTCCCAAGGCTGATGCTGAGAGCGCTCAGAAGTTCATTCTGAGGATGTACGAGCAGCAGGTTCCAGAACGACAGAGGTGCCTCTACTCCCATTTCACCTGCGCCACGGACACGGAGAACATTCGCTTCGTCTTTGACGCCGTCAAACACACCATACTGCAGAACAACCTGAAGCTGTTCAACCTCCACCCCGGATTTTAGGTTGCAAGACAGTGTGTGTGTGTGTGTGTGTGTGTTTGCTGTTTGTGCCAATGGCTTGTGGGAGAATGTATGCTATTGTCTGTAGAGTTGATGTCAAGACCATGTACAATCCAATCCAAAAGAAAGTCAAAAGTTCAAGAGACAATGCAGGTGGCATCTGCCTGCATTGTCTTATCGTGTGCCACAGACATGCGGAGTGCATGTTTGATTGGGCGCAATCTGAGCTGATTTATTGTATATTGCAGATACCTGTTCAATGCTACCTGCATCAGATGTATGTTTGAAGCTGTTGCCAGCTTCTGCCCTCTGTCCAGAATAGTCTTTAACAATTTCTGTAACAACACTAGGGATTTATTTGTATGAAAAGAAATGCACGGCACAAC
Source organism: Limnothrissa miodon (assembly GCA_017657215.1). NCBI lineage: Eukaryota > Metazoa > Chordata > Actinopteri > Clupeiformes > Clupeidae > Limnothrissa > Limnothrissa miodon. The sequence goes on along the minus strand of JAGFZM010001034.1, from coordinate 1,272 downwards.
GTGTTTAAACCAAGGACAAACAAATCCAGCACAAACCTAACTAACTGAAAGACCCATCTGAAACCGGAACATCTTCCTTGCCCTTATTGGTTAGGATTTGTTGCCATGTTTGATCATTGGATAAAGGTTTTTGTGTTTCTCCCAAACGGTAGCACCAGGATATGGGTAAAGATGTGCCGTTTCTTCCTTTAAGCAACTGGCTGAAACATTTAGCTAGTTTGGTATTATGTAATACCATGCAATGCTTGGGCACCAGTGAGCCAGTTGGCAGACGAGAAGATTAATGTTTAATTATGCTCCATTTTATCCAGACCAAAAGTGCCCAATGTAAGAAAGCCCAGATGTCTAGATGCTAGACTCCTGTCTGCCTGTCCTTCATCGCTCCTGCTGTAGTTTCTGACCTTCTTAAGACTAGTCGGCTCCTCTGTGAGAAACAGGCCTGATCAGAAACAGATGCATGTCTGTAGAATGGTCAGGTTTCCACAGCCTTCCTTTGTACCAAAGCCAAATCCTGATAAATGGGTGTTTTCAAAGCGACTGTGTGCACATCTCTAATGGACATTGCTGCAAACTGCTGCATTGCTGAAAAACTTGTGTTGAAATGCACTGTCGTCGCGGTGAATCACTGCCAAAGGTCTGATCACTAGCATTCCATTCCTTTGGCAAAACCAGGAAGTGAGCAAAGGAATGAATGAAAATCTTTGCAAACATGAAGAAGATTGTTGAGCTTTGACTTTTTTTTGTTATTGTTTATTTTTCTTTGCTTCACACATATTTTGTGAAATAAATTATTACCTGTGAATACTGGAATGGTTTTTACTTGCTTGTAGAGTTGTGTTGTGTCTAAGTGTGAATAGAACATCCCTCTATCAGCTCCATAACTCCATAGGAATCACATGGAGCTCCCTCTCCATAGGACATTGTACTAAAGAGTCTCATAACCTGCCGTCCTTTTCAATCTGGTAAATATGAGCTTTTTCTTCTTTTCTCCATATGCAATATATGTATGATTCATAGCTATTAAATGTACTTGGTTAAATGTGTTTGCTTTTACAGCGTGCAATCTGCTGTGTTTCCACTAGAGTGTGAAACAGCCAGCCCCTCACTGCTCCCTGTTTCACATACTTCTGCCGTGATCTCTGAGGTGTTTCCCTGTCTCCATGGAGATGACCTTTGGACTGAGCACTGCCAGTGCGCATCAGGTCGGGACACACCTTCGCTTCCAGTAACAGAACACCCAGTTTGGGACAGAAAACCCCACACAGGTAAGTG
>JAGFZM010001033.1:590099-610340 GCA_017657215.1 Limnothrissa miodon | reverse complement strand
TTTAGCTGGGAGGACCAGCAGCTCGGTTTTTGAGAGGTTCAGCTGGAGATGATGGTCTTGCATCCATGCAGAGATGTCAGAGAGGCAATCCGAGATTCGCGTTTGGATGGTTGGATCATCGGGTGAGAATGACAGATAGAGCTGGGTATCATCGGCATAGCAGTGGTAGGAGAAGCCGTGCTGGCGGATGATTTGGCCCAAAGAAGTGGTATAGATGGAGAAAAGAAGGGGACAAGAATTCAGTAACCTGTTTGAATACCGCCCTTTCAATAGTTTTAGCAAGGAACGGAAGGAGAGAGACTGGCCTGTAGTTTCCCACCTGGTCGGGAGCAAGAGAGGGTTTTTTGAGTAGAGGTGTTACCTGAGCATGCTTGAATGCAGAAGGGAAGACTCCTGTTGATAGTGAAGCGTTGATCACATGTGTGATAGCTGGTGTGATAGTTGGAGCTATGGATTGCATGAGGTTGGTTGGAATCGGGTCCAGAGGGCACGTTGTAGGACGGCTGCAAGTGAGAAGTTTAGACACATCCATTTCGGTGAGGGGTTTGAATGTTGAGAATAGTCTCCTGGTTTCCGTGGCGTTTTGAATTTTGTCATTATAGAAAGCCTTCTTTGCAGCAATGACATCAGATGAGAAGGAAGAGAGTAGTGCCTGGAACCTGTTTAAGTCAGAAAGATTTCTTGATTTGCGCCATTGCCTTTCAGCAGCTCTGAGGTTTATACGCTGTCGACGGATGGAATTATCAAGCCAAGGATGCGGTTGGGAGGGCCGAGCCGGTTTGGTGGATAGGGGACATAGCCTATCAAGACACATCCTCAGAGTAGAGCACAGAGACTCAGTGGCATCATTGACCTCAAGTGAGGAGAATGTACACGCTGGTGGAAGAGCAGAGGCGGCAAGAGAAGCAAAGCGAGAGGGAGAGAGATTGCGGAGATTGCGGCGGAACGATACCAGAGGAGGGACCGTCCGAGATACTACAGGGAGGCGTAAGCTGAACTGAATGAAGTAGTGGTCCGAGAGGTGCAGAGGTGTTATGGTCAGGGATTCCGTAGAGCAGTTGCGGACAAGTACAAGATCCAGTACCTTGCCTGCTTTGTGAGTTGGAGGACTATGAACCAGTTGTAGATCAAAGGAATGGATGAGTGAGAGGAAGTCAGAAGAGCTTGGGTTGTCCAGATGTAGATTCATATCGCCAAGGACGAGCTAGGGGCAGTCGTGCTCAGGAATGGATGAGAGCAGTGTATCAAACTCGTCTATGAAGTCTCCTAGTTGGCCAGGAGGGCGATACATGACAACCAGGTAGATTTTGACAGGTGCTGTCACCAGTGTGGCATGGTATTCAAAGGAGTTGTATGTAGCTGTGGGTATCAGTTGGTTGTATTCCCTGTTGTTGGAGATGAGCAGGCCCGTCCCACCGCCCCGTCCGGCTGGATGAGAGGTGTGGGAGAAAGTGTGGTTGACAGAAAGTGCCGCTGGGGTTGCATTGTTTCCAGGTTTGATCCATGTTTCGGTGAGGGCCAGGACGTCTAAGGCTAAGTGTTTAGCATAGGCAGAGATGAAGTCCGCTTTGTTGACGGCCGACTTTAGCAACCGGTGTTAAGCTGAAGGAAATAATGTGACATCCAGTTGTTAATTTGGTCATTGATAGAGACATTCATGGGGGGTAAAGTCATTAGGTGACAAAGCAAAAAAAAAAATTTGTGTGTCATCAGCATAGCTATGATAAGAGATTGAGTTGGTCATGATAAGTTGTCCAAGTGGGAGCATGTAAAGGTTAAAAAGCAACACCCCAGGTCAAGGACATGGCAACAAAGAAACCTCTATTTTGTAAGTATGATTTTAACACACACACACACCAATTTATAACACAGTGACAATTTTTTTGTCTCATATAAATAAGCATCTGTCCTCAAAGATTGCCAACACAAAGAAAAACAAAGACACCCAGATTCTCCTTTTGCTGCCTTAAGATTTGGGGCAGCTGTGGCCCACCGGTTAGTGCTTCAGACTGGTGAATGAAGGGTTGCCGGTTCAAACCCCGACCAGTGGAAAGTGGCTGAAGTTGTTGAAGTGTTCCCGTCTTCCCTGTCTGCTTCCTCATGTTAAAAACCTCCTCTCCATACTACACACTCTGTGCTCCATTCAAATTCTTCTCTCTCTCTCACATGCACATGTCATATTCTCATCTGTCTCTCTGTCTATCACATGCACTACAGGGCATATTCTGATCTGTCTTTCTTTCTCTATTGCATGCATTACAGGTCATAATTTTAATCTCTAAAATTTGCACGTTGTATTGGACAGGACTGCACTATGCGGGAGCGGGCGGTAGGATGATAAACTGCAGTCCCGCAAACACAACATGAGTGTAAAATAAAATATACAAATTATTAATGTAGTGTCTAGCATTCATAATTTGTGCTGGATATTTACTTACTGTTACTAAAATCATTAAAACTGTAGCAGATGTAGCCTACCCAGATAGCAAACAGGCTGTTGGAAAGGTTGTTGGTTGGAAAGGTAGGTTTCCATCAGATGACCGAAATTCAATGTTGAATCAATGTGGTGGACTGTCGTAGTGGTACACCCACGGGAGTGCAGGGCTCTAAGACAAACTTCAAAAAGTTCAGCCAGTTAAAAGGCCTTTCAGTGAGATAGAAAATAAGCCAACGCCCCACAATTCTTTGCGGGTGCGGGACAGCACAATGCGGGTGCGGGCGGGAGTGGGACTGATAATTCTGTCCCGCGCAGACCTCTACTCTCTCACACAAACATGCATTACAGGCCACATCCTCATCTGTCTCTCTTTCACTCTCTATTGCATGCACTACAGGCTATATTTTATAGTCTCTCTTGCATGAACCTTTTCACACAGAATTTAGGACTACATAAATGAATCTGCTAGAAAGCATATTCTTAAAGAAAGAAAGGAGTGAGGGGAAGAATGTGTATTTATACGAGTATTTGTGTGTGTGTGTGTGTGTCTGTGTGATGAGGGGTGTACTTGCATGTGTGAATTTGGGAATAGCGAATGTAGAGGGGGTGTATTGGTTTATTGACTGTCTTTACAACTAGCAGACTAGAGATGAAAAGGGTTACTCAAGTGGTGATTGCACTTCAGAAAAAGAGGGTAAGGAAACAAAAGAGGTCCAAGCCTTCCACCCTACTGCTGTTTCTGCCCCCAGCACTTCTGACACCTCGCAGCACCCACCCACCCCCACCTTTTTTTTGGATTCCCTAGCCTGCAGGCAAACAGCCCACCAGAGACTTCACCCTAGGAGGAATGAAACAGAAGAATAGACTGTTGCTGCAGGTAAAAAAATAAGAAAGATATAAGTATTAGTGTGTGTCTGTGTATCATTCATTGACAGTATATATAGTATATCAGCCATGTATAGAGCATACCACGTGTTTGTGTTATGGTTAAACTAATGTGTGTAACCTTTCCTCATCAAATTGCACCTGTGTACGTGTTCATGTTAAATATACCAACTACTCTCAGGTAATGCAAAGTACTTCTGAATGGTCCCCACACTTGATTTCCGACCATTTCCCAAACACAAAGTCAAAGTCAGTTTTATTTGTCAATTTCTTCACATGTACTTGACATACAAAGGAATCGAAATTACGTTTCACATTTGTCCCATGCGTAGACGTTGACAACAATAAAGTACAGATGCACAACAAAAACAGTTCTAAACAATAAGGTAATGTTAAGTAAAAAAGTGCAAGTAGGCTTAGGGCATTATACTTAGATAACATACAGGATATAAACAAGACAAAACATATAGTAAGTGTTCCAACAGTGTTGTTTTTGTTGTTTTTAGTGCAACACAAGATTGTAGCAGCAGTAGTAATAATATAAATAGTGGTAAAAAAGAATACTAAAATATGTAGCAGCAGGTGTGTGCAATTTACAATGCAGAGGTAGTTGTTTTCAGTCAAGAGTGTTGTTTTTAGTTCTTAGTTCAGAGTGTGTGTTTCCTTGTTGGGGAGTGTGTGTAGGTTGGGGGGGGGAGGGTTGGATAGAGTCCAGTCTGTCTTCCTATACTCCTGCCAGTCTGGTGGCACTGCTGGCTGGGAGCCGGGAGGAGAGAGTGTTCATCAGTCTCACAGTCTGGTGGATGAAGCTGCTGGTGAGCCTGGTGGTGCGGGAGCGGAGACTTCTGTATCTCTTTCCAGATGGTAGGAGGCTGAACAGACAGTGTGCAGGGTGGGTTGCATCGTTGACAATTGTGATGGCTTTGCGGGTGAGGCGGATGGTGTATATGTCTCCAGCTGCTCCAGTTGTATGGCCGAGTCCGGAATGTTGTCATTAAGCCATGTGAAAACTAGCACACAACAGTCACTTACTTTGCGATTCGCTGATCTCAGAAGTCGTATGTTATCCATTTTACTGTCCAAAGATCGTACATTGGCCAATAGGATCAAGACGGGCGATTTAGGTTGGAACAACCTAGGGTCGGGCTTGCTTCATTGAAACGATGAACTAACAATCTAGGGTTAGAGTTGTTTTCTGCAATGTTTGTGAAGATTGTAATGTGTTGTATTGTAATAATCTAATCATAGGCTAATGCATATGTGTATTTAAAGCCAACTGTAGGTGGCAGTAATGCATTAAAGGGACATTTTACCCAGACCAACCCAGACATTTTAAGCCCCCAAAAGAAGGCGGCGGCATCATGTGACCTTAACCCTTAACCTAGCAAAAACGACAGCTCCTTGGGTGTCGTGTGAACAAAGCCATTTAACGGTGGTAATTCCGAACGGTCGTCCTGCCTATGCTTTTGGGAAACACCTGCATTGTGTGCCAATGCATTGGACTATATTAGTTATAAACATCTTAACTTGCTTCGTCTGGACTATGTCTTTGGGAAACAGTAGTGCCGTGACTCCTTAGCTCAAACTCAGGATGTAGCTATGGAATTTAGCAACTATGCTTTTGGCAAACGCACTAGCCTGGGCCCACCCATACTTCCATACATTCGATTTCATGAGCAAAATCAGTCTGGCCAAACTGCCGTTATAGAGCATTTCTGTTTTCCAAAAAAGTGGGAACCAATGAGAAACGAGTTTACGCATACACCATCTGAATGATTGGTCTGATTGGTTGTAGATTCGTCAAGTAGTATACAGAGGTATCTGATGGACGCAGGTTATGCCCGCCTCCAAGAACTCGGGTAGTACGGTAGCTTGGCCAGACTAAGCTATGAGCTTTATAGTCGTGGAAGTAAGGCTAGAAATGCACCCGTTTATTTTCTCTTGTGTTCACCTGTCTGGCATGTGCCTATGTTTTCCCTGTTCACTTCCTTGTCATGTGATCCTGTCATCCCTGCCATGTGCCTATGTGCTCCTGTTTACTTCCTAATGTGGTCTTCCCTGTTGTTTCTACCAGCCCGTTTACGGAGAGCTGATCCACTCTCTATTAACTCCATTGTACCGGATTTTACCTGCAATCTGTTGAAATTTTGCTAGTTTTGCCGTTGAGCAAGTGAAAAATGAATTGTGGTCTATGGAGCTAAGTGGCTAAAACTCGTTGTCACAGTTGACATCTTAATTTCTTAATGTATGTTGTGGTAGCAGCTACCTGAGTATAGATTTTCCACTAGAAATGAAATAAAAAGGACTCATGTCCTTTCTGCTTTTCATAGAATGGGCCGCAAGAATTCTCTGTTTCTACCAAGCTGTTCCCTAGCTCCACCCCTCACCTGCAATCAGTCCTGTTCTGTGATTATTGTCTCGTTAGTTAGCCCCGCCTTTTCTCAGTTGTGTCTTGTTCCCCAATCTCCCTATTTAAATCCCTGTGTCAGTTCACTCTTTGTCTCTTGTCTGGTGTATCGTGTTGTTTGGGCTCTGTTCAACTTCTTGATTTTCACCTCACCGCCAATGTAAGTTTGTTCCTTAGTCTGTGTTACCAATAAATTCTGTCTTTGAGAAGACGCCTGGGTCTCAATCATATCTAAACTTCTTCTGATTTGTTCCTTCCTCTGTTGTCTTTCTCAAATAATGCTTTTCATATTAGTGATGGGCGAATGAAGCCTTGTGATGCCTCTGAGGCTTCTTCCTGATTGTATCGCAAATAGGTTCAAAGCATCAAAGCATTGGGACAACTAGGCGACATCTGGTGGTCATACTAAATTACTGCAGACAAATAATAATGAACAGATGTAACGGTACTGATTCACCGTTGTGTATTAAATAGATTAAATATATTTCTTTGTTATTCATAATATATGTAGGAATGGCAGCAAGAAGGACAATAGGTATTTTTGTAGCTACACAGGCTATTGTAGAAACTGGTTTGTGGCTATCAGGCTAAGTTGCCTGTGTAGCCACAAAACCGTTTTATATCAAAGCAGAATTACTACTCATGGTAGCCTAAGGATAGTGCTACAGATTAAATCTGAAAGATTCTATGTTGAATGTTTTTTTGTGGAAAAGTAGGCTACTTGTGCTATACAACTGACATTGTGGAAAGTGTGCTTGTGGAATAAATGGTGTCATATTGGGGAAATGTGCTTATTGGTGTTTTCTGGAACACACTTGTGCTTTCTTATGGATGCGTTGTTTACATTGTCAGCTAGAGATAGTAAATTATCAGGCTACTTGACTACCGACGCGGCAACCGGCAAACCTATCTGGAACACATCCACGTCTTTTTATTCCTTGGGACAGCGTGAAGATTCAAACCTGGAAAACCCCTCCCAGCGTGTCAGTGACGTCCGGAGCTTCGGAAGTCATGAGTCACGTGGTCGATACAAGCTTTAACGCACTGTGTCGAACCCATTAGCTTTGAAAAAGTGAAACAAGCTTTGGAGCTTCGGTACGAACGTCCCATCACTATTTTATATGCCTTCTAAATATGCTTTTTTTTTGCAGTATGCACTCTCATTGTCAGTGTGCGCAGAGAGTGTTAGCTCTATTGCAAGGTGCTTGCTCTTCTTCCAAATTAAAATTCCAAACATTTTCCAGACTTTTTTTTTTACAACTTATTGTAACCCGTCCCCCAAGACCTTGACTTTATATACTTGTATAATTGTATGCAAGCCTGCACTTGTATGCAGCCTACTTCATTGGTTGAGATTGTACCAATTGTGTTAATTTGAACTGTACGTGACCAGTTAGTAAAATAATTTTTATATACGTTTTATAGTGTACCTTCCTATTTCTCATTTCACAATGCCTTTGAGCATACTGTAAAATTCTACCATACATTTTGTTTCCATACTTTATTAATACTTTCACACAAAATTCAAGACTTTTCAAGGTCTGTTTTAAAATTCCATGCTTATTAAGACTTTCAAGACTTGTGCAAGCACCCTGTATTGTGTTATTTCACCGAATGAAGTGTAGTGAACAGACCCTCAAGAGGACAATGAAAAATATTTAACAGGGATGGGGGGGAAAAAAAGGCGGACAGAGATAATGAGACAACGAAAGTCGTCGACAGCTAAGACAAGGACATTTGACGAAAGTTATGTAGCCTAGTGCTTGGCTTCACTGTGATGACTGGGGGATGAGATGACCAGTGTGTTTACTGTGTCTAAAAATAAGGCGTCACGTAAAGACATTAAGTTTTTTCAGTGAAAAAATTCAGAATATTGCCAACAATCATCCTGCTTTGTCAATGCTACTTCAGTAAACCAGCGAGCACTGTAAGGTGGCATACTAAATTGGGCCCGGTTTCCCAAAATATTCTTATCACTAAGTAGTTCTTGAGATGAACCTGAGTTGAACCTGTCCCTACCGTTGGGACACGATTCCCAAAATCTTCGTAGACTAGCTGTGGTGGTCTTTTAACAGTATTTCATGACTTTGCCTTTGTGTCTTAAAAATGGATTGTCCACAAAGTAAATTGTTTAAACTCAAAGGGTTGAGTATTTATTTAACTTTCAGCATAAAAGGTAAAAAATGAAAAGGTTTTAGGCACACAATCCCAGCTTGTGAGGGCAGGAGACAGATGGAAGAAAGCTGTAGCCTCCAAATCAGCCACACCTGCTCTGGCTCTGCACGGGCAATATTTCTTAGAGTAGGAGACGTTACACTCCAGGCCTGCAGGGGGTGTAGAGACTAACACAAAGGGTTAATTAGGGGCCAGAATTTTGGAGCCAAATTGTATGCAGTCTGAACATAACACAATTACAAAATGAAATTGAGCTTTTAACTCTTTTAACTTTTTCTTTTTAATAATAATAGTGACAATAATAATAGTACTTACTTCCACTAGGTTGGTTTTCGGAAACAGTCATCTACCAACAGACAGACTTTTGTGATGGGCCATTCCAGAACACTTGTCTTTGTCTTGCTCTTTACCATCCTGAAAGGTTTGTAGGACCCTTCCCAACATCCAGCATGGTATACAGGCCTTCATCGTCAAGAATTTGCTGGTGTAGAACTGATAGTAGCACTTTTCTTACCATTCTGATGATCCTCTCCCACACCCCGCCATGGTGTGATGCTGCTGGCCATGCATGTGAAGATTACCCCATACCGTTTCACAGCACATACTGTGTCTAGGGGTACACTTGTTCTGTCCTGTCTTCTTTGTCTACCTGTCTGTTTCTAGTGGTAGGAATAGGGATTAGAGTATATTTTTATAGAATATTTTCTGTCAAAATATTGATTATGTTGTTTTTGTGCACTTAATAATCTGTTCTGTCCGGTATTGTCTGTTTAATGTACGCAAGGGGGCAGTGAGAAACGTAATTTCGATTCCTTTGTATGTCTAGTACATGAAGTGAAGAAATTGACAAGTGAAGAAATTGACAATAAAAACTGACTTTGAAGTCTTCTGGCCTGCTTTGTTTCAATTTTTCCAAAATAATCTATTCCTACATTTGTAAAAGGGGAAAGGAAAGGTATTAATCTTTCTTGTGGTAAATCTGCCATCTTTTGTATTTTAGTTCTTCCAGCTACTCGTCTGCAGAAAACACATTTGTTAATTATGCTGCTTACTGCAGAGTTTGCATATGTGATCCAGTACTTTTTACAAAGTTCTGGGAGAACATGGTTTCTTCCACTATGGCTTGTCAGCAGCGGCGCCGCTAGGGATTTTGGGCCCCATGAAAAGAATCTTTACAGGGCCCCCCAACAAGGTGGCAAAATTTTTTGATGCTATTTCACATACAATTATGCATTTTAATGGTATTTTTGACTATCATTACCATATTTGTGAAAGAAGAAGAACATGTCGGTTGACATTTTGATTCATTTATTTGCTGCAACACTGATTCTGGACCTGGCTCTGTAGAGTGTACATGACATACATTAATTATATAGTATGTCCCATAATATAACTATTTGTAATAGCATAGTCACCAACATGTACACTTCTCTTGGACTGAGAGCAGTCACCCCAGTCTGCTGCACACACCACAGATGTTCTCCTCTGTTCTTACTGCACGTCTTCTATTTCATTTCTTAAAAGGGTTTATGCTTTTTAAACCATTAACATTTTTCAAAATGATTCATTCATTTAAATTAATCTTTCCCATAACAGATTCACCTTTGTTTTGAGACTGTAGTAAAACTGTATTATTATTATTATTATTACCGTATTTCAACACACACAGCTGCTGCACCTCCTTCCTCATGTGGGGGTACTGGGGCTGATTCAGGGGCAGGGGAAGTTGGGGGCTGACAGACAGCTGCTGCTTCTGCAGCTGCTGGTGCACTTGACTCTGTTCAGAATGAGGCATCATTTTGACAGAGGGGAGTTCAACTATTATTGAACAAGAACAGCTTGATAAATGGACTGGACTGATCATTTAATTAAAATAGCAGTAAAATGTAACAATCCAGAGTTTTCTTTAACTAATGTAACAGTGGAGGTTTTGTTCTTTCCACTTGCACTACGGTTTTCGCTTATATTAGTGGAATTATGGTTGATTGCTGCCCTCTAGTGGTGTCAGGTAGAACTGCTAGCATCTCTAACAATTTTGGAGATAAGCCAGCGGTAAATTCTATATAGACAGCACCTGGACGTAATTAATTAGTTATGCATCAGTGAGTGTTCTAAGTCAACACTGTTTGATAGCGATTGTATCGCACTCTTTGCGAAGCTGTCAGTGTACTTTGTGTTGTTGTCGAAGTTTTCAATAGAACACGTGAGGATACCTAATATTTTATCTCTCCCCATATTAGCATGCACTTCAAACCTCCAAACCACGCTGCCCTGCGGATTCTCAGACTATCTTTTGCTTTTGCCAGGCAAATAAAGTTACTGCATGGTCTCATGTGTCATCGTCATTGAAAATCACAACGCAGACAGACGGGGGTTACACTAACATGGTGAGAAAAGTGAGCTAGCTTATAGACCACCACAGACAGGGACAAAGTTAATATTCCATAACTTTCCACCACAACTAACAAACCCACCTTTTTTTCCGAAATACTGGGTGACATATTCAACCTTTCAACTCCTCCTCTCGGAATTTCTTTTCTTTTCTTTTTTGGCTGCCAGATTTTTGAGGCATATTGCCGTCTCCTCCTCATTGCCCGCTGTGGCACACTGTATGACATACCGCCGGTGCGCTACCTGCAGCTGATCCAGTCAGACTGAACCATTTTACATAAATAGAGGGTGGAAGGGGGGGCCCTGCAGGCGTTGATGTTTCCAAAACAAATAAAGTTATTGTTATCAAGACATTGAAAATAAAACATTTGTGATTATATGTTAGTTAATAACTTAGTGTCATTATTTTTTCTGTATTATAATTTCATCATCATTAGGGGCCTTTCTGTGCCCCCCTCAATCATGGGCCCCTAGAATCCGTCTCCTTTATCCCCCCGCCCCCCCTTTTCGGCGCCCCTGCCTGTCAGACAGGAGATTGGATGACTTTTGTGCAGAATGACTGGATGTTTTACCTCCTCGGGCATTGCTGACTTGCAGAGGCATCCACTAACTCTCAGTAAGCAATCGTTTAGCATTGGATCCAATTTAAATATGCAACTTGTTCTTTGTACGCTAGGTTGTGCCATTTCCAATTTGGACAGTTCTTTAGAGAATGTTTTTCTTTGACTTATACTAATGATTACCTTCTCTGCCCTTTCCAGGTCTTCGATGTTAAGTTTCTGGTCTTTAACATTAGTGTTTAACACATAAACTTTCTTTTTAATGACTGTGCAAATTAGAATACTGCTGGATGTTAAAATAATGCCTGCCTATAAAGTGGTTCTTTTCTTCCGAATTATCAGTAAGATCAACAGTAGCCCAACTGTTGATAGCTAGCAGCATGAAGAGGCTAACTAAAAAAATAGCACATATTGCCCATTCTGACCAGCGGCTTTCTTTAGAATTAATAGACATTTATTTAAGCCCTTTCTTTATCCTGCATTTTTCTTAAATGTTAGCTTGTGAGCTTTGTGTTGCTCCATCCTGCATCCAGAGATTGCATTTAGAGTTGGACAAGCAGTTAACATAACGTACCAACTGACACCACAGTTTGAAGTAGCTAGCCTAGTTTAAACACAACTTACCCCGCAGCACCGACAGTGTCATCTCATCCAAATCATCCATAGTCGTTATCTGAGGAGAAAAACGTGGCATAACAAGTTAGCTAATGCTACTTACCGAGCAAAAATGTCTTGCTAGCTCTGTAATTGCTGACATAGCTTAACATTATTAGTTATGTTAACTCGTCAGCAAGCTAGGAGAGCAGATATATTTAATAATATCTGAACAAAATACACGACATATGTATAACATACAATGTTATTTTAAAGATATCGCGGAAATATAATGTTAGCTCCGTACTTACCCCGAACAGCTGCTGTTTTTCTAGAAATCCGCCAGGCACCAAATCTCCAATTAATTTCACCGTGAGCAGAGAGCATGAGGCAGAGAGCAGTAGAACAACAGGCGTAGATATTTTATCATTTTATTGACAAAATTGTACAACCCTAGATTTTATTGTAAAACGCCTGACAAGAAATTGATATATCTGGTTAGCAAATCAGAGGCACAGGTGTAGCCAACAGGCCACAGGCAAGCACCAAATTGAATGTTGATAGCCTGGGAATAAGAGAGCCTGCAAGTGAGTTATGGCGGTGTATGCAGGGGTTAAATTGGGATTTGCTATGTTGGGGGCCCTGAATACACACACACTTTAATACACTGTTTTTGTGCATTGTTAACTCGGTACATGGTACCAAATCAAATTGCTATTGGGATATTATGGCTGTCAGAACATTTCTTGTCACAAATACCTGTAGCCTACTGTAGAACTTTAAGTGAAAAAATAGCAAGTGAAACACATGCAGGGGGAAATGCTCAATGTGCTAGTGTAGCCTAAATATTGATCCTTTATGAGAAACTTTCAAGGCTTGCATGATCTGGAGTCAAAACAGTTGATTTATTTTTTGGGATAAATGTTGAAAAAATTTATTCAATGAATGGAACCAAAACATGCATCCTAATACAAAGACCACCACTGCTTTTTTTGTAGCGCACTACATCACTTGTTTCAGAAACAAAAGTCTAATTATGCATAACCTTCTACGTTGGCTATTATAAAGTGGAACCAAGACTGTGTCGACAGTTAATTGAGGCTTAGAGCAGAAGCAGACAAAAAATGTTTTATTTGTTTACCAGAGGTAGCCCAACTTCAGGTGACGTTAGGCTTATGTCAACTTCATGTCATTACGTTAGCATTTCATTCGTAGCTACCTGAGGCATGCTAGCTGGCTCATGTACGGAAACGCACAATGGAATTCAATTGACAGCTATTCATTTAAGCACCTCTTTGCATTTAAGCACCTCTTCGCACATATCTTGTCTGTCTGCTTCTGTCTCGCTGTGTCAACCTCTCGTATATAGTGTACAGTACCAGTGTACGGTGCTCTAACAGCCTCAACTAACGTCTCTGACTCGATGAGGAAAAAGCAGCCGTTAGTGTTCTAGAATCTCTGATTGCAACTTTTCTAAGCTTTGATAGGTCGTCCTTTTATCAGGAAAACCAGGCCATGGTGCTTGCTCTTTTTCCAAATTAAAATTCCAGACTTTTTTAAAACTGATATATTTTTCCCAAGACCTTGACTTTATGTACTTGTATACTTGTGTGCCTACTTCATTGGTTGAGTGTGTACCAATTGTGTTTATTAGAAATGTTAATTTCTTATAGGCTAATATTCAATGAACAAATGCATTATTCACAGTAAATAGTTTTTACTGATAAAAACATGAAAATCATAAGTACATGAATTTCACATCAAACAAGTGTCACAAAGACTATCCATAAAAAAACAGGAATGGATGGACGGATGGATGTAGAATTCAGTCTCTTCACTCACATCTTATTTTTGCTGTCCCTGACATGACTGAACTTATCTTTATGTTCTCAATTTAACTTCTGAACAAGCTGTATCACAACAACACTCACAAAAGTGCATACATTTGACCTAGCACACTTGGTTAGAACAAAAAATAAACTGCACAGTATGGCAAAGACTCTAATTTTTCATTTCATTTTACTTCAAATCTAGTTTTTTTCTGGATATCATTCAGCTCCCCTTCCTTTGGCAGCCTTCCTCATAGCATTTGACTGGGCTATCAATGGTACTTGACCAAGCTGCTCCGCTTTGGCAGCCAAATCATCAGCGGAGGACAAGAGGCCACTAATGTTCAACTCAATTCGTTTTTTTGTTTTCTTTAGTTCATCAACCTCTTCTAAGAGGGCCTTTCTCTTTTCTCCACGCTGCAAGTCTTCTCTTTGCTTTTTTTCATCTTCTAAGAAAGACCGATACTTATGTCTAGCAGATGATGCTGAGAGGAGAAGTTCTTTCGTAATGGAGAAATTTGTCAAACCTCCAACATAAGAGACGTGATCACTGATGATCCTCTGTGTGACAAGTGTTCTCTCCTTCATATTTTCTACCTCAATTTCTCTGTTCACAGAAAAGCCATGTTCAACTGATGCTTGTCCATGAGACAGCAAGAGGACCTTTCTCACCAAATCCCACAAGTTTTTCCACTCAGGTTTATTTCCCATATGTTTGTACATTAGGCAATCCAGTCTGGACTGAGGATCATAAGTCACAAACTCCTCATCTGTTCTACAGTATGAAGTCACTGAACTGTTTAAGGATGTCATCACAATTTCCCTCTTTCATTTGTTTGGCACTCACAAGGTGCTCGAGACAGACCTTTAATTTTTGTTTGCACTTGTCTGGATTCTGAACAATTTGTGTAGGGTCCATCCACCCCAGATTTCGAATATCTGAGTGGGCATTTCTCAAGTAATTTTGCAACTGCAGCCTGTACGAATGTCTTTGTGTTAGAGCGAAGGGAACCTGCTTTTCTGACACCTTTTTCTTGGTTCTTAAGTCCTTGAGTATGCGATCAGCTACAAATCCCAAGTTCACTTTTGCTGCTTCTTTGTGGTTTCCACAGTCAGTCACATCAACACTGAAGAGCTTATCAGCAGAGGTCACCTGCTCCATCACATCCTCTTTGATAAATCTGTCCATCTTAATAATGAGCTTGAAAAGGTCCTGTCCAAAAAAGGGCAATACTGCCCTGTCAGTCTGGTATTTCTCCAAAAAAGGTTGGAATTCTTTAGCAATTGAGAGGAATATGTTGGCCTTAGTGACAAACAATGGATCATCACAGCTTTCTGCAACGACAGAGAAGGATTTACTTTTAGGCTCTGGGAGTTGTTTAGCCCTAACACTAGCCACATACTTCTGAATGTGTGGCCAAATCTCTATTGCCCTTTCTATTACAGGCAAATTCTCAAGCCAGCGATGTTGGCAGTACTGCTTTGGGAAGACACTGCTGCCAGTGACTTTTGAGTAGTCTTCACGCCTCGCTGGTGAATCCTTGAAGAACCAAAAAAGAGAACTGTGTCTGCTCGACCCCCCATTTGGTTTTTGCACTTCCAGCCTTAAACGCATTATGCATAACATGGAGGCCACAGCTACCAATATTCAGCAATTTGCTGCCTGTTTCCTGCTCAATGTTTTCCGTTAACATGTCATACACCTTCCAGTTGACAGCTGGACCATCCATTGATAGCTGAAGGATTCCATGTGTTCCAACTGCCTCACAGGACTTTTGTAGGCACGTGTGCAACTCTGTTGCAGTGGCATGTCCTAGAAACTGTGAGTCAAAGTATCTTGACCTAACTTCATCACCATCCCAAAAGCGAATGTGGATATCCACCTGCTTTTTCTGAAGATTGTTGTTTAAACTTTCATCAAATAAGAGAACATATTTATCTGAAGCTCTAATCTTTGCTTTTAAAATCGAACTGAAGTGTGGGGCAATTCCAAAAGAGGATATATATGCTGCCTTTGATTCAGCACACATTGCAATACCACTGTCTGGAAACATCAACTGAAAGACACTGCTGACTCCATTGCAGCTCTTGAATGAGTTGTGTTTGGTTACCAGCTCCAGGACCCAGTAAATCTCAGCAGTAAGAACTACAGTGCCTTGCATAAAACTTGCTATTGAGGAGGTTGCAGGAGGTGCAGGAGTACTAGCTGACGTGCTGAAACAAATAAATATTTATTTAAAAAATTACACTATGTAATAAAAAATGTCTAATAAAGCAATTTAAACAATAGCAAGTGATTGAACTGTATTGGAGGCAAACCAGGCAACATTTTTAATGTTAATTATCCAGCTTTGTAGCTACTTTATATTCCGCAAAATACTACACTTGCCAGCCAACAAAACGGAAACCGAATAAAAAACTGCATCAGTCAACAACTAAAATGATCATCACTGGTTCCTGTTCCTGCTTGGTCTACAAACAAATCTAATAAATCAAAATAAAAAAAAGTATTGGTATTCATAATAATAGTCGTATCATGTAATTTAGTATTACGTTTGGAATGAATTAATTTTGCAAATATTTTATTACATCAATATTATTCTCATTTAAGGTAAATTTCTCTGTCTACAGAAATCAACATTACTGTTGTGAAAATTACTTGCATGAAGCATTCCTACTAATCCACAAGATGGCACCAGAGACCACAATTTGACTATACTGCGAAATTAGACTTGGCTTTTCAAAATCGCTTAAACTACACACATCAAAACAAATTAATTCTACAAAATCATCATTGTGCTAAAATGGCACATCATATTTCAAACTATTTCACTCATAGTAACTAGGACATCATGGTAACTAGTCTCCTTTGCTCCATTTCTGATTAGACCCTGGTGAATTCAAAATAGCCTAAAATAATTTCTAATCAAACCAGTCCTACGCATTTGAAACTGAGTGGCAAAAAGATAACCTTATGTCACTGAACAAGATCGTTCTATTTGCAAAAACCGTATTACTAATGAACTAGTAACTGAAATGTTACCATACAGTTTCTGCTAAGTTATAGCGAACAGCAACGTTACAGCTAGCATAGCCAATTAGTATGTTCAGCTAGGCACACGTTACATCACAGAACCGTAATAAATGAGCTCTGGATATTTTGACAATGTGCATTTACAAGCTTTCTTACCTGGACTGTGGAGCAGTTCTTGACTGAAAAAAGCTGGACGCTGGTGGTGATGTCAATACAGTGGCTGCCAGCCTGCCAGACTTGAGTGTTTCTTGCTTTGAAGATGGCTCACCAGCGCTGCCTCTCCCATGCTGACAATGTCAATGTTTTTAGCGCAGTATTTGCAATATGCTTTTGCGTTTGATTTAGGGTCTGGTGCAATCCAGTCTTTAAATTTCGGGTGTTGTAGCCATAAATTCGAAAACGCAATGACCCATTTTTGTTGACCACAAAGCTAGCTATGTGTCAATAGACCTCAGCAGTGACATCACGAAAGTGTGCCAGACTAGGCTAAGCAAGCGTTGACTGAATATCATTCAGTAGCCTACGTGAAAATGATAGTTTTATAGCCTACCTTCCTATTTCTCATTTCACAATGCCTTTGAGCATACTGTAAAATTCTACCATACATTTCTTCCCCATACTTTAAGACTTAAACACAAAATTCAAGACTTTTCAAGGTCTGGAAAACAGTGTTTCAAAATTCCATACTTATTAAGACTTTCAAGACTTGCGCAAGCACCCTGCAGGCGGTCTATTAGGTTACACAAAACTCATTGTTTTACTAATTGTTCGAACGATAGTTTAGCCTAATTAATTACACTTAAAGGCGCTCTAAGCGATGCTGTTTCACGTCACTTCTTGTTGACGTTCGAAGTATTGTCAAACAAAACGGAGGATGGCTCCAGAGAGGGTTCAAGCGTTATAAGTTATATCTCACTCCTCCCCCTCCCTTCCATGCCTCCCGAAAGACTCATGAACCTTGTCGTTTATTGGCTGGAACACTGTTATGTTTCGTTTTCGTTTGTTATGCTAGGTTTGCCCACTGTGTTTTGTTGCTATTTGTGGAGCCAGGGCTGTCTACAGAGACCGCGTTTTTTTACAGTGTGTTCAGGGGACAGGCAGCTAGCAGATTGTGAGGAGATGTTTGCTGTATGTAACAACACATGTTTTAGTCCTAAAAACATGTCACATCGCTTAGAGCACCTTTAACTGAAAAGCAGGAAAAAAAGGTTTGTTGCTTTTGATGTCATAATGCATAATCAGCCCCGGCCCAATTTAACCCCTGGGTGTATGATCTGTTTTGTTTTTGTTGCCTTAAGTATAAAAGCGCTCCTTCGCCACATTAATGTCACACATAGTCGTAGTCATGATTTTTTGTGGAATGCCGCTATAAAACGCTATTTTTATACTTCTTATACAGTTCCAAACAACATTACACTTACGTGGTAGTGAGTAGCAGGCATAATGGTCATGTACATGCAAGCCATTTCTGTCCACTAGTTAACTAGTGAGCCATTTATGTGTGAACTAGTTTACTAGTGACAGCCCAAGTGCTCACTAGTTAACTAGTGGGAGCCAAAATGCTCACTAGTGAACTAGTTGACATGTTTCATATCTTACTAGTTAACTAGTAATGCTCAGCATGTTCACTAGTTCACTAGTGGGCATTTCAATGTCCACTAGTTAACTAGTTAAGAGACGTTTATATTTTACTTGTAAACTAGTAAGGGACAAAAATGTTTACTAGCTGACTACTGAATGTCAAATTCTCACTTGTTAACTTCTATGTATTTGGCCAACCACTTGAGCATTTATTCTGATATTTCGATATCAGGCCAACAAGAATGCCATTTCTGTCAACTAGTTAACTAGTGAGCCATGTTTGTGCACACTAGTTAACAAGTGACAGCAAAAATGCCCACTAGTTCACTAGTGAACACATTTTAGCTTCACTAGTTAACTAGTGAGAGCCAGAAGTGTCCACTAGTTAATTAGTGAAGGCCAAAGTGCATACCAGTGAGCTAGTTGAAGGTTTTTGTGTCTCACTAGTTACCTGGTGACAGACAAAAATGTGCACATGTTCACTAGTGAAGACAAAACTCATCACTAGTTAACTAGTTGGAGTAGGTCAATGTCACTAGTTAAATAGTGAACCATACATGGCTTACTAGCTAGCTAGGTGATGGCAGCAGGCTCACTAGTTAACTAGTGCCTGAAATAGTCATTATGCAAATTCTAATGAGAGGGTGGGTACAAGACTCCCATTGGGTATCATGTAAGAATCCCACCCAGCCTAAAAGGTTAATGTACTGTTCATAGCCTCGAGATTAGGTCCTTATGGGTGTCCCTAGTGGCTAAAGTTACACTGGTCTGCAACGGTGCAGTATGGCGAATGGCGTGTTAAGATGTATTACAGAGAGGCTACACCGGATACGTATCTGCCGTAACAATTCCTCTATAATCAATAGAACTGGCTTCACTAAACACGTCTTGCAGAAATAAACTTGACTTCTATTTTTTATTTATTTATTTATTTTTTTGACGTAAGGGATTTTGCCGTAACACTGTCTGAAGATCATCTGTAGTGCATTTCATATTGTCATTGAATTTATGTATGCAGGCCTACGCTTTGTTGAATAAATAAACACAGTTTCGAGACCTGTTGCTATGGAAAATATTACGGTATTATCTGACTGCTGCTTGGCAATGGATAACTGTAAATTGATGTTGAATGTTCACTGATGATGAATGTTCACTAACATGAAGTAAATAAACTTTTAGGCCATATGATCCAACTGAATGGACTACCACTACAAGCAAAAGAGATTCTTGCATTTGACTTAACGCAACGTACGCAGCCAGTGTAGCCTGTCAAATGGAAAAAGTAAGCTTCTAGTACGCGTCGTGCCGTAACGTATCCAAGTCGATGCCATAGAGCAAGCACCATGTGCGGGCCCCAGAGATAAACCACTCAAATGTATATTTGTTCATTTATACAATTCTGCACTATTGTATGTTAGTGTCTATTATGTGTTTGAGAAGTGGGGTTGACAACCTGAAGTAGGCTATTACATTGATTACTCTGATGTAGTTTGGAGGGAAAAGTTAGCATTAGTGTTGCACACTTGATCAAAAGAAGGAAAGTCTTCACGTGTGCTAATTAAAGTTTTGTTTATTTCTACTTCGCAGCTTCCATACATGCCACTTCTGCTTTTTTTCGTTCTCTTCTTTGCTACAACATATCTATATCTGGCCTTATACCGCCATCTACATGACAATAAATGTCACAACATCGTAAATGCATGAACCAAAAGCCACAAACTCACAAAAAGACAACAAAAGGATACAAAAATGGAGTGTACACTACATTAGCTTGGCTAGGTTGCTTGGTTACCAGCAGCAACACCACCAGCACACCGAGTAGATGTTGCTAGATGAGCTGTGTTGAAAACTAAAGATTGTATACATTAACTGAACAAAGATCACAGCAATACACCACAACTTTGTCACTACAAATGTTATCAAAACATATTTGTATGCACAAACAATCTTAGTTTATAAAAGTTTGCTCTTAGAACAGCCTGGATGAAGTCAGTCATGTTTTCTAGGTTTCTGAGTCCTAAATGGACCAAAGTCTTTGTTCCGCCTTCTTCATTTGCATGCAAGTGCGACATTGCACACTAGTAAACTAGTGGCCTTTGTTGCAGTCCCACTAGTTAACTAGTGGCACAAAATGCCAGCCGTTTGTGTATTTATTAAAATTCCACTAGTTTACTAGTGTGAGGGGCATTTTTCTCCAGCTAGTTCACTATGGACAGTGTTTTATCTTCACTACCTAACATGTAAGGCTCCAAATGCCCTCTATAAGCTAGTGAAAGACATTATAATGCAGATATGCTGACTAGTTAACTAGTGAGCCTATCCTGTTCCATTACTAGTGAACTAGTAAG
>JAGFZM010001033.1:559495-589699 GCA_017657215.1 Limnothrissa miodon | reverse complement strand
ATACTAACCATGAGGTCCGTTTTTTATTGAAATTACTTGAAAAAGATCGTCAGGTATAAATGCACCATACAGTAGTCCAGTTCATTCACTTAGATGCTTTTACATGCTAACTAGCGCCTAAAGTACAAACACTTCTAAAGCAAATTTCCACTTAATATTCAGGCAAACCAAGCTAGGGACCCCATGTACAGCCTCTATAAATACATTTTAGCTAGAATTACGCTCTAAATACAGTTTTGAAAATAGTAGAGATATAGAGAACAGATATTTTACTCACCTAGTCCTACTGTAAACCTGCTACTGGTTCGAGCCTTGACGGTTGACTAACGCTGGCGTCGTTGCTGTCAACAAAATGGGTAGCGGCCCTTCAGTGATCCGAGCGCGAACTATCCCACGCGCACCACCGCGGGGCGCCGGCCAAAAGCCTCTCACAGCCCGCCAGGTTATTTGTGTTTGGCAGCGGTCCGATGGCGGACCACAGTTGGCATACCACCGGCGGCTTGCCATCTAAACGCCACCAGTGGTCCTCTATATACATGCTAGTTGCTAGATAAGCTGTGTTAAAAACTAAAGATTGTATACGTTAACTGAACAAAGATTACAGCAATACACCACAACTTTGTCACTACAAATGTTATCAAAACATATTTGTATGCACAAACAATCTTAGTTTATAAAAGTTTGCTCTTAGAACAGCCTGGATGAAGTCAGCCATGTTTTCTAGGTTTCTGAGTCCTAAATGGACCAATCAAAGTCTTTGTTCCGCCTTCTTCATTTGCATGCAAGTGCGACATTGCACACTAGTAAACTAGTGGCCTTTGTTGCAGTCCCACTAGTTAATTAGTGGCACAAAATGCCAGCCGTTTGTGTATTTATTCAAATTCCACTAGTTTACTGGTGTGAGGGGCATTTTTCTCCAGCTAGTTCACTATGGACAGTGTTTTATCTTCACTAGCTAACATGTAAGGCTCCAAATGCCCTCTATAAGCTAGTGAAAGACATTATAATGCAGATATGCTGACTAGTTAACTAGTGAGCCTATCCTGTTCCATTACTACTGAACTAGTGAGGCCAAACATGTCAACTAGTTAACTAGTGAATGCCAGTTTGTCACTAGTTAACTAGTAAGATTACATTTTTGCATTACAAGTTAACTAGATAGCTCCAAATCCACCCACTAGTGTGTGTCTTGTGCGCACTAGTTAACTAGTGAGCTGCTTCACTGCCACACATGCAAACTAATGCGACTTCAATTGTTCCACTAGTTAACTAGTGGACAAAAATGGTCAGCTTGTTTGTGTTTTTAGGTGTAGCTAGTTTACTAGTGAACAAAATACATATGTCACTAGTTAACTAGTAAGGCCAACAACACCTTCACTAGTAAACTAGGAGGTATTTTTGCCTTTACATGTTAACAAGTGACCATTTTGGCATCTCGCTAGTTAACTGGTGGGGCTGAAATGGCCTTCAATAGTAAACTAGAGGGCGTTTTGAGTTAACTAGTGACACTTTTTGCACCTCACTAGTTAACTAGTCGAATGGAAATTGCCATCACTAGTTCACTAGTGGATGTTTTGGTGCACACTAGTAAACTAGTGACACTTTTTAGAGCTCACTAGTTAACTAGTGGACATTTGTGTCTTCACAAGTTAACTAGTGAGCAGTTCTGCCTTCACTAGTTTACATGTAAATGTCACACAGAAGCCACTAGTTTACAAGCTAAAGTTCCTTTGGCCAGCATGTTAACGTGTGTGCCACATACAAATGTTGTGGGTGGGATTTTGTGAAATTCTGCGCTGTGATTGGTTGACATGTTTGATTTTGACATCAGGAGCCAATATAAAGCCTCATTTTCCAGACTTCTCCGCCTCCTAATTTTAATTCTGCACCACTAGTTGACTAGTGTGAATTTTGTCTTGAACTAGTTTACTAGTAGACATTTATGACCTCACTAGTTAACTAGTTTGGACAAAGGATGCATCAACTAGTTAACTAGTGAGCCTGCTGCCATCACCTAGCTAGCTAGTAAGCCATGTATGGTTCTCTATTTAACTACTGACATTGACCTACTCCAACTAGTTAACTAATGATGAGTTTTGTCTTCACTAGTGAACATGTGCACATTTTTGGCTGTCACTAGTTAACTAGTGAGACACAAAAACCTTCAACTAGCTGACTGGTATGCATTTTGGCCTTCACTAATTAACTAGTGGACACTTCTGGCTCTCACTAGTTAACTAGTGAAGCTAAAACGTGTTCACTAGTGAACTAGTGGGCATTTCTGCTGTCACTTGTTAACTAGTGTGCATATTTTGTCCCTCACTAGTTAACTAGTTCACATAAACATGGCTCACTAGTTAACTAGTTGATCAAGATATCAGAATAAATGCTCAATCGGCTTGCCATAAAACCGAAGTATTCTGAGGTCTTCATGTGGTCAGATAGAGAGTCGAGAATGAATTTTAACGAGCCAGTACCTTGCCGGAAATGGTGCTGCTTTAGTTGCCATCTTTAGCTACTTCACGTGAGAGATCACGTCATGTGACATTCCAAAATTCCAAACTCTTTGTGGCTGTGCTGTGACTGGGTGTGCTGATGCATACAACTTCATTTCAAGAAGAAATACTAGACTATTTTTTAATTTTTCTAACTGCGAAAATTGTGAATTCCCATAGCGTGTTACTCAACACTCGGCAATCGACTCCTCCTTCCACTAAAGATGGCAGCTAATGCAACAACATTTCCGGACAGGTACTGGCTCGGTAAAATTCATTCTAGACTCTCTATCCGACCACATGAAAACCTCGGGATACTTCGGTTTGGCTTTAGGGAACCTGTACTCACTACTACGTAAGTGTAATGTTGTTTGGAACTATAGAAGAGGTATAAAAATAGCGTTTTATAGCAGTGCAAATGATATGCCCGGGTCACTTCCAAGCTAACGAGTTTTGGCTCAAAACGGTAAAATATAACTTTCTCAAAAACCCTTCTGAATGACATGATTTTGATGTCAACTCAACATATGTACTCCTAATCATCTGAAAATTGATCTAAAGTGTATTTTACTCCGGATAATTGCTTTAAGTTTTGATATGCCAAGATTTGTTGGCATATGAAGTGGCAGTTCCTACTCTTGCCCAGGCAACAGAATTGGTGCATGAGCTTGTAGATTACACCTCATATATTGAGTTGGACATGAACTAACTTTCCTGAGAAGTGATTACATGCCATTTTATTCACCTTTTGTGTCTGTGGATCAAATTTGATAAAATGTTGGTGAATGAACAAACTGTCTTTCAAAATGTCTATTCAAGTTGAACCATGCCATTTACTCACTACGAACCCCAAACCCCTGAAAATCTAATAACATTTCCCTTAATTCACCCCTGAAAACAGTGTTGTACCTGAACGCGTTCATTGAATGAAAGTTCATGAACTCGTTCATAATTTTGGTGAACTTGAACTGAACGTACTGTATTACTCCCTGATAAATTATACTGTGAACGCGTTCATTCTGGTGTCTGTGAACGGCATGTTCACTCTTTTTTATGTTTGTTATTAAGTGTCCATTTCTATGAAGCCTATCAGGCGAAAAACACACTGTTTAGTCCTGTAGTCAAAGGTTACGTGTGCGCCGAAGTTGCGTGGAGCCCGACAGCAATATTACACAAGAGCATTGCAGATCCAATTTGGCAACGGCAGCCTCCTCCAGTGTCGCGTCGCATGAGTCATCAAAACATAAAGCAGTATGGAGAAGGACTCTCAACCTTCACGCATTGGACATGAGGAGACTCTTGTCAAAACTTTCTCTCGGTCTGCGCGCTTTGCCAATTTGTACGGTAAGGAATTGAGCTGCAAACGGCATTGTTCTCAATGAGCAATCTTCAGTGGAATGCTTGGGACTGTCTGCAAAGTGCAAAACGCAAACGTGTTAATGTCAATAACTTCACTCCCAATGAGTAAAGAGCTACCAAAGTCACCAAAGCTGTTAGAATGTTATCAGGGTCATATTACACCTCTTTGGCGAAATGTATGCTACCTTATACCTATATTTAAAGTTTTTTTTTTTTTTGTATTACGAATTACATTCAATAAACTTTGCTCTTATCAACTGTACCAGCAAAATCTAAATACACAATAGCCTCATTCTGGTCGTTTCAGACTATTTACTTTGGTGAAAATCTTTGCTCCAATAATTTTGTAGTGCCACCAAACCTACAGTAATCTTAGGGTGGGAAAATGTGGCTTAGTCTATTGTTAAAGGGACTCAATACAATAAATATCTCACTATAAACTAGTTGCACCAAAATCACTCTACACATACCATTTAATATATTTCTTATACTATAAATTGTCCCACTAAAAAAAAATATCGAAGGCAGAGCCTTCCCCATTGTTTTAACACTTGTTTGTTGTTCAGGTTAGCTGAGGACGTGACTGAAGTGCAGATATTATTTTTCAAAGCCGATGGGCAAGTTTGCACAGAATACTACTATAGATAGTAACTGTAAACCCTGGTTAGATAAGAATAAAAAATTGGATATGAAGATATGACACAGTTTCAGTGTTAAACTAAATAATTGCCGCCTGAGGCAGAAAAATCATAGTTTGCAACATACTGAAAAAAGAACTGAAATAGTTCATTTTTTGGAGCTGTGAACTTAAATCATTTTTTTACATTATGAACTATGAACTGAACTAGTTCATATTAAAATTTGTGAACTATGAACTGAACTAGTTCATGTAGAACGCGAACTTTCCCAACACTGCCTGAAAATCCTTAATTTAAATTAAGAGGTCCTTACATTTCTTTAAAACACCTTAAAATACCAGTTGAAGAGGTGTGTGTGACACCCCTTAATCTTAAAGCCACTATGTGTAGGATTTATCTTCTATTTATCTTCGTCTTTTATTAAAAATATATTTTTTTTCTTTTAAAAATATAAAGTAAAACGATGGTAATTACCTCCATGAATAAATTGTAGTGTTTCCGTAAACTTGGTAATTTCCATTTATATACAGATGTGGCTGGGTACCAAATGAGAATATCCATTTTGCACTGCCATTTTCAAAATGAGGACCATGGAAAATGAGGACCGTGGGAAGGGAAGGGCTAATACATTTTATTCAAACGTGTGCAGTATACCACTTCGCCGATAGATGGGAGAAATTCTCATACAAAAAAATAAAACTTACACATAGTGGGTTTAAATTTAAGGGGATTATTCAGGGGTTGAAGTGATTAGGAAAACCATTATGAAGAGGAATTTGAGTATGGCCTTCAGAGTCAATTCAGGGTTTTTCTTCATTTGGAGTGATTAAGGAGTTAATTACAGTGAATTTTAGAATGGCCTTGTTTTCATTTTAATGTGCATGTTCGGGGGGGGGGGGGGGGGGTTCTTGGTTTTCTCAGTTAAGGCGTTAGTTAAGCATAATTTCAGTAGGCTATGCCCTCTACTACTTTGAAACAAACTTGAATGTGTTAAGGAAGTCAGCTATTAAATACATGTCTTAAATGTCTTAGCGACTTTTGGATGCTCGGGAGTCGATTTTGAGGGAACAGCCTACAGCCAACAGGCTTTCTGTCAAATCTCTGAATCCAATCAGACGACTAGTAAAATCGCCAGAATGTGCGCGAGAGATTCTGGACGAGGCAAGAAACTCAGAAGATGGATGTAGGAAAGTAAGTTGGTCTGTTTCAGTCACTGAGCAAGAAACACTGGAGGCGCAGAACCATCAAGCCGCCCATTCACTAACATTCGGTTTCAAAACCAGAAAGTTGTCCTAGGAGGTGGGACAAGAGCGGGGTCAAGGAAGTGTTTTTCCCATTCAAGTCAATAGGAAAATTGGAGTTTTGATAAGCTCTCATGGGACGCTTAAAGGGATAGTTCGGTTTTTAACACATTAAGCCCCTTTCACAGGTTGTCTAAAATGCAATAAAGTGGTTGACATCGAAATCTTGATGATTGCTTCTGTATCGGCTATTTGGGAAATGTAGAATCGCCTCTGCCTGCCTTCAAAAAGGCTAGCAATGGGCATGTGTTGTTTCTATCCTTAAAACACTGGTTTTAAAAAAGCGCTACTCACCAAGTGGTTAGTGGTGCTCAATGATGTTCCAAAACATGTATCGTAGCAAAATAAAGCTTCGGACATGTTTTATTTGGCACTTTGTTTGTATGAAGGAGCAAATACATCCCTATGGGACTTACAAAATGGCAAATAAAACATGACAGAAACTGTATTTTGCTACGATACTTGGGTTGGAACATCAGCAAGCGCCACTAATCACTCCATGAGTAGCACTTTTTTTAAAACCAGTGTTTTAAGGATAGAAACAACACATGCATTGCTAGCCATTTTAAAGGCAGGCAGAGGCGATTCTATATTTCCCAAATAGCCCAGACAGGAGCAATCATCAAGATTTTGATGTCAACCACTTTATTTCATTTTAGACAACCTTACACTATGTTATTAGCATGAAATGAATCAAATGTACATGCCTTGATTAAAGCAACTCTAAAGAGTTTCAAAATCGCACCATCTACAGGTTAAAACCGGAATTACTGCTGTCGTAAATAATTTACCATGCATATAATATATATATTATATAAATGCTAAACCACAACGGGAAAAAAAATATGAAGATTTGCTAAACAGACTGCAAAACTGTAGTTTCGAAAGCCAAAATAGATAGCTTCTAACCCATCAGATTGCATGCGTAATGTTACACTTACAACCATAACATTGATGTGTACTCAATTTTCATTTAATTTCTAAATCCACTAGTTTCACAATCAAATATCCGCCTCACATATAAATATGTTGACAACTTACAGATGATGTCATGCTTTCAAAAGCGCTAAAGAAATAAACAACTTATATAGGAAACGTACCTAGCATTACCCACGTTAGCGCCTTAGCTAACACAAAGACTATAAAATTCATCCACTGTTTGTAGCCATCACAGGCTAATCGATAGATAAAACAATCAATGATGAATACTGTTGTATATACCATTATTACTTACAATATTCACTCTGGTTCCCGTTTTTTTTTTTTTTTTTTTGCTTCTTCAGATTTTCTTCTTTTCTTTAGTAGCTCTGCCATGATTGCAATTCAAACACAACTCTGTTATACATCTGTCGAGGCAGCTCAACTCTGGCTATACTCCAACCTATGGCTGGCCGCAAAGCCAATCGACTGTAGTTTTTACATGGACTACAGAACCTGGACACGACAGGGAGAACTTGTTTAGTGCTATTACAGCCGATAGAGGGCTCCAGAGCAGATGCAGAAGGTAACGTTCATACTGTTATGAGTGGATGGACCACCAAAACGATTTTGAAAAAATTATTTTAATGTCTTAAAAACTCTTTAGTGTTGCTTTAATAAACGTTATTCCAAAAAAAAAATATTGCACTGTTTTATTTTGTCTCTGAATTTATTCCTGTTGTGAATTACTAAGACAATAATCACACGTCTAAGGTAAAGCACAGACTAACCCGGCCACTGGGCAATCTGCAGGGTTATTAGATGTCAGTCACTCTCACATTTGAAGCCCAAAGTTTGCCATGACTGCCCCACGCGTGTAAATGTAAATTTTTGCGACTACCCCTATATTTTCTTGGGTAAAATTAGTAAGTAAATAAATAAATAAATAAATGTCTTGTTTTACAGATAAAGAGTGAATGGATATGAATTTTTAGATCTGGGGGAGCAAAATGACTTTATGAATTTTAAAATGAGAAAGGCTTTATAATTATCTCTTTTGTCTGTGAAGGTCTATTGATTTGTCACTTTTTTTTTTAAACAGACTTTTTACATAAACATGCAATTAGAACTGACTTGTATGATAGTAAATGTCGGATGCACTAATTTAACATTCTCTCCCTCTCACAGGGAGGCGTATGAGCCCAAGATTTTCTGCAGAAAGGCAACAGCAACGAAACAATTCAGTGTGAGTTTTGTACAGCCCTCAGCTGCTTAATATTTCTAACTACAAAAAAATACATACAGTACATCTGCACATTCAAACATAAGAAGGCAAAACAGTAAGTATCTCTAAGCAAAGCTTGTGCAATTTTGTATGTCATTGGCTGGTTTAATATCTCCAAAATAAAATTTCCCCAGGCAGGTGAAAGTTATGAAAAAGGGTCAGAGACTAGAAGAGGTGCTCTGACTTGGAGGTAAGACTAGAATTCCAAGCAGCAAGACCACTTAACATAGAAAGTTATTTAACCTGACTGTGCTGACTAATATCACAATACCAGCTGTATTTTCTAACATCAAATTAATGCCACTTGGTTAGACACTGCCTTTGACGTTTATAATAACTTGCAGTGACTAGTGATCGTGTATATTTTATGTAAATCCACATATTGTCTATTAATTGTAGTTTGGGCTAAAATATTTATTTTTGTCTACAGAAAAAACAGGAGCCCAAGACATGCTTCTTGTGCAGGTCAAGGAAGATTTCAGGGGCCATTACAATGTAAGCAAAATATTTGTTGTAATAGTTGAGTGGTAACCACACAACAAAACCGCTTATGCACTTTTACTTAAGTTCCTGTAACTGCAGCTAACAAAGCACATACAAAGAACCTAGGACGTGTCAATAGGTAATCAATATATTTTGAGTTCACTGAACAGCTGGGGTTTACAGTGTAGATATTCAGTTACCATTCCTGGATTCAGAGATGATGTGCCCAAGTGATGTAGGCAAACCATTACTTACAGATTCAATCTTGTTTTTGTGTCTTGGTTCATTGTTTTTGCTTTGTGTGCCCAATATTCCCCCTGTCATTAGACTTCTTATTTTATGTGTGGGATTTTTGGTTTATTACCCATTTCTGGTAAAAAGAAAATATATAGTCAATTATATAGTAATTAAGAAATATCCACTGTAACAATATTAATAATTAATGTAACATCAAGTGCAGTGGATTAAGAATAAGTCAAGTCACATTAAAATTCTTTGGAAAGATTCTGACATGGCCTTGTGTAGCATGCAGCCAATCACAGTTCACTAGCCTCGCTTAAATTCTGGGGTATTGAAAAAGTCACTGCTCCACCTAGAGGCGGTGACATAATTAAAAAACTTTTATGTAGAGAGGCCTATTGGATCTGCATGTTAAACACGCTTGAGCCTTCTGGCCTAAATGAAGAACTGAACCTGTCCTGTTTCCTCTAGGATCAACTTTAATGACTGTTAGCGTATACATTTGATTAGTCATTTGAACATATAAAATATACTCAGAGTACATTGCATGTTTCTAATTAAAGGAATTATCCGGAGTAAAATACATTTTAGATCAATTTACGGATGATTGGGAGTACATACGTTGAGTTGGCATCAAAATCACCTCATTCGGTTGTGTTTTGAGAAAGTTATATTTTACCGTTTTGAGCCAAAACTCATTAGCCTGGAAGTGACCAGGGCATGTCATCTGTAAATCTAAAATGTATTTTACTCCGGATAATTCCTTTAATAACTGGCATAATTTGCCCATCTATGAAATGTTTAATTCGTTTTTTGACGTTTTCCTTATTGTTTGGTTTCGTTTTTCATCATTCATTTTTTAAATGTCTTCTTTTTTTGCATGACTAATGGGTGTTGTCCACGGAGGTAGGCCCAAGGCCTATTGGCACGCCTTCCACACCTGGCTGGAATTGGGTTTTAAATTGTACTGCTGCCCATTGTTGTTTAGACTCTGATGAAACAGACTAACATCGAAACGTCAGTCTGCTGTGCTGAGCACCTCTAATAAAAATTGTTTATTTGCATCGCATCTGTGCTGCTCTGACGCTACCTCATTTCTATCAAGACTGTCCCTCGTCTGTTGATGCACCAGATGATTACAGAAGCACGGTGGATTCACTTTTTTGAATAGTGATTTATCTGTCTTGCCCGAAATCAATGAGAAATATACATTTGAATATTTGGTGGAAAGGTTTTCTGTTTTTACACAAGGGAAACATTTTTCCCTGGTTGCTAGCCTTCTCTCCTTATAGCTGCTATCCATCTCAGCTATCTCTCCATTTTCAAGTTTAATAACGCATTGGTTCCCAAAGTGAGGGTGCATACTACAGCACAACAGTTTGAGTCCCACTTGATTATGCTCATAATTTTTACTTTTGCGGTACCGGTAGGTGTCACTTTTCCCCATCAAAACAATAACAAACCGGAAATAAACTTAGGGCCAAATCGCGTAGTCAAGCAACAAGCAAACATTCCATGAAACCGTCTGTAGAAGGTGATCTTAATAGAAGAAATACTGATCTTAACAGAAGAAAATCTGACTTTTGTGTAATTGAAGGGTTTGCTGAGTGTCTCATGCATAGTCATCTCTATTCTGCTTCTTTGTTCTTGTCTCCCCCTAATGATGCCTGTATGTCTGATTAGAAGCCCTCACTCAAGACAAGAACAACAACAGAATCAACCCCCTGATGAGAGAGCTGTCTATCTCAGGCCATTCATAGATGCCTCATATATGCGTGCATATGGGGGGGTGTGTGTTGGGTGGGGTTAATCATATTTGTGGGCATATTCACTATGAGTATTTTGTGTGTGTGTGTGTGTGTGTGGACAGGGAGCAGAGTCCTCTCTGTTACTTGTCGTAGGCCCTGATTAGTAATCACAGCTTGTATTCATGTCCAGCCACTCTGGGGTTTACTTGCAACTTTTACAGTACATAAACCTGCATGTCAATGTTAATGTCAATGTCTAAACACAAATGTATGTCTAAACACTTATTACTTTGTGTGTGTGTGTTTATCTTCCATCCGCTGACACCCACATGGCATAAAGTGGTTCAATTGCTGTGGTTGTCATAATAATATAAGGACTAGAATTCCCTATATAGTATCATTTGATTAAATGACAGCCATATTTTAGAAATTTTGTGACCTAGTTGTTTTGTTTTAAGTTATCTTTTGACCAGCCACATAATATATTTTCCATATGAGCTGGAGATGTGGCTGTTTAACAAGTGTCTTGAAGTAGTATTGAAGCAATAGCTAAAAAGATCTTTTGTTTTAGCATACAAAATGAACATGAACACTGTTACACACTTTGTATGGTGAAAGCACGTTGTACTAGCAAATTCCGACACAACTAGCTCACTAAAATGAATTACGGTTTCAACATTCCCAAAATTTACAGAACTATGCAGTATTTTGAAAACAAGAAAATATTACAAATATAACAAATTACCTGCAATACAGAATGGCACATAGGAGTCAGTGGAAGATTGTGGCAATTAGACGTGGACGTGGGTAGAATGAGAATTAGCACGCTAATCATGCAAGTAAATAGCGCTAAAAATACTTTATATGCATCATATACTGTAATTGTCCTAAAATAGTGTGCATAAATTATTAACTGAATTGCATTACAAAATATTGCTCCTGTGTAATTAGAAATCTTTGGCTTTATCTCTGGCTTGATTTAACAAATCATACGCAGCTGTAAAAATTTGCTGTGGTTGTCTTGTTTCAAGCTATTTTAGTTAGGTGAAAAGGAGAGCAGGGATAGCTCGAGAGAATTCTTATGAATATTAATGATATGCAAATGTTTTGCCTCTGATTGGCTAACAACACTGTGACGCTACCTCTAGTGGGTCTGTCTGCAGGCAGCCAAACGTTTTCTTGAGGGCGGGTTAACTGCATAGCTAATGTTCAAATTGACGTACATTTGTACGGCTTTTCCGATTTGCTCGTTTTTCCCGGCAGTTTTCTATCACAGGCAAATACAGACTACAGGGGTAGGAGAGCATTTTGAAGTTGAGCATAGAAGTACAACTTGGGCTTACCTATGGTAATGTAAAAACATCAAGTCTTAAACGGTTTATTTTGGAAGGAGACCTTTAAGAAAATCTGTTGACAACTGTAAATTAAAGTCAGAATTTTTTTTTGTTGATCATTTATCTATTCCTTGAAGTAAGTTCTTTCTTGGTACATGCATGTAGGCTATTATCAATGTTTCAATCAAGTAAATTAGTCTTGTTTCACTGTAATGATTAAAATGTAGGTTTTGTATGTTTGAGCACATTAAAGCCTCAATGTGTAGGATTTATCTTCTATTTATCTTCGTCTTTTATTAAAAATATATTTTTTATTTTAAAAATATAATGTAAAACGATGGTAATTACCTCCATGAATAAATTGTAGTGTTCCGGTAAACTTGGTAATTTCCATTTATATATAGATATGGCTGGGGACCAAAGAAGAATATCCATTTTGCGCCGCCATTTTCAAAAGTACAGGTTCTTGTAGGGGAGAGCAGTATCGTGTTTCCGTTCAGAGACTGAGTAGCAGAAACTGAGATAAGAGCGAGCGAGCGAGCGTTCGGCCTCCGTAGCAAGAAATTAGGATTGTGGGAAGGGGAGGGCTAATTTATTCAAACGTATGCAGTATACCACTTCGCCGATAGATGGGGAATTCTGATACGATCCTACACATAGAGGCTTTAACGATCGTTGGCAAATGAAGCGGGTTACAGAAAATAAAAAATCTTGACATTCTCATGGAAAATAAATGACTAAAATTGCCTTAAAATGTAACTTTCAAAAGCCCAGAACATTATCGGATGTTTATGTAAAGAAATGGTGTCCTTCATCAATCTTCCAGGCAGATATTCGGCCCGCAAAACATTTTTTTAATACCCTTGCAGATATGATAACCACAAGTGTCAACGAGAGATCTTATATTGAAAAGTTGTAAAATCTAAGGTGTGTGCTCATTCAGGGTCCGTGTACCTTGCATTCATTGGACTTTCGTCTCTGAAATAGAAATCGGAAAACGAAAAATGACATGAAATTGGATTTTCGACTCTGAAATCGAAATTGGAATACGAAATTTGGGTAATTTTTGCTTAACACAGATGTCCAAACAGACAAAGCAGTATCTATAAATCCGAAATCATAAAAACGGATTATTTTTCTATTAACATTTCATGTTGCTTGGAGTGTCGTATCGTGTGACGTGAAAGCCAGGGTGTCGGGCCCTATAGACATCTATGGTCGGGCCACCACAAGACGGATATCGCATAAAATGGCATCTCTGGAGCCCTATCTAGAAAGGAAACAGACTGCTATCATCTGCTTCATATAAAGGCTGGCTGGTCAACACATTTGCAACATTTGCATTCATATTTAAAGGAAGTTCACCCCTACTGTTTGAAATCTCATTTTGGTCTCAAAGTTGGTAAAAAATCACTTTGCATGAAGAATGCAACATGGATTGTCTGCCACATCACAATTTAATAATAACAATATTTCCATACCCGCTGTGTGCGTGTGTGGTGTGTGACATCCTTTCTTAACAGGGCGCATGAAACCTGAACCCCACACCTTATGATGCTGCATACATGGGTCACAAAATGCATATAGACCAAAGCGAAAAACTTGTGATCTTTGGGGTTACTCACGTTATGGCAGTAGATGAATATAGTGGTAAGGTCGTTTCCCATGCGACCATGCCAGTAAAAAAGAATCTCATCATATACGAGCATGTGTACAGGTCAGTCTCTCATATAAAACAATATCAATACAGCACATACATGTGAAGTCTATTTTATGGTAAACATGAAGGAAAGTTAATTATTAATTCTTATTCATTTAATTTTTACTTATCAAATGTCCAGTTGGCCTGTACATAACCAGTAGTATTATTGGTTATATTAATGTGGTGTTTTTTTTTTAGACCAGCAATTCTAAAATATGGAATGTGGGGTGGACCATGGCAGGGAGTTCTACTTGACCCTGTACATGCAAGAAATCCTCTCTGAGCACAGGCACAATTTAGAAAAGCAACCATATGTCCAAAGTCAGTCAACAAAAGTGAGTCTACTTTATTAACAAACTAATCCTGTAGATCTAGTTTACTTTGGATGAGCTAATTGACAACTTTGACTTTCTTCCACAGAATCATAGAATAGAAAGAATGTGGCCAGAGATCAATAACAGGGTGAACTACCCACTAAAGGAGGTTCTCGTGCAACTGATGGATCAAGAAATAATCGACATGGATTACACACTTGTAAAATACTGTATATCTAGTTTGACTGGCGAGCTGTGCAAAATTGGAGTGGAGAGAGTGGTACAGGCATGGAATTCACACAGAATCCCTGTCGAGTTGCATATTGTGAATTTTTAAATATATAAAACTAAAATGGTTTTGACATACACTATCTATAAATCCATCAATTATGCTTTCACAGGCAAAGGAATTCCAAACAATTTGGCAGATGGGGGCTGTCCTAAAAAAATTGGAGAGAGGCTACTGCCACATGCCTCTCAAGCAGCAGACCTGTACCAGCTGGACATTGGCTCTTCACTGACAAGAGTCTGTTGCTTCGGCACAGACCCCTTTTCAAGCAAGGAGGAAAAACTTTCAGCAGAGGGCCGTTTTGCTGAACTCTACTCTGACATTTCCTTTTTGTTTGACAGTGTTGTCAACTAGAATAACCGCCCATTCCAGGATGCACTTTTACATCTAATACACATTACATAACAATATGAATACACTAAAATGAACTGAAGCACTATCCCCTAGCACTATGCTCCTTAAGGTTTCTGCTATGTAGCTTGATTGTTATCCTCGTTTTGTAAGTCGCTTTGGATAAAAGCGTCTGCTAAATGCATAAATGTAAATGTAAATGAATAATAAGAAAATGTCAACTTTAATCAAACTGAATGAATGAACAACATAGCAGTACACTAAAACTTTCACTTTCAGTACATAGAATCAAATAATGTTTGAAACACTGAATAAAAACAAATAAACTCTTTGTGCAAGTGTTTCCTGGTAACTGCTTTGAACAGCAGTTTTTCAAGTACTGCTACAGAACACTGAATATCAGTAAAAATGTCTATTTTTACTCAATAAAATCAACAAACTGGAGAACATTAATATTTTAATTATTCAAACTGAATTATATCTGCCAGTGCTGAGACAGCATTATTAAGGCCAGATGCTCTGTGTACATGGGAAGGAAAGTCTTCCATCCTGCATTTGAGGCAGTGGTTAGATCTACCCATCCATTGCTCCACACAGGTTTTGCAGCCTACAAAGCTATTGCAGCAGGTGGTAAACATTGGGTCTTCCATTGGCCCTGTAATACATTCTATGAAATGCATGGTTATCTTTATTTTATGTTCAAAACATAAAAATGCATGTCAAGACACTGTCAAAGTTAATTTTGCTAATTACTGTCCATTAGATTATATAGTATTTTCAAATTTTACATAAGGATATACATTTAAGCAGCTCCTGTAACATGAATTTACATATATTGTAAATCTATGTAAATGCCAATATTGTGTACGTACAGGGCATAACCATTACAGTGTTTGGCCCGTGATCAGAAGGTTCAAATCCCAGACACTACCCATGTTAGCTACCCACTGCTCCTTCACATGTTGGTCAATTCAATTCAATTTTATTTGTATAGCGCTTTTTTACAAAAGGCATGTCTCAAAGCGCTTCAAATGCAAAGGTCAAACGCAGAGGTCACATTTTGTTGTGGTGCATTGTGTGCTGTGTTCAATCTCTCTCTAGTGCATAATCTGCATTGAGCACTTCTAAAGTGGCTCATCACATTTTTTTAAATACTGTACTTCTTATCTGAAGTGTAAATGTAACTGAGGTCATCCTGCGCAGTCCAGCCCCAGGCTCGAACCCACGACCTCACAACTCACAGCAACCACCTGACTAGGACGCTCTTTGAAGTGTCAGGAGGGAAGCTTTACTAACGTTCTACACACACAGCTAGGCTAGCTGGCATCCGTTACATAAACACCTTCAGCATTAAGCTGCTCTTAACCAAGGTCAACATAGTGGCTTGATGGTGGTGCATACCTTTACACACCATGCATCCAAAGGCTTCTCTGATTTGTGCTGCACCAGAGTTACTAAGGATCACTACAACGCTGTTGGGGCAGAGAGCAAGACTTCACTCAGTCCTTGGGCTGCCAGAAGAACTTCCTCAATTTTGTCATAGATTTCCTGAAGACCTGTGGCATCGTCTTTTTTATAGCCACTGATATATATACTGATATTATACCACTGATAACAACCTGACCCATTTGAACTAGAAAGCAAAGACAGACTGTCCAAATAGGTTACTTGTACCACTATGAACTAAATAAAGTGTGAATTATGAGTGTTAGAGTGATTATATCAAGCAAGTATTTTATCTTTAGCAGTTCATTTCACATTACAAGTGTTCATTTTAAACAATAAGAATAATAGTCATAGTAACAGCAGATTTAGTTTACTTTTTTCTTTT
Source organism: Limnothrissa miodon (assembly GCA_017657215.1). Classification (NCBI taxonomy): domain Eukaryota; kingdom Metazoa; phylum Chordata; class Actinopteri; order Clupeiformes; family Clupeidae; genus Limnothrissa; species Limnothrissa miodon. The sequence goes on along the minus strand of JAGFZM010001033.1, from coordinate 573,411 downwards.
TACCCCTTGCTGGTACTCACTGAAGACTTGCTCTGGGACTGCATAGACCTTACGGGAATTCTGCTTCCAGTAAACAGAGGCTAACAAACATAAGATAATTGTTATATTCACTGCAAAGAATTAGTTTATTAGATAAAGTAAGTTTATGTTGTATAACCTTTTGTTCCTTCTGAGTCAACAATCTCATTTCCCTGGGCATCAGTCAGGATGAAAGGGTCCTCAGTGTGCAAAGCATCTTGAACATCTATACCTTCAGTTGAAGCCTCAAATTCACTAAATCTGACTACAACTGTTCGGTTAGGTCTCAGTTTTCCATTGTCAAGATCACCAACAAACACAGACCTAGAATTGTTGTTACCACAACTGTTTCATAATCTTACAAAAAAAAAATACATCTCATCCAAAATCATCATATGACACTGCTTTTCTGAAAGAGCTATCTTTTAATTTCTTTGAATCACTTCTGACAGGGAAGGTTGAATACCTTTGGAAAGTCTTCACCATGTTTGCTCGGGATACTATAAAAGTAGGTGGATTTGGAGACCCTGCAGCAGCTGAGGGTGGTGTTGTGCTCAAAAAACTAAAGCGGTGGTCGGGCTGTGGTGGAGGGGTCTCCGCCACTGGCTACACATCATTTCCATGCACTTCGTAGTGGCCACGAGGGTGAATGTCAAGAGAACTGAAATGGCCATTTGGTCCCAGGAATATTGCCACATTGTCATCATCAGTGATAGGCTGGGAGCACACACCTTTTAGACCTTTTAAAAAAAAAACACAACAATACAATATTAGCAATAATATATAACCAAACGTCATTTCATTTACAACAATGAAGATGTAATGAGTAGGCCTATACAACCTATAACATGTATGTAAAACACCTACGGAACACTGAGACTTTTAGATCAAATACAGCATTTCATCCAATTTAATTTAAGCACAGTTTAAATACGAAGCCATTCACCTGAAATATCCTGCCAATTTCGTCAGCGTTCATGTCTGACTCCTTCAGAGTGATCCTTTTATTACCTTTAAAAAGTATATAACTGCCTTCCATTGTTGCTTAAATTTGATGTAGGCACGTTAGGCTAATTTCTCTGTCTGATTCGGTCCAATTCCCTCCTGTTTTACTTCCGGTTCATTAAAAATTAAAAATGTACAAGTTGGAAATAAAAACATAGAAAAACGAGCCATTGTTTTGAAAATCATTTTATACTCTACAAAATGCCTCCATATTCATTTTATGCAAGTTACCAGTAAAACAGTTTTGAAAATGAGGTCTTGAAACCCAAAGTGTGATTTTTATTTAAAAATCGTAAACCCAAATCAGTTCTTAAAATTTGTTTTCCGATTTCGGTTTCAGAGTTGAAAATCCAATGAACGCAAGGTACACGGACCATTCAGGGAGTCCCTTACCCCACTTGCTATCTCTTCTTGACCTCCTCTTCATTTGTTATTGTGTGTCTCTATCTCCATCTCATTTTAATTTTTTTCCTCCTCTTGTTGGTTGTTGGTGCTGTCTTTTTTTTCTCCACCCACCCACCCACACTTGATCCATTTTCATTTACAATCTTCTTGACATTAAGAGTGGGGGGCTATTTTCCCTGCTGACCTCTCCAGTCCTCTGGAGGCTTAAGATGGTCAAAGGGCATGACTGTTGCCGTAGTAACAGTTCTGCTGGTAAGAATTCCCATCTGTATTTGATTACAGGGGCCAAACTGTTGGGCTGAAATGAATATGTGAATGTGTGTGCACATGTTCAGTTGTAGGTGAAGCCAGTTCATTACTAAATATTTTCTTAATATCCTTGCACATACAGTATACACTTCTTAATACACACACAAACAAATGGCAGCATGGAAGAGATACGCAATATGGAAAGAAAGTTGGTATAATGCCAGGAAGACTTTTGATATATCAACACTGGAAGCAGCTGGAAAAAAACATTTCATTATCCTGCTAGGAATAAGATACTAGATACTAGAGCACCCACATGATAGCCCCTTTTATACTTTGGGCCTTTAGCCCAGGAACTTTAGCCCAGAGTACTAGCACCAGGGCTAGAGTTCCTGATGGGTTTACACTGGCCTACAATGACATATTTTCTGAAAGGTCTGGTTGTGTAGAATATGATTCTGAATGTTAACACTGAAAAATTTGGGATGCACTACCTGTTTTAGCCCTGTGAATAGGGAAACCCTAAAAACCAATTTTAAGAAATTGTAGCACATCAAGATGGTCCTAATCAATCAGAAAAGCTTTTAGGTGACCTATTACACACTTCAACTTCACATATGAAGACTTAGGTCAAATACCTACCATGCTAATTATTGGTAGGTGTCTAAAATTAGCATAGGTAAGATCTTATATTGATATAATGAGCCCATTTCATGCATAAGCTAACACCTAGATACGTCTATGATGCACCCCAACCCCCTTCTCCTAACAAAACCATGCTTTTTTGAAAGGTCTGAGTATGTAGGATGTGAATATGGATGTTAACATTGACATTTTTTGGATACACTTGGTGTTTTAGCCCAGTGAATAGGGAAACCCTAAAAAATGATTTTATGCGATTTTGACACATTGCGATTGTCCTAGTCAATCAGAACAGCTTTTAGGTGACCCATGACTCAGACTTCACACAGATGAGTTAGGTCAAAGGGCACCCTATACTGCTTCCTGGCAAGTGACTAAAATGAATAGTAAAGGCCTTATGTTGATTAAATTAGCACATTTCCTATATACAGCGCACACACACACACAAACACACAGAACTATATACAGCATGCACACTGGTTGAGGCCCTCTGACTTTGCCTTGAACTTACTGCTATTAGCTCAGGCTTTTGAGATCGCCTCTGCCTGCCTTTAAAATGGCTAGCAATGGGCATGTGTTGTTTCTATCCTTAAAACACTGGTTTTTAAAAAAGTGCTACTCATGAAGTGATTAGTGGCACTTGCTGATGTTCCAACCAAAGTATCGTAGCAAAACACAGTTTCTGTCATGTTTTATTTGCCATTTTGTAAGTCCCATAGGGATCTATTTGCTCCGTCATATAAACAAAGTGCCAAATAAAACATGACGGAAGCTTTATTTCGCTACGATACATGTTTTGGAACATCATTAAGCACCACTAACCACTTGGTGAGTAGCACTTTTTTAAAACCAGTGTTTTAAAGATAGAAACACATGCCCATTGCTAGCCATTTTGAAGGCAGACAGAGGCGATTCTACATTTCCCAAATAGCCAAGACAGAAGCAATCGTCAAAATTTCGATGTCAACTACTTTATTGCATTTTAGACAACCTGTGAAAGGGGCTTAATGTGTTAAAAACCGAACAATCCCTTTAACACCGCACTGGCGCAAGCCATTGTCCCATCATGCTTTAAGGCTGCCACCATTATACCTGGGCCAAAGAAATGCGTCTGCTCTGAATAAAATTATGCGGAAGACCACCGGTTAAACGTGGAGAAAATCAACAAGGATGTGGACGTCTGTTCTAAGGTCTTAAGTCAACAATGTATTATCTTTAACATGTCTAACGTAACGTTATCTTATAATAAGAAAATGTCAGCATAACGTTAGCTTAATCATGTCACTTTGTTTACATGGGAGTTCATTGACTGGTTATAGCATAGTTATGCTAGTTTTTGTACTTTTATCAATCGTACATAATGGTTTGCTGTTAGCTAGTTATACTAACGTTCATTTTTTGTCAGGGATGCGGCCTCTATGAGGCACAATTGAGACCCAGGCGCAGGAAAATTACAAAGACCACGAATTTATTAACAAAAAAAAACAGGAAAAACAGACAAGAACAAAGGAGTAAACTTACACGCTGGCGAGAACACTGAGCAATAACAAGACGTGTGACAAGCGACAGACGATAAGCGACAATGAACCAACAAAGACTGAACAGGGACAGGGGTTTAAATACACAGACAGATTAGGAACAGGACACAGGTGTGACAAGGCGGGGTTGACTGATACAATAATCACAAGACAGAGTGCAGGTGAGGGGTGGAACTAGGGAACTGATTGACACAGGCACAAGGCAGGGATGACAGATCACATGACACACCAGGGAGTGAACAGAGAGACACATGGCAGGGATGACAGGAACACATGATAAAGAAACCAGGAAGTAACACAGGAAACACAGGCACATGGCAGAGACGACAGATCACATGACAAACCAGGAAGAGAACAGTAGCAGAGACACACACACACACACAGCAGGAAAGACAGGAGCATATGACAGAAACCAGGAAGTGAGACAGGAAGCACATGACACAAAGACACCAGGAACAGAAACAAGAAGGAAAACAAGACCACAGGACAAAACCAAAGAGAAAGCTAATGAACTAAGGCTAACACACAACTGAACTAAAACACAGAAAACCCAAAACCCTGACATTTTTGGATCTAGGAACTGGGTTTCAGCACCTCCCTCTGCCACTGGTTGCTAGACTTCCTGAGTCAGAGACCACAAGCAGTAAGGATTGGAAACCTCAAGCACCATCACACAGAGCACAGGTACTCCGCAAGGATGCGTGCTCAGTCCTCTGGTCTTAACCCTGCTGACTCACAAATGCACATCAACCTACAGCTCAAATTACCTGGTGAAGTTTGCAGACGACCCAACCCTGGTGGGCCTCATCACCAAGGGGGATGAGACTCACTATAGGGATGAGGTAAATCTTCTGACCACATGGTGCAAAAACAACAACCTTCTCCTGAAAGTCAGCAAGACCAAGGAGATTGTTGTCAACTTCAAGAGGGGCCACACCTAAAACCTGCCATTGACCATCGATGGTGCTGCTGTGGAAAGGGTGAGCAGCACCAAATTCCTGGGGGTGCACATCTGTGAGGACCTCACCTGGACAACCAACACTGCATCACTGGCAAAGAAAGCGTCTGTACTTCCTGCGCAAACTCAAGCGAGCAAGTGTCCCACCACCCATCATGACCACATTCTACAGAGGAACCATTGAAAGCATCCTCTCCAGCTGCATCACTGTGTGGGTTGGGAGCTGCACTGACTACAACAGGAAAGCCCTGCAACGCAGCTGAGATCATTAGTGCACCACTCCCCTCCCTGAAGGACATATACAATACACCACCCGCCTCACCCGGAAAGCGACCAAAATTGTGAGTGATGCCAGTCACCCGGCACACAAGCTGTTCAACCTCCTGCTCTCTGGTAAAAGGTATAGAAGCCTCCGCTCCCGTACCACCAGACTCACTAACAGCTTTATCCACCAAGCTATTATGTAAGGTTCTCACTGTTGCACGACCGCCACGATTGGTCTACTCGTGACTGATCGTGGCATTTTGTTATTATTCCACCGCACGCCATGATCAGATAAGATCTGATAAGATTTGCTAAGATCCGATGAGATGTGATACGCTCTGGCCTCGATTTTGACAGCCGTCTAGATATAAGGAGATACGTTTACAGGGTTCCCGCAGGGTCTTAAAAAGTCTAAAATTCAAAAAGTGAAATTTAAGGCCTTAAAAAGTCTAAAAAACGAAGGTCTAGGTCTTAAATTTAATTGACCCAAGTCTTAAAATGATTTCCTCCGTTCATTTGAGCACTGTTCACTGAAAAAATCAGAGAGTTTTCAGAGACAGTTGATAAGAACATGGGCAAGTGTATATTTAACGAGACCTGGATGGATAACAACGAGTTTTGCAGATGGTTACAAGCTGTCCCTGGCAATAAACATGAAGCTCGCTGCAAAATATGCAAGAAGAATCTACAATTAGCGACATTGGGCGTAAAGGCACTGGAGTCCCATGCCAAAGCTGATAAACACCAGCTTGCCAGCTTGTTCATCAATAAAAATGAAATGTTTTGAGAATATCTGGGATCATATGAATGTTTCGATCAGTGTGTTGTGTTGGTCTTAATTTTCTAAAAAGGTCTTAAATTTAACTAACTGAAACCTGCAAGAACCCTGCGTTTAGCATGGCGTTTAAATGCGATCTCATCCATTCACATTAGGGATAGGACGAAATATCGTTTGACGAAATACCGCGATACAAAACGTGACGATACGCATCGAGGTTGAAAAAAATGGATCGCGAAATAAAGATAGATGGCTATGCTGCATTTGTGTAGTATATAAATAATTTAGTGTATTATATGTGTGTGTATGTATATGGAGCAGACATACAGTCTATGGTGGCAGGCTGGCAGAACCATCTGATGATCAAGCAGGGTAAAACTAAATGAAAAAAAAATTATGTGCGGAACTGTGCGGTGCGTCGTCACGTCAAGTCACAGCGCATGTTGCAACAACTCCTACTTTTCTTGTCAATTAGATTTTACTAATGACATTTCAATGTTAGAATCAAAATTAATTAATAACAACTACTAACATTTTTGAGCATTATTTTATCGTCAATTTACAAGATGTAACATGGCCTGCTGGGAAATTTGTCTGTCCAATCATAACTTTTTTTTTGTAATTTCTGATCTTCTACACGTTAGCCTAGTAAATGTAAACGGTAACGGCCTCTTAGGAATGTCAGCATAAATGTACAAGAAGCCCAAAAGTGGCGCTCAAAAACGTAAGCAAAAGAAAGAATTGGATGTAAGGAATGCGACATTAACAAAATTAGACGTATTTTTAAAGCCGTCGCCAAGTTCCGATTCCGTGATTGACATCATCCAGCACTCAGACTTGGATGCTAATCCTACCAAAATACCAAAGACCACCAAAATAGTCAACGAGTTTGCTGAGCATAAGGCACGCAAAGTTCACTTCGATGGGTGAGTGCAAGGGTTTTTTTCTTGCTAATTACGGCAACTGATTGGCTTATCAGGTTGTGGTTAAATGGCTGCTGTGCCATCAACTATGTGTCTTTGCTCTTTGATGAGGACACTGTTGTGCTGCCTGCAAAGAAACGTGGTGTGTTTGTATGCGTTCTGATCTTGGGTGCGTTTCCCAAATACCGACCGAAGTTAGCATTATACGAAGGTAATGCGAAGTACTTTTGAACGAGCCCACACTTGATTTCCGCCCGTTTCCCGAACACCATCGGACGATGAAAGTTGTAACAACGTGAGGTCAGGCGTGCTTCGCTGAAACTAGGAAGTCTACAGATGTTTCGGAAGCGACATACATGTATAAATAATCCAAATGATTATTTTTGTCCATGCATCTTCATGGGTGAATGGTGAGAGCAATGGACTATGAATTATGAGATTGCATCTTGTTATTACTAACAAGATGCACTACTAAATATGTTTAACAATTCGGACATGAAATCAATTTACAGAGTTGTTTTTCTGCAATGTTTGTAAAGATTTAATGCCGTTCATCATGACTTTAGTTATCAAAATACCCCTACAATCCATAGCCTATGATATACAATGTCATCGTCTAGTCATTAGGCCTACGTCAAGGGTCAGGCTACTACATTTGAAACAGGTGGATCTAATTACAGGCTAATGCATGTTAAGTATTTAAAGCCAACTGTAGGTGGCGGTAATGCATCAAAGGGGGAACAACCTTTAAGCCCCAAAAAGCCGAAAAAGGCGTCATGTGACCATAACTTAGCCAAAACGACAGCTCCGTGGGTGTCGTTTTAACGAAGCCTTTAAACAAAGGAGAACCCGAGCGTTCGTCCAGCCAATGGTTTTGGGAAACGCCTGCATCGTGTGCCGATGCTTCGGACTCAGTTAGTTATAAACACCTGAACTTGCTTCGTCTGGACTATGGCTTTGGGAAACAGTAGCGCCGTAACTCCTTCAGGCAAACCCAGGAAGTAGCTACGGAAGGTAGCAATGATGCTTTTGGGAAACGGACCCCTTGATCGTAGGCTGTGTGCAGGTTATACACATAGTCGCTGTCCATGATCGTGTGTGCGTTCTTCTTTCCCTCTGTGGTCGGTCAGTGTGTGTGTTGCGGTATATGCTGGTTGTCACTGTGCATGGTTGTAATTTTGTTTTTGGGCCATGGCCTGTAGTGGTAGGCCCTCTATGGGAAGTGGATTTATGGTTCTCGCACAGGGATGGGTCGAGATAGCGTGCTACGCCACTGAGGAGAGGCAAGCACCTACTGTAGATGCGCCCCGTTAAACCCCGACAAGCTGGACCGCATATAGAAGCCGAAAGCAATAGGCCACAGTAAGGCAGCCTCATCTTGCAAATTAAGAGTAACTATTCGTTGCAACCAACCGCGTTCTGGGTGTACTTCGCAAAAGAAAAAAAAATGGCAAATAAGAATTTATTCTTCCTAAAAATGCTCTCTTGGTATCTCTTTTTTTGTTGTTGGCAATGGAACTGTTGTATAAAAGCATTATCGCATTATGCTTAAGTAATATTTTGCTTAAGTATCGATAGTGCTTAAGTAATATTTTTTTCTGTTTTGGTATCGTGACGTATCGTATCGTGACCCTGACATATCAAGGTGCTTTGTATCGGGAGTTTAAGTGTATCGTCCCATCCCTAATTCACATACGAGAAGATACGGTTATTCCTCACGTTTTGCTGCGCCATTCTGCGGTGTGATGCGTTTAGATATGATCCCTACGTCCTGTTGCAATCAGAAACGATTGTGGATGCTGCTAACAGGCCAGCATATAAAAATGGCGACATCTACTGCTAAGTTGGAGTGATAGTTTTATTCGAGCATGGTTTTTAGTACCAGTTATTTAAATACAAGAAAAGCATATATGTCTTACTCCATTTATTTATTTATTTATTTTTCACAGTTTTTCTGACAGTCTAGGGCTGTGTGTTGATGTCCCAGACACCTCAGAAATGGCACATACTGCGTCTAGGGGTTAGGACATGTTTTCTGCTGTACCTATACACTTGTTTTGTCCTGTCTGTCTACTTGTCTGTCTCTAGTGGAAAGAATAGGGATTAGAGTATATAGAGTATATTTCTGTCAAAAATATAGATATGTATATGTATAAAATATATGTTTTTATGCACTTTTATAGTTTGTTGTGTCCTGTACTGTGAAAAACAGTACATTGTTCTGTACTGTATTGTAATGTACGCAAGGGGCAGTGAGAAACATAATTTTCATTCCTTTGTATGTCTAGTACATGTGAAGAAATAAACAATAAAACTGACTTTGACTTTGATAAACAAGAACTGGGACATGCACAATGCATTTGGACTTTGCTTAGTCCCATGACATCCACTATGACTGGTTGAAGGATCTGCACTCACTTCGGCCACTGACTCAGGCTACGTTTACACATACCTGGGTATTTTGATAAACGAATATTTTCTTCCCTCCGTTTTCCAAAATAATTCCGTGCATAAACCATCGTTTTCTAAAAAGTTTCCGTTTACATTAAGCTGCATAAATATGCTGTCGAGAGCCGTCATACCTACGCTAAGCCTATGGGCCGCAGTGTAGGAAGAAGGAGAAAGCCATACAAGCCAATCAGAAGCCTCACGCCATTCCTCCAGGACAATCGCCTCAGTTTCAAAGCTCTCCCACCAGACAGCAGTCCGCGTGTAGACTGCCTAAAACTCCGTTTTATCTGTTTTTTGCAGTGTACACGCAAACGTGAATACAGAGTTTTTCAAAATCTCCACTTTTGCCGGAGTTTTTAGAAAGAATCGTTTTCAGAGGCGACATCTCCGTTTGTGTGGAAATGAAAGGCGCAAACGAAGGGAAAAGTGCGTTTTTAAGAGAAAACGTAGATGTGTAAACGAGGTCTCAGGTCTTAACTCAGACATAACTGACTATACTTAAGCCAACTAGATGTGTATGAGATGTATCTGTCTGTCAATCCATCAAAATCTTTCCAAATGTAAAATGTAAAAGTAATTGAAAACAAATATAAAAATATCCATTTAAGGTAACTACAGTGTAGTCAGAGAGGTCAATTAAAATTGTAAATTAAACTAGAGAATGTAATTCCAGGGAATTATGTTTGCATGAAAATGCGGTGTAATAACCAGCTTAAATGATTCAAATAGATTAAAATAGCATTTATGATTGAAATGTTGACTACATTGTATTTTCTTGGCCATCGTGTCACCGCCGACACCCATATTTTTCTGTGCATGCGTGTGTGTGTGAACTTAGCTGCTATAATCTAGCATATATGTCAATAATGCCAACATGCTAACAATTATTTAAATAGTGGTACTCAGTTGACTTAGATTATGCTAATTAGTATATCTGCTATCTATTCAAATGTGTTTACAATTATATAAACTCTAGACTTCAGTTGACTTAGTTGATGTTAATTAGCATATACACTAACAATTTTAACATGTCAACTATGCTAACAATATTAACTATGGCAATACGGGTACTCAGTGGACTAAGCTGATGTTAATTAGCACATATGCTAGCTATGCTAACAATGCTAATCATGCTAACAGTGGTACTCAGTGGACGTAGCTGATGATAATTAGCATATATGCTAATCATGTTAACATGCTAACTATGCTAGCTATGCTAATCATGGTAACAGTGGTACTCAGTGGATGTAGCTGATGATAATTAACATATATACTAATCATGCTAATATGCTAACTATGCTAGTTATGCTAACAATGCTAATCACGCTAACAGTGGTACTCAGTGGACTTAGCTGAGGTTAGTTAGTATACATGTTAATTATGCTAATATGCTAATTATGCTAACTATGCTAAGTCACCTACTACCAGTCATCACTTGCTAGGGTACCTCAGGTTACAAGAGTTAATAAAAATAAGGTGTCATTGTAGTGAATTGTAGCATTATATAGTACTATTATAGTTTAAAACAATTCAATAGTGTACTATGGCAATGAGGACGTATAGGGATGTGTGGTGTAGTAAGGTGATGTATATAGTAGAGTGGTGTAGTGGTGAGAGATATAGATATAGAGGTAGAGATAGATAGATGGATAGATTGTGTGTGAGAGAGAGACAGTGAGCGAGAGAGAATTGGGAGTACAATAGAAAGTTGGATAGATAGATTGGCAGATATAAAGATAGAGATAGATAGATAAACAGTTAGAGAGATAGATAGATAGAGACAGAGGTAGAGATAGATAGATAGAGGGAGAAAGAAAGACAGAAAGAAAATTAGGGGTATAAGAGATAGATCGATTGACAGAGAGAGATATAGATAGATAGATAGAGAAAGATAGATATAGAGGTAGAGATAGATAGAGGGAGAAAGAAAGATAGATAGAGAGAGAGAGAGTGTATGTGTGTGTGTGAGAGAGACAGAGAGAGAGAGAGAGAATTGGGGGTATAAGAGATCGATAGATAGATAAGATAGATAGATAGATTGATTGACAGAGAGATATAAAAAGATAGATAGAGATAGATAGAGTAGAGGTAGATAGATAGAGGGAGAAAAAAGATAGAGAGAGAGAGAGTGTGTGTGTGTGAGGAAGAGAGAGAATTGGGAGTATAATAGATAGATTGGCAGATACAGAGATAGATAGATAGATAGATAGAGACAGAGATAGAGATAGATAGATGGGGGGGAAAGAAAGACAGGTAGAAAGAGAGAGGGAGAGAAGAGGTCTCTGTGTGTGTGTGGCAGAATGAGTGTTTAAGTGTGTGTGCGTATGTATGTGTGTGTGTAAGAGAGAGAGAGAGAGAGAGACAGAAAGAGAGAATTGGGGGTATAAGAGATAGATAGATAGATAGATAGATTGACAGAGAGATATAAATAGATAGAGATAGATAGATAGAGGGAGAGAGAGATAGAGTGTGTGTGTGTGAGAGAGATGAAGAGAGAGAATTGGGAGTATAATAGATAGATTGGCAGATACAGAGATAAAGATAGATAGATAGATAGAGACAGAGGTAGAGATAGATAGATGGAGGGAAAAAGTAAGACAGGTAGAAAGAGAGAGGGGGAGAGGAGGTCTGTGGTAGTAATGGGGTAGTCGTAAGTAGTAACAGTAGTGAATTGTAGCATTATATAGTAGTGCAAGTCAATAGTATATTATGGCGATGAGGACTTTTAATTTGAAACAGTTCAAACAGGTGGAGTGGAGTAGTGGATGGTAGTCTTCAGTATAGACAAATCCAGCGAACCTTCCGTGGGCGCCGCCATCTTAGTTTTCACCATCGCTGCGTTCCTTTGGAGTCATATTTTGCCGTTGATGTGAATGTCATTCTCGAGGTTGCTGGTTTTTGACATTGTCAGTTTTTAATTGAATGGCGATTGAAATTGAGCATTGAGTAGAGGACGTTAGGCAGTGGGCTAAACTTACAGATTAAGGTAATTTTTTAAATAACAAAATGTATTATTGTCATCAATAATGGCAACAATTAAACCAAATGCTGTCATTACTCGCTGTGTTGCTAATATTCACAAACCTGACGCTGTCAGTACTAGCTGTGTTATGTTCACAATAATTACAGATTAAAGTAACAACAAATTGACAACAAAATGCATTTATTGTTTTGTTTATTAATAATGACAACAATACAACCAAACGCTTTCGTTACTAGCGGTGTTGCTGATATGTTCAAAATTAACACTGTTATTATTAGCTGTGTTGCTAATATGCTCACAAGCTTCACAAGTTTAAACAAATATAGCCTATTTACCTTGGCCAGTTAGCTGTAAAAGTAGCCTATGTGTTCTTACAGGTATTCAGGATTATTTCATTCATAGTCTGGCATGTGATGAGGCTCAATTTTAGAACTCTAAAATTGTGATATCTAGAACTTAAGCTACCAACGCTACCAAAGACCGTTTAACACACCATTTCTGACGCTACTTCCTTAGCAGCAGAGGAACGCAGCAATGGCGGGGGTGCTTTACTTCCGTGTTTCGCTGGATTTGTCTATAAGTAGTTCAATCTATTAGGGGGGGACCTTGAAACCATTAATAGTAAGGGGGGACTTGAAACTGACAGTTGAGAGCAGGTGCACTCAATTCAAACGAACATTCTAAGACCCATTATGACTCATTGTTCCAACCGACACTCAAAGTTTGAGCCTATGGAGAAAAAAGTTTTATAGATAAACTGCCGTAGTTTCAAAAGTGTAAGATTTAGAAGGTTGAAAATTCACAGCGTTCATGGCATGACTGTGCCCTCTGGCGCAAAGTTTGATTTAAGTCTCTAGCTTAAACGGTTCAAGCTCAATTAAGTCTGATAGGAGACATGGCATCAGCAGGATTCAGCCTACACTCTAGATTTCCCATTGAAAATGTATAGGGTGAAATTTTTAATAGTTTTTAAGAAATAGATTAAAAAGTTTTAAAGTTATAAAGATGAAAAATACATAGCACACCTGGCATGAGCGAGACCTACGCACCGAAGTTTTAACCAAGTTTTTAGGTTAAGCGGTTCGGGCTAAATTAAAGTTGAAGAAGTGGGATAACAATAGTTTGCATTTTCATGCAAACTAACTAGAGAATGTAATTCCAGGGAATTACGTTTGCATGAAAATGCAGTGTAATAACCAGATTAAATGATTCAAATAGATTAAAATAGCATTTAAGATTGATGTTATGTTTAATGTTGATGTTGATGTTGAATGTTAACTACATTGCATTTTTTTGGCCATCGTGTCATCGCCGACAACAATATTTTTCTGTGCGTGCGTGTGTGAACCTAGCTGCCATAAATTACCACATATGCCAATAATGCCAACATGCTAACATGACTGTTAAAACAGTGGTACTCAGTTGACTTAGTTTATGCTAATTAGTATATATGCTATCTATTCAAATGTGTTAACAATGTTAACTATAGAAACTGTAGTCGTCAGTTGACTTAGTTGATGTTAATTAGCATATACACTAACAACTTTAACATGTTAACTATGCTAACAATATTAATTATGCCAATATGGGTACTCAGTGGACTAAGCTGATGTTAATTAGCACATATGCTAACATGCTAGCTATGCTAATCATGTTAACAGTGGTACTCAGTGGACGTAGCTGATGATAATTAGCATATATG
>JAGFZM010001033.1:525139-554495 GCA_017657215.1 Limnothrissa miodon | reverse complement strand
AGCAAAGGAAATTATTAGTCATCCAGTTTTTGATGTCACTGAGGCAGGCAACAAGTTTTGTTACTGGCGAACAATCATTAGGCTTCACTGAAAGGTATAGTTGGGTGTCATCTGCGTAAGAGTGGAAGGTAAATATTAAAAAAATTTTTTTTTTAATAAATAGAATAAACGTATTGATAGATTTACCTTAAGGTGTGTTTAATGTTCTTCTTATCCATCTCAAAATAGTGTGTTATTCGCTTGGTTTGTTTAATAGAAAAAAGTTTATCTGATTTGGGTATCTGATTTGTATCTAATTATGATGCCAAATAATAATAATATAATAATAATAATAATAATACGTTTTATTTGAAGCGCCTTTCAAGATACTCAAGGACACTGTACAGATATTAAAATAGACAAGTTGTAAGAGACATAATAGCAACACATAAAAGACATGTATAGACAATTGACAGTTATAAGAGACATAGTTAGCAACACATATTGCCCTGAGACACAAAGAAATAAAAATAAAATTATGTAAAATCACGGTCAGGGGTGGAAAGCCTTGGTAAAAAGGTGCGTTTTGAGTTTAGATTTGAAAATGGTGAGTGAAGTGCATTTTCGTAGTGCAAGTGGGAGGGTGTTCCATAGTTTAGGGCCAGCTACACTAAAAGCCATAGTTCACCCATGGAACGAAGGTGTGCGGAAGGGGTAGAGAGGAGGAGTGCATCAGTGGAGCGCAGGTGGGTTGGTATGGGGTGAGGAGATTTGTGAGATAGGTGGGTGCTAAGTTGTGTAGAATGGGTGTGATGTGTTGCCAAGATCTAATGTGAGTAAGAAGTCTTGCTGCAGAATTCTGGATGTATTGTAATCTGTTAAGTGATTTTGTAGGAAGACCAAAGAATAGAGCATTGCAGTAATCAACTCTGGAGGTTATGAAAGCATGAATGAGGGTCTCGGCAGTAGCAGTGTTGAGTGAGGGGCGGAGTTTAGATATGTTTTTGTGATGGAAGAAGGCAGTTTTATGACATGTTTAATGAGCGAGTCAAAAGAGAGGGTAAAGTCAATAATGACACCTAGGTTTTTTACTTAAGGGGTAGTGGTGGTAAAGAAGCCCAGAATGAAAAACTGTGAGTAGTTTATCTTTTTCAGTCCTGTTGGAGTGGCAATGGTGATGGCTTCAGTCTTGTCATGGTTGAGTTTGAGAAAGTTATGTGTCATCCAGTTACTAATTTTGTTAAGGCAGGTGGTCAAATTTGCAAGAGGGAATGGATGAGAGGGTTTCGTATGAATGTAGATTTGTGTATCATCAGCATAGCAGTGAAAATGTAGGCCATGCTGACGGAGGATGTGACCAAGGGGGAGAATGTAAATGATGAAAAGTAGCGGTAGGACAGAACCTTGTGGGACACCATGTGTGAGGGGTGCACTAAGGGACCGGAAATCACCAATGGAGACAAACTGTTCCCTTCCCATGAGATATGACCTAAACCAAGAAAGTGCAGTGCCCAAGAGTGTTTCTAGACGGGTGAGCAGTGTGTTGTGGCAGACCGTGTCAAAAGCAGCTGTCAGGTCCAGCAGCAGGAGGATACTGATCTGGCCTGAGTCAGCCGCTATAAGTAGGTCATTCACGACTTTCACTAGGGGTGTTTCTTTTTAAAATCAGCAGCAGCAGCACCAGGTTTCTTTAGAATAGGTGTGATGGATGCTGTTTTTAAGGGACAGGGGACCACACCTGTATGAAGAGATGTGTTTATGACCCTGGTAAGGAGAGGACAGAGAGCTGGTAGGGAGGCTTTAACTAGAGGGGTGGAGATGGGGTCCAAGAGGCAGGTGGTGTTTTGCCTTGGTGACAAGGTCATAGACAGTATTCTCGTCAATGGCTGAGAAAGCAGAAAACGACTGAGGGTGTGATGTAGGCAGACAAGGGCCATCACTCCGGGAAGGAACTGGGAGTAACTGGAGCTGTCTGTAGATGGTGCTTATTTATTTATTTATTCTCGAAGAAATTGGGAAACTCAGAGCATAGAGCTGTTGAGGGGGTAAGTGGGAAGGGTTTAGTTGGCTGGAGTAATTTATTTACTGTGGAAAACAGGGCTCTAGGATTACTATGACTTTTACTGATGACAGAGGAGTAATACAGGGACTTAGCCTCGTGAAGGGACACCTTGTAGGCCAGGACGTGGTCTAGGCCTGGGCATGTACAGTCAGCCCAGTCCTTTTACTGAGCCGCTCTAGCCGACGGCCAGCTGCCTTCATTTTTCTCAGCTCTGGCGTATACCAGGGAGCGTGCAAAGGAGACGGTGCATGTTTTCAGGGGGGCAAGTTTAATGAACTGGAAAGGTTAGAGTTGTAGTACAAGACTAAATCATCAGGACAATCAGTGCACTTCCGCTGTAAGGTGTGATTGCAGTAAGTCAGCTAGCTCAGTCATGTTTATATTTCGGGTGTTACGGTAAGTAAAGGAGCGCAAGGGATGGCGATGGCGCCGAGGCATAGGAATATCAATATGGAATAGGACAGCCATGTGGTCAGAAACAGAGATCTTTAGGCAGGAGATCAGATGGAGATATTCCATTTGTGCATACAAGATCTAGTATGTGACCTTTTGTGTGTGTAGGAAAGTTTACATGCTGGGTAATATCGAAGCAGTAAAGCATATTTAAAAATTGATTAGCAAAATTACAGTGTTTAGAATCAACATGAATATTAACACAAACATGAATATTACCAACATGAATATTAACAAACACTCTGAACTAAGAACAAAAAACACCACTTGACTGAAAACAACTACCTCTGCATTGCAAATTGCACACACCTGCTGCTATATATTTTAGTATTCTATTTTATTTTTACCACTATTTATACTACTACTACTGCTGCTACAATCTTGTGTTGCACTAAAAACAACAAAAACAACACTGTTGGAACTATATGTTATGTCATGTCTTGTTGTATCCTGTACTGTATGTTATCTAAGTATAATGCCCTAAGCCTACTTGCATTTTTTTTTTTACTTAACATTATCTTATTGTTTAGAACTGTTTTGTTGTGCATCTGCACTTTATTGTGCAACGCCTTTATTGTGCAACGCCTACGCATGGGACAAGTGTGAAACGTAATTTCGATTCCTTTGTATGTCAAGTACATGTGAAGAAATTGACAAATAAAACTGACTTTGACTTTGACATTGAAAATCACCCAGTATCAAGAGGGACGAGAACGTTGGACAATAGTGATGCACGGGTCGGGCTTTTTTAACAACGTATGTTACAGGCCATAACGTTATAGACTAGAGGGACAAATTGGCGTGTATGCTGCATGGACTGACGGTGGGGTTGGGTGTCTAGGCGGTAAGGGACAAATCAAGCTATCAAAGCAAACAAAATAATAAACGTTAGCTCTTACCTTTTTCATCTGGGGACGAGGCTCTGCTGCTGTTTCTGCTCGATCCAGACGGCAACCACTCATCTGACGAATCCGGGTCAGGTTCGCTAAATTCATCTGAAGCAAAACTGTCTGATGAATTACTGGGTTGTGGTGAAACACGTTGTGAACTACCCTCTCCACTTTGCCCAGGTTTATTGCCTTCATTTCCCACGATCAGGGCACAATCCAAACTATTGCGACTGCGACCCATACTCTGTTCGAGTGTGAGCTGCTTAAATTTCTCAGGTTTCGATCTGTTCGGCGACATAGCTAACTTTTTTATTATTAGCGCCAAACTCATACAGTCTTCTATGCACATCTTCCATCCAAACAGAGCCGTATCTGCATCCATATTTGCACTACTGCCACCTGCAGGTCAGTTTTGTCATTAAATTCTATGTGTGCAAGCCTGATATTCACATACAAGCTTCCCCAGATCATCTCACACCCCGCCCCGTTAAAAAACGTAATTGACGTCTATAGACGTCAATGGCAGTGAACGGTTGTATTTCAATTGACGTTTATAAACGTCAATGGCAGTCAATGAGTTAAAAACAAATCAGGGAGGGAAGTAGCCACTGCCTTTGAATCAATCATGCTAGAGGGACGTATACCTGACAAATTACAAACTGACCGAGGAAAGGAATTTTTTAATAGCCATTTTCAGTCTGTGTTGAGTAAATACAATGTATACCATTTTGCTACAGGCAGTGATCTAAAAGATAGTGTTATTGAACGATATAATAGAACTATTAAGGAGAGAATGTGGCATTACCTGACAGCTGTTAACTCTAAACATTACTGTGATGTAATACCTGATTTACTATCATCTTACAATAACAGTTATCATAGAAGTATCAAATGAGACCTGTGGAAGTTTCAAGAGAAAGTGAAAATGTTGTGTTCAAAAATCTGTATGGTAAAAAGCCTAGGGTCAAAAAGACGGTGTTGAAATATACTGTAAAATAGGTGACATTGTTAGAGTGTCCAAGGGTTCGTGGTGTATTTACAAAGGGGTCTGAACAGAATTATACAGATGAATTCTTTACAATAGCAGAATGTGTACCTAGAACACCTATGATGTTGATGGTGAAGTGTTCGAAGGCACCTTTTATGATCAAGAGTTACAAAGAATCCGTGTCAGTAAGAATAAAATGTTCAAAGTAGAAAAGATTTTGCAAAGAAAAAAAGTGGGGGGCAAGACTGTGGTTTTAGTTAAAGAGGCACTCAGTAAGTTTATATGACCATTTTTGTGGTCATAAAATCGCTTAGAAATCGTTTTTTCTGTTAGACTGGTCTGTTGTGTAGCAAACGGCGATTGAGCGCACCGCTTTACAGCCCTGTATAGTGAATACGGAACTTGCAACTTCTGAGGGAGTGTACACTACAGCAATACAGCTAACTGTACAGAGCTCCCCCTACAGGTTTGTGGCGTTTAATGCAGGGTTAAAAAACAGACTTACTGAGTGCCTCTTTAAATGGGAGGGGTGGGGGACAAAATTCAACACTTGGATACCTGAATAAGATGAGGTGGATATTTAAAAGACTTCACACATTGTAATGTGATTCTTCATGTTACAAAGTCATGGAGGACGAAGGCTTTTATGCATGCGGGGGCACATACCCTGACAATAAGATATCCAGTTATACAACTAAACTGGCACGTTCATTGTCCTGTCTCCTGTGTTTACTGGAACTCATGTGTGTTTAACCTTGTTCATGGACTTCATGTTTTCCTTCGAACTCCTCAGTTAAGTGGATCTTCTGTGCGTTGACCTTGCTTGCCTTTTGCAACCCAGTTTACATTTCTACCCTTTGTTTACTGCTTGTTTGCTTCCCTGATTTTCAGTAAATTTCACGTTATCCTAATCCTCACCCCCAGCCTTGAGGCGACGTTGTCAGCAATATTGTTCGCTCACACACTCAGGATAGTGCTCAAGAAGGATCGGGTTTGATGATGGTTTGAGGAGCCGTTCGGTGGCCGCAAGGTTGCAGGTTCGAGCCCCACTCTACCTGACACCATCGAAGTGTCCTTGAGCAAGATACTGAACCCCAAATTGCTCCTGGTGGCAGGCTGGAGCCTTGCATGGTAATCCCCTCCACTGGTGTGTGACTGTGTGTGATTGGGTGAATGCCATAAGCAGGCGGCGCGTGGAGACGCAGCGGCCTCTGGCTCTCCTGACCGTGCGCATCACTGTGGGATAGCTAGAATCGATTCCTCTGTATGTCCAGTGTAGAGAAATTGACAATAAAGAGACTTAACTATAATGCAGAAGAGAAACATAAAAAGACCACCTGGTGCAAGACTGCTTTCACAAGCAAAGAAATACAATTTGAAGTCTAAGAAGAAATCAGTAGTCAAAAGGAAACGTAAGGGTAAACAACACCGTGGAGGACCTGCTCAAAAGAAACATAAATATATATTTTAACCATGGCTCTAATACATGACATGTCTGAGGAGTGTGTGAAGTCAAAATTGGATCTGTTTACAGTGCCTATGACTCAAACAGCTATAGAAAAAAACACTTATGTGGAAGTGCCTCCTGTGTCAGCGTTATCAGACACTGGACCAATAGAATTTTTCATTGGTGGGAGAGGTGAAAACTATGTGGATTTGAATAACACCTTATTGTACACAAGACTCAAAATAACTCTTCCCGCTGGTGCTAACTTACCGGCAGGCGCACCTGTAGTCTGACTTGCGTTACCTCATACGTTGTGCACCTCATTCTCCTCCCAAGGTCGTCCCATATTTTACCCAATAAGGTCCATGTTAATCACTCAATGAATATGCTAACTTCTAAAGGTGCCTTCAATAGCCAATCATGACACGTTAAATGTGCAAAGAAAAAATTATTCAGGAAATGCGAAACCAACCTCCTAACAGAGGTAGAACATCTTCACTAAATCTTGTTTGAACGCCATAAAAAAGGAATATCAAGTCTGTCTGTTTGTGAACCCCATGCTAAAATTGACTAAAAAGAGGAATTAAAAATCACCCTTTAGAAATTGATGTTATTATTTTATATTGATGGAAAAACCCAAATTTCTTTGTGAATGAATGATGTATTGTAAATAAATACATGTTCTTTATTAAAATACAGGAAAAATAGGCCAGAGGTACTTAACTGGCGGACTCCTGTCTGGATCCGGACCCAAGACAAAAATCTATCTCTATTTCTTATCTTTGTGATTATGGTTTATGTCCGTTTTTAGCTGTCAGAAACCGTTAATTTAATTCAAAGAAAAAATGAATCGCTAATCTTTTTCGAATTGCAGAACGTTACCCCATCTTCAGAGTTGCACATTGAATTTACGAACGCATCCATCCAGTGGTTGTATATTATCATACTGTAGCTGCAACCTCCAGGTTTTCCCTCACACAGGTTAGCGATTTGCGAACAGTGTCTTTAGCAAACAAAGATCATAGCATGCTCAAAACATGACAAAAAGTGAAAGGTGGATTCTGAAAATCGTGAATTCAAGACCGAGTGGACAGACAAATGTATTTGTGCTGCTGACGGGGAGCACAAAACTAATGTGTTTATTTAATATGTAATGAGACAGTTGTCCTTGTCAAAATTGGAAACGTCAAACGCCATTATTATACAAAACATGGTCTCTTTGAACAGAATTATCCACAAAACTCCGAGGTAAGGGCCAGAAAAATAAGCCAGATGCAAGCATCATACCAAGCAACACGCAGGTCAGCCACACAACATGAGCGTGCAACTGAAACCTCACTGCGAGTGGAATAGGGTTTAGGCAAGTACAAAGAACCGCTATCTAACGCAGAAATCGCGAAGAAGTGTATGGATGAAGTAGCAATTGCTCTGTTTGACTGAACTCAAATAGAAAATCCACTGCAGCAAGCCGAATTGAATTCCTTGCTGATGATTTATTGGACCAAATGAAATCTGCTGTCAAAAAGGCTAAATGCATTTCATGGGCTTTGGATGAATCTACACACAGCACTGATACTAACTTTTCACACAGACTCTTGACAATATTTTTTGCATAGTTGAAATGTTCCTTTTGGGGTTACAGCATTTTTTTGTTTGGTTCTAAATTTTTAAACCATTTTTAAACCCTGGAAAAATTGGAAATTTTGTGAGTGGACCTTTCAAGTTTGTAGTTGAGTACCCCTGCCCAAGGCTTTGTTAATGAATGGGTTAAATTACCATAGAGGAAGGTTAAAGACCTTCTATTTTTTTTTTTAAACAAAACATTAATATCAATTTTCAAAAAATGATCTTTCCTCTTTTAGTCAACTTTAGCACATATTTTAGTCAACTTCACACATATTCTTGCCACGGTACATATAACCAATGTTACTGGAGGCCTAGTCTATAAGCCTACCTGTATAAGAACCTGATCCAGCTGATAAGGCACATCTTGGATTTGCTGAAGATGCTGAAGACCTGTATGATGTCGGATGGATTTCCTGACAATGCCTCGGCCTCTGTGCTTGGCCGGACGTCGACATACCCTGTGGACTAAAAACACAACGAATGAAATCAAACTTAAAGTTACTCATTGTTTGATCTCCATTTATAATAGGCAAGGCAAGGCAAGTTTATTTATATAGCGCATTTCATACACAAAGTAGGCAGTTCAATGTGCTTGAAAACATAGTGGATAAAATAAAGTAAGAAAACAAACAAATAAGATTAAAGGAAAGAGTAAAAAGTTAAAAGAATTAGCTGATAAAGGACAGAAAATTAAAATAATTTTAGAATAAGGATTTCCCCAAAATTCACAAAATAAATTAATCATTAAGAGAAAGCATCAGAGAAAAGTTTGGTCTTAAGTTTGGTTTTGAAGCTGGTAACAGTAGGGGCATTTTTTATATCTTCAGGAAGTTGGTTCCCAAATCTGAGAAGCTGAAAGCTGCTTCGCCACACTTTGTTTTGACCATAGGTTTTACAAGCTAATTTAATAGTATAATAGTAACCTAGGCTAGTATTTCCTCTGAAATCGTATCTTGTCTGACAATTAGAGTCATCTATAGGCTTAGCCTATAGGCCTAATATAAATATAACCACACCCTATATCAAATGAGGGGGGAAATGTAGCCAGTAACCTAAGTATTCTTAGATAGCTTAATATAAGTGGATTTCACTCAAGATTTATCTGTAACAAATATATGGATAAAAAGGCAACTCACCATTCACATTTATCCACACCACGACTGTTCTGTTCAATTTCCATTTTATGATGGCAAAAGTTGCATTTCATCTAATGTTTCTGTCTTTTTTTGTCTTCCTTGCTTGCTTTCTGCCTTTCAGGAAACACTATGTCTCCAACCGTATCAGAGCTCCTCCTCAGATCTAAAGAGAGAGAGGGTGTCCTGAGGAGGAAGAACAGCAAGCTGAAGAAAGAGGTGGAGTCTCTTCGAAAACAAGTGGTTTGTAAGTCAGTACTTTATCCCCTCCAAGCTAGAGACAGACCCAGCTATTCTTCCTGGGGTCCAAATTTCTTGTTTTACTCTACATCTGCCTTTCCACTCCCATTCTGATTGGATCCCTAAATTAGTGCTACATTTCAGCCATAATTTCCATCCTGTCTAGCAGGGTGAAATGAAATCCTGTGCAAGGCAGCATATATATGCCCAAGCTACTTTGTACCTGTGCTGTACCTGTTCTCACTTAAACTTTACCCTCGCTTTCTTATTGTTTCTTTTCAGACAAGATGTCCCATCTCACTTCTGACCACACCACTTCATCTGACTCATCTGAGTGCAACCAGTCTTCCACCAGCAGTTCTACTGCAACATCCTCCTCCTCTTCCTCTGATTCTTCCTTGTCTTTATATGCGGGAAGTCACAAGAAAAGAAAGTACAAAAAAAAACAAGAAAGTCAAAAGGAAGGGCAAGAACAAGAGCAAAAGCAAGGCATTGCAAAAAGCCCAAGAAGTACGCAAAACGTCGATGTGGGGAAAGAGGTGAGTCACATGGGAGGGCTCCTGTTTACAAAAATAAGTTTTGATTAATGTTGACCCTAAATCTTCAAAAATAAAAATGTGTTTTTTGTTAAGCATGTTAATGGCAGTGATATGTTTCCTTTCTTAGTCCAGTTAATCTCAATTTCTTTTATTTCAAGGCACACCGTCCCACCTGTGAACTGCCTCCTGCTAACCACTCTCTTCAAAAGTGTTCATTCATGTTCAAATGTCTGAAGTTTACTGTGTGGCGTATCTGAAAATGTTTATACTGGATTAATAGCCTTTTAAGCTTTTGTGTTTGTTGTTTGATTTTAATATTTTGCTTTAGCCTTCCTCTGTGCAATCAAAAGTTTTAAGTTACTGATTTGATAGCCTAGTACACTATTGTGTATTTTGTTTCATTTTTATTTCAATCAGAAGTTAAGTTGGAAATATTATTAAACATATGGGCTCCTCCTACTCAAGCGAGTAGGATGCTTTTTGCTTTCCTCCTGCTTGGCCTTCTTTCCTTGATTTATTTCCACTATTTCTTGCTAGTTTTTAAAGTAAGATCAGTAGTTTAATTTAGATGATACAACGGGTGAAAAATGCAAACAGTCAGCACAAAATCGACTGAACTAGAACAGCTGGCACAGAGGATTGCCATCCTGGAATCAAGAATTGACTCGTTTTCGTTAAAGAATGTTGAACCTTACGGGATGTCTCATGAAAGGGCTACAATAGCAGAGGCCATTTCTGGGAATGAGAAGAACACACCACAACTGGCTAATATGACTGCAGTTGGAGTGACAGAATGCATCGACCTTACAAGACAGAGTGTGAGTACTGATCGCTGGCACACACAAGGGGCCAGACCCAAAAAACAAAATACAGATGAAAGGGTGATTACCTCTCGAACCTCGTGGCATCAGCACAGGAACAGAGTCGGCTCTAAAAACTTCAATAGAAATCACAGGCTTACGGACAACTCACACTGTAGACAAAGACCAAACCACAAGAAAAAAAAAGTCAAGGTAAGAAGCAAACCTCAACACCGGATTATCCTACTACCCTTGTACTTGGTGACTCAACTGTAAGAAATCTTGGATGGATCTTAGATGGAGAGGATGATTGTATGCTGCTTTCCAAATGCTTCCATATCTGAAACAGCAAAGATGGTTTCAAAGACAGTGTCAGAACATTATTGATTATATTGATTGATTACATTATTGAAAGAATTATTGTGCATGTTGGAGCAAATTATATTTTCAAAGAACAACTTGACGTGCACAATGATCTCGGGGAGCTTTTCTTTGAACTATATTTACTTGGGATACAAACCTTCATCAGTGGCCCCCTGCCAGCAGAGGGAAGTTTAGCCTTTTCCCGACTATTCAGCCTAAACACATTGCTGGCAAAGAAATGTTTTTCTTTTGTAATAAACCTTATTGACAATTTCAACCTTTTTTGGAACCGCAGAGGATTTTTCAGACCAAATAGTACGAGACTCAGCTGGCAAGGGAGAAAACTTTTAGCCGACCATATACTATGCCGATGACACCCAGATTTATTTTGCTTTGTCACCTAATGACTTTTCCCCCCTTGAATGTCTCTATCAATGCTTGGACCAAATTAACAACTGGATGTCACAGAATTTATTCCAGCTTAACACAGACAAAACTGAAGTAATTATTTTTGGAAAGAAGGAGTTTCCTCTGTCCTTGAAACTAAAGGGCTTAAAGCAAAAGAGTCTGTTAAAGGCGCTCTAAGCGATGCTGTTTCACGTCACTTCTTGGCGTTGACGTTCGAAGTACTGTCAAACAAAACGGAGGATAGCTCCAGAGAGGGTTCAAGCGTTATAAGTTATAGCTCACTCCTCCCCCTCCCTCCCATGCCTCCCGAAATACTCATGAACCTTGTCGTTTATTGGCTGGAACACTGTTATATTTCGTTTTCGTTTTTTATTCTAGGTTTGCCCACTGTGTTTTGTTGCCGTTTGTGGAGCCAGGGCTGTCTACAGAGACCGCGTTTTTTTACAGTGTGTTCAGAGGACAGGCAGCTAGCAGATTGTGAGGAGATGTTTGCTGTATGTAACAACACGTTTTAGTCCTAAAAACGTGTCACATCGCTTAGAGCACCTTTAAAAATCTTGGCATCATCATTGACAGTGATCTAAACTTCAGCAGTCAAATGAAGGCTATCACCAAATAAGCCTTTTTACGTTCACTTAAGAAACATCACCAAACTGAGAAGTCTAATGTAAAAAAAATATCCATGCATTTATCTCCAGTAGGGTTGGTTACTGTAATGGTCTTTTCACAGGCATTCCTAAAAAGACCATAAAACATCTTCAACTGATCCAAAATGCAGCTGCCAGGGTACAAGTACAAAAAGAACCAGCCACATTTCCCCAATTTTAAAGTCATTGCACTGGCTTCCTGTAAGTTACAGAATTGATTTCAAAGCATTAGTGTTTAAATCACTACATGGGATAGGACCTAGTTACTTGTCTGATATGTTTGAAAAATACATACCACCTAGGTCTCTCAGGACACAAGAAAAAACTTTACTTGTAAAACCTATGGTCAAAACAAATAGTGCTATATTTTCCTTGTAGCACAATTTTATGGCTGTGCATCAGCTTTGGGCCTAAGGGGACTCGGCACAGCTAAGGGATGTCAATGAAGTAGTTGCCCGCCCAACAGGCAGACCGACGTTTTCAGCTGAGACCCCCCCCCCTCCCCCAGTCTGAAAATGTTACTGGAGTCTAGAACTCCGGACCTCTTAATATAGAGAGGGCCATAAAGTCTAAAAGGTCAACCCACACCTTCCCATGACTACCTGGCTGCTTTGTCTAAAGGAATAGTGCACACTAGGGAACTACTTTCGGGAATATCCAGCGGTGCTACTGTCAGTTGAGGTGTTTGATTTGGATCATTTATTTCTAAGATTGTAATACAGGAGTGATTCTGTTTGCTGGATGTATAGGATCACATCTGTAGGTTACAGATTTGTGAATTTGGGAAGATCCTTAATCTAAAATTATTCTTATTTTCTGTCCTTTATTAACTTTTTATTCTTTTTAACTTTTTCCTCTGTCCTTTAATCTTCTTACTTTATTTTATCCACTATGTTTTTATTTTTATCTTTGTAAAGCACATTGAACTGCCTACCTTGTGTATGAAATGCACTATATAAATAAACTTGCCTTGCCTTGAAAAAAAAACAATAAAAAAATGTCAATAAAATCTCAAAATTTGATATTTCATACAATGTAATGCGTGCCAGTGTATTTAGCAGTCAGGAATTACAATGTTAAGTATTATTGTCATGGTCACTATTGTCATTTAGCAATACAAGGGCATCTCCGGCTGTAACATGGAAAAATCACCAGTGACCAAGAGTGCTATCGCAGGGCCGCTGCCATGCCAACTGTTTGCAGATGTTTTTTAGATTATTTACAAATTGTTTATTAACATCTGCACCAACTTTAGATTAGCCATCTGAAAAACAAATTATTATAGTTTAACTAACTAACTGTAAATCAATAGAACATCATTTATGGTTCAATTACTAAAAACTAGTACCCAACTTTAGAATAGCCATCCGAAAAACACTTTTCTATGGGTTTTCTTACCAACTGTAAATCAAAAGAATATCATTTAGTGCAATTACTAATAATTCAAAGACTAGGACCCAACTTTAGAATACCCATCTTAAAAACAAATTGTTATGGTTAACTGTAAATCAATAGAACATTATTTATAGTTCAATAGTTAATTATCCAATATAGTAGACGTAGGTGTTATGTTAATAGCTTTGAAAAGGCCTACAATAAACTTCATAATCATTAACAAACAGTCAATGCATCATTAATAGCAACAATAACTTACAACTAGACTGTATTTTCTTGGCAGAAACCGCAATGTGGACTTTGCCACCTAGTGGTGAAATCAGGATATCACTACACAGATTTGTTTTAGTATTTTATATACAAATACATTGTTTACATTTCCATAAGCTGATAATTAAGTATTTGTATGAAATGTATTTAGCAATCGTTGATTGTTATCTACAAATGATTAATTTATGATTTATAAGTGATTAACTATGTTATTGCAGTTGCAAAATAAAGCATCAATTAACCATTTATACTAGATGGTTATTATAAAGTGTTACCGTCTTTCTTAGAAAGAAAAGACGTGTGGGTGACAGAGGCACAGATCCTGTACATCCCATTGAGCATCCAACTGATTCCTATTAAGAGATGTGTTTGGTGTATGGGAAGCTGTGACTGAGTGATACTGTAAGGTCTTTAAAGTGATGAACAGCCTGTATGTATTGTAATGTATTGCCTTCTGTCTCTTTCCCAGACACATATAAAGTATAATATCACAAAGTGAGTACACCCCTCACATATTTGTAAATATTTTATTATATCTTTTCAAGAAACAACGCTAAAGATATGAAACTCTGGTAGAATGTAAAGTAATCAGTGTACAGTTTGTATAATGGTCTAAAGTTGATGTCCCCTCAAAATAACTCAACACACAGCCATTCATGTCTGAACTGCTGGCAACAAAAGTGAGTACACCCCTAAATGAAAATGTTCAAATTGTGCCCAGTGACAATATTTTGTGTGGCCACCATTATCTTCTAGCACTGCCTTAACTCTCTTGGGCATGGAGTTCACAGGTTGCCACGGGAATCCTCTTCCACTCCTCCTTGTGTGTTAGACACCTTGCGCTTCTCCACCTTCCATTTCAGGATGCCCCACAGATGCTCAATAGGGTTTAGGTCTGGAGACATGCTTGGCCAGTCCAGCACCTTTACCCTCAGTTTCTTCAGCAAGGCAGTGGTTGTCTCGGAAGTGTGTTTGGGGTCATCATCATGTTGGAATACTGCTCTACGGCCCAGTTTCCAAAGGCAGATCATGCTCTTCTTCAGTATGGCACAGTACATATTGGCATTCATGGTTCCCTCAATGAACTGTAGATCCCCAGTGCCGGCAGCACTCATGCAGCCCCAAACCACGACACTCCCCCCACCATGCTTGACTGTAGGCAAGACATGTCTGTCTTTGTACTCTTCACCTCGTCACCGCCACACACGCTTGACACCATCTGAACCAAATAAGTTTATCTTGGTCTCATCAGACCACAGGATGAGGTTCCAGTATTGTCCAGTATGTCCTTAGTCTGCTTGTCTTCAGCAAACTGTTTGCGGGCTTTATTGTGCACCATCTTTAGAAGAGGCTTTGATGCAGTGTGCGGCATATGGTTTGAGCACTGACAGGCTGGCTCCCCATCTCTTCAACCTCTGCAGCAATACTGGCAGCAGTCACACGTCTATTTTCAGAAGCCAACCTCTGAACATGACGCTGAGAACGTGCAATCAACTTCTTTGGTTACCATGGTGGGGCCTGTTCTGAGTGGAACCTGTCCTTTTAAACCACTGCATGGTCTTAGCCACCGTGTTGCAGCTTAGTTTCAGGTTGTTGGCAATAGGACATCTTTGTGTAGACCAATAATTCTTTCTTTCAGATCCTCAGAGAATTCTTTGCCATGAGGTGCCATGTTAAACGTCTAGTGACCAGTATGAGAATGTGAGAGCGATAACACCAAATTTAACACACCTTCTCCCCAAGGACACCTGAGACCTTGTAACACTAACAAGTGACATGACAACGGGAAGGGAAAAGGGCTTATTGGGCACAATTTGGGCATTTTTATTTAGGGGTGTACTCACTTTTGTTGCCAGCAGTTAAGACATTAAAGGAATTATCCGGAGTGAAACAACACGTAGCTCTGTTGATTCACGTTGCTAAGTGCTATCCATAGGTATAAGAACGACAGATTTTCATGCACGGTAGACCGAGTAACGAAACGGCAGCCAGCGCTAACTGATTAGGGCATGTCAGTTTAGTTTTCATATGCCCAATATGCTTAGCGTTAGCCAGTTCGTGAATTCGGTCTACGTTGTACCTACTACTGTCATTCAGCCTCAGTCAACAGAGCTACAGGTTGATTCACTCCGTGTGTTGAGTTATTTTGAGGGGACATTAACTTTACACCATTATACAAGCTGTACACTGATTACTTTACATTCTATCAGAGTTTCATATCTTTTGCGTTGTCCCTTGAAAAGATATAATAAAATATTTACAAAAATGTGAGGGGTGTACTCACTTTTGTGATATAGGCCTACTGTACATGCAGCGTGGTTCCGGGTAAACAGATCTCTGCACAGAGGGCATGTGGACGTGCCCAACATAATGGACATTAAAATATCTGCCGTGTTCCACTATCCTTTTATAACCTTATTATAGCCTCATTATGTATATAATTGTTGTTGTATTTTATAGCTTACAGTATGTATAGCTTGTTTTATTAATTTGCTTGCTTTTATTAAGATGCTTGGTCCATATTGTTCATATCAGATGTACATATTACATTATGTCTTAATTTACATATTGTCTACATATCTACTTATCCATCTATCCACACATCTGTCTATGGCTCTATCTATCTATCTATCTATATGTAGGCCTATTTGCAGGGCTTCCCGTCTCAAAAACAAAGAATCAGGATAACCAGGGTTTGTCAGCCCCGGTTTAACAAGGTAACCCTGGGTTACTACTGGGTTGGTTAAACTCCCCAGTTTTTTCATAGTGTATTCAGTGGGCAGAAAGTTAACCGATCAAGGGGAGATTTGTAGTGATCGAGATAGAAATGAAATCGCGCTAAAATCCTGCAACATGTCATAGAGCACCTTTAAAAGCTCTGCTTCCAAAAACTACTGCACTCTCGGGAAGCTCGCGGGCGAGTGCAAAATAAATGGAGCGGCATAGCAGCTGATACGGCTCTTTATTGGGAGGTGTTACACTGCCATCGAGTGTCTTACAAAAACGATGTCTCGAAGCTTTTACCCAATACAGCTTAAGGACTTAGTCTGGGCATGTTAAGCCTAAGTTTCATGTTACATTATTTACTACAGATTACTAGAGAAACCTGTTATTTTAAACCCGTAATTTATCTATAATTCTTAGATATAAATCTGTTACGTTGATCATTTACAAGCCTACAGATCAATAAATTAAACCGTTAGTGGACGATAGAAATAGCCCATTGCGTTCTGTGAGGCGGTCAATATGGTGGATTATCTCGACAGTGTGATTATTACAGTCCTTACACGTGTATCGGGCTTCTGTTTATTCCAAAAAGGCAGTGTCCTCTACAGTGTGGGAGTAGGCTAGTCAAACTGGGTAGGCCTTTCGTGGGGGGGGGGGGGGCTTCTGCTTGTCGCTATACGCTTGTGGGACGCAGCGATGATGTCATTTTAAAAGTTAACCCACTCCCCCTGTCCGAGTTGTTGGTTTCTTCAAAACATTTTTTTCTGCCAAAGTTTCACTAACAGGCATAAAGCTAGACCTACATTTGCGGATTTTAGCACTTGTGTTGTGTTGTGTTGTGTAGTTGAACAAGAGCTGTAACGCTAAAGGGAAAAGTCCTCCATTCAGACGACGCGGGATTTTAATCAAACTGCCCCCGTGAAGCGGGCAAAAGTGTTAACTTTTTAAAGGAAAAATAAAAAATGAGTCGGATTATTTCAAAATCGCAGTCCTTACGACACTTGGATTACAACGCCGTTGAGGTCAAAAGCAAGGTAGGTAACGTTAATTCTCATAAGATAAGAAAGTTGTACCCAAATGTGCAACATGAAGTCGACGAGGTCCACGAGAATGATGGAGGAAAATCTAAACACGTTGAAAATAGCTCCGTGCAACCAATTTTCGAATAGCCTAGTGTAACGTTAGGCGCTTACCGCTGCAAGGGTTTACGTTCATTATCAAATTTTATTGCAGAACTGGAATGCAAGTATGAGGCCATGTGATGAATTGATGCTCTATTTTCCCTTATTGGTAATTTACATTTTTGTGAGGAATTCGGATACCTTCCATCAATGAACGTCACTGTTGTTCTATTGTTAATTTGGTGATTTCCAAGTTTATACCAAAGAATCTAGAGTGGCCGTAGCGTAGCGCTTTAGAATCTTTGGGTTATACACTTTGCTGATTCAAATGTAGCCTGACGTTGACGTAACAATAGCCTTCTTGCTTTACAGTGTGTGTTCGATTAGATTCAGAGCTTATTCAAATCATGTTGCTTTGACAGTCTAATAGGCTACCCTGTCGACAAGTCCGATGCTAGGTTATCCCAAGTTGGGCTACTTGTCACCCCTTTCTGTCTGTTGGAATGCCCTCGACTACCTCGAGTAGCAGACGAGGTAACGTTAGCAGCGCCAGAGACGAAATTAGTTTCGGAACTAAATAACGTTAACCGAGACTTGAAGAAAGAGCCGGCTTAGTCGTAGCCCTATCTCACCAAGACTGTCAAGAGACTGTCCGAATAAAACAAAACCCGAACAGTGAACAGAAAGTAGGACTGAAAAAACGTATATTTATCCCGTGACGCCATATCAGAGGCTAGTGGGAAAACGTGACTTCTTTTGTCCTTTCTAAAAGTCTAAGTATTGTAAATGGGCGAGCAAGTGTACACTGATATGCTTAGAGGTCTGATATTAGGTGAGGTAGCAATAAGGTTTGGACAGTAGATAGTTTGGATAGGTTTTAAATGATGGGCCATGGCAATGAAAGCCTTCTTAGAAGAGGCTTGGGCTCAGTGCCCACCTCCTGATCTATCTTTTGTCTGGGAGAGTTGGGGCCTCAGCAATGATCTAATTCATAACAGGGACTGGAATGTTGGGTTCTCATCATCTGTGAAAAGAGCCCCTCGAAGACCTTACAAAACCCCCACCACACACATTACCCTTACTCCTATCTGGGGTTGAGGTTG
The DNA here is from genome assembly GCA_017657215.1 of Limnothrissa miodon. NCBI lineage: Eukaryota > Metazoa > Chordata > Actinopteri > Clupeiformes > Clupeidae > Limnothrissa > Limnothrissa miodon. Next base: position 536,304 of record JAGFZM010001033.1, on the reverse strand, counting down.
AAAATAGTTCAGCACCCCAGTCTGAAAGAAGGGAGTGAGCTGCAGATAAAACAGTTTTCTAACTGTCCAGAAGAACAGATGAGAACAAGTGTTTCTGGACAACCCTGTTCAAAAGAGTTATTACAAAAGAACTGACAAAGACCTAATGGGTACTCAAATTAAATCCCACTCAATCTGTTATGTGGGTGTAAGTCAGTTTATTTGGCTGGAAATTAAAGGGTGTCATCACCATTGCTCTATTCATTGAGTATTGAGCAATATAAAAAAAAACTTTTGTAGAATGTACCGTACATTTACTCACACAGTTTGCCCATGGGGAACTGGTGTGGTTGGATTGCCTGTTCTGCTTGCCTGAACATGTTGGAGGTTTCTCTGTCGTATAAGAGAGGCCTGTCATAGTGCCTTGTGCAGGCCTCTGTGTTTGGGGCATTCCTGCCTGTTCCTGTTTTAGCATGCTTACCGTCTCAGTTTTAGTAATGAATGCAGGACCACCAAAAAGATAGGTCATGGCTCCATCACGTCCATACAATTTTAAAAATGAGATTAGATTCAGTGAATACTTCACTGATAAATATACACAGTAAAGAACATAAGTATTTGAACACCCTGTAATTTTGCAAGTTCTCCCACTTAGAATTCATGGAGGGTTCTGAAATTCACAATATAGTTGCATTTCCACTGTAAGAGACAGAATGTAATAAAATATACATTTAAAAAATCAGTAAATCACATTGTATGATTTCTAAAGAATGCATTTGTTTTGCACTGCTGCACATAAGTGAACCTGAGAAAATCAGTGTTAATATTTGGTACAGAAGCCTTTGTTTGCATTTACAGAGGTCAAATGTTTCCCGTAGTTTCCCACACAGATTTTGGGCCACTCCCCCATACAGATCTCCTCTAGATCTGTCAGATTCCCGGGCTGGTGCTGAGCAACACAGAGCTTCAGGTCCCTCCAATGACTTTCAATTGGATTAGGTGTGGAAATTGGCTAGGCCAATCCAGAACCTTGATATGCTTCTTACGCAGCCACTCCTTGGTTATCATGGATGTATGCTTCAGGTCATTGTCATGTTGGAAGACCCAGCCATGACCCATCTTCCGTGCTCTGACTGAGGGAAAGAGGTTGTTGCCCAAAATCTCTCAATGCGTAGGATCATTCATCCTCTCCTTAATATAGTGTCCCCTTTGCATAAAAAGCACCCACAATCACAATAGAGATGGTGTTATTTGGATGCAACAACTTTTTCCTCCAACCACGGTGAGTAAAGTTTAGACCAAAAATATTTTGCTCTCATCTGACCACATTATTTTCTCCCATGCCTCCTTTGGATCATCCAGATGGTCATTGGCAAACTTCAGACGGGCCTAAATATGTGATGAATTGAGCAGGGGAACCTTCTATGCAATGCATGCAAACCATATCAATGTGGTCACAGCTCTCTTCATGCCATTGACCAGCTCCTCCCGTGTAGTTCTGGGCTGATTCTTCACCTTTCTTATCAGTGTTACCCCACAAGGTATAGTCTTTCATGGAGCCCCATTCTGAGGAAAACTGACCGTCGTCTTCAGCCTCTTCCCTTTTCTAAGAATTGCTCCAACAGTTTATCTATTTTCAACAAGCTGCTTGGTAGATGCCCTGTAGCCCTTTCTAGCATTGTGGAGTCCACAAATTTGTCTCTGGTGTCCTTTGACAGCTCTTTGGTCTTGCCCATGGGAGTAGTTGAAGTCTGACTGACTGTGGGGTAGACATGTATCTTAAGAGCTAAGACAGGTGCTACTAATTAAGATTACTAATGGCACCGGCCTTTTTCCACCGGCCCAGTTTAGCCCGGCTCTACTCGACTCTACCCGTGTTTTTTGCATTCCACTGTCCCGAAGTACCTGGTACCACGTACAATTTTTCGTACCTGCTTCATCACTATCAGCAATATTTCTTACAGGATAAAGTATCTCTGTCTCACTATTAAGAAAAGGAAATGTGCAATGTTTTTCACTGCATTGTAATGTAGAGTAGAATTCGGTGTTTCGGCCAAATCTTAAGCAGTGGATTCGGTATTCGGCAGAACCTTAAAAATCAGGGTTTGGTACATCCCTAATTTTAAGTGGATAAAGCACGACGTCACAGCAGTTAGACCACACCCACTTCACATAGTACCACTTTGTAACCGGGCTAGTGGAGAAGGAAACCAGGCTGGTTCCTAAACCGAACCGAGTACAGCCGGGTAGAGTAGGGCTGTAGTGGAAAAGCACCATAAGTTGAGTAGAGGTGGGGTCCTTAAAGGGAGAGTAACAGGTCTTCGAGAGCCAGAATTCTATCTGATTGGCAGGTGTTCAAATATTTATGTGCAGCAGTGCAAAACAAATAAATCCTTTAGAAATCATAGTTTTGTTTTGTTTTTTTTTTTCATTTTGTCTCTCACAGTGGAAATGCACATACATTGTAAATTTCTGACCCCTCTATGATTTCTAAGTGGGAGAACGCAAGGTGTTCAAATACTTCCTCACTGTATATTAGGGGTGTAAATATGGGCCTTCACGACGATTTGATACAATTACGATATCTTAAGCCAACTGTAGCACTTGGGTCAAATAATTATATTACAGTGCTTAAAAGATAATAATGGTAATACAAAACTGGACCAGTGGTTTGAAGCTCTAAGATCATCTACTGGAGGTAGATGAACTACACAAGGATTGATAGTTTTAGGGGATTTAATAAATAGGGAATGTGTAAATATAATAAATGTGTAAATAATATGTAGGAAAAGAAAGTATCAATAATAATCAAACAAACAAACTAATAAAATTAAAATAAAATGTATACTACCACCAGGGAGGGAGACAATAAGAAAAAGTTGAATTCTCTTCTGGGAGGCTCGCCATCAACTTCAAACTTTTGCTCTTTACAAAAAACCTGACCTGTAAATTAACATGGCCAGAAACAATCATGTTCATTATATCTTATTAATCAAAGGTCTCATTCTTCGTTCGCTGTAGTAGCAAAATACATAACAGTGTGTCAATGTCAGTATCAAAATAGATAATCGTGTAAGTAAATATAATAAATACTAACAAAATAAAATGTAGTGTCACACTAAGTGTAGTGTGTTAGCGTCAGTATCAGTGTCAGTGTTATGTTCCTAAAGAGAATAACGTTACCATCATATTTATTTTTAAAAATTTCGTTTTTGACAGATTTCAAATACACTACGTGACTGCTCACATATCAGAGCCAGTAGCCTGGTTGCCTAGCAGCATGTTACACAGTATAAAGCTTTGCACTGTCTCACACAATCCTGTATATAACTATATGTGAACTAATACTAGTTGAAACTAGCTTAGGCACTTTAGAACTTTTGGTCATGTGTGTTATAAGAACTAGGAATTTATTTAATGCTTTCTAATTACTTAAACATACAGCAAAGGTTTCACTCTGCCGTTTCAATTATACCATAGCTGGACTAGCACAAACAACGAACTCAGCAGTTCAGAACTTCAGGAAAGTTTGATGTTCCTTATAGCCGTTGGCAATCATGTGGATTTAATGTGGATTTACCGTCTTCCTTTCATCCTTTATGCTATCTGTTGATTAGCTGTATTCTTTTGGTCAATCTTTTTTCTAGTTGGCAATAAATAAGTTGGACTTAATATTTATACTGTATTATATTAGATTACAGGGCTCCAGAGTGCGACCGACATTTTTAAAAGTGCGACTGAAAAAAATGTGCGGTCGCAGTTAGAGGTGTGAACCTTCACTGGTCTCACGATTCGATTACGATTATCATGTCAACGATTCGATTCAGTTCGATATCTCAATGCATCACGATGCATTCCATGAATGCAATTGCAGCAATTGAAAAATATTTAAAAGCTGATAATTTGACACGTTTCCATATCTATTCAAAAAATCCGAAATATTAATTATACAAGTCACATGGCTGCCACAGTCACTGCAGGGTGTAAGATAGCCACAGCAGTAGAGAAGACGGAGGAGATGTAACAACACATTATGTAATAACTCTGCATTATGTAATAGCCCGACAAAATGTAATACATTTTCACTCCAATATGTAATAATTTACGCATTTTGTAATACATTTCTTGAACAAAATATGTAATATATTTTTCCGCATTGTGTAAAACATTATTACAGATTGCGGAGGCTATTACAAAATGCGGGACCTGATTTTTTTTTTTTTCTAATGGAAATGTAATATTGCTGTGAGAGACTCTCTTTATTCACAAAACCAGCAGGATAAGAGCATAGACAGTGTCCAGCAGCAGTCCCAATGTGTTGGCAATGTAAAGAAGAGTCACTGCAGTGAAGGCGGGTTCTTCATCCAGGAAACCTGTGCAGAGTCTGAGTTCCTTCCTAAACTCCTGCGCCTTTTATGCTGCGCTGAGCCCTAAAAGACCTCCTATTACTGTGCGTCAGGTTGGCACCTTAAGCCAATCAGAGTTTGGCACTAAAGAAGTGGAAAATTTACAAAAACGATTGTTCAGGAGACAAAAGCAAACCTTTACAATCCAAAATAATGTATTCAAACAATAAAATGTTTTTCAGGGGCCAAATGCAAACTTTTAAAGTTAAAGAGAATGAAAAACAAGGCACCTATGGCACAGAAGCTTACACACTAATACCATGATGAATATGCAGGGAAAAAACTATTCATAAAGAGTACTGTAGTAAACATACAATCCAACATGGGTTTGACCTAGAATAGGCCATGGCTCAGTAAAATAGCACCTGGTCATCTAATAATTGCTCATACAGTAGACAAATAATAACACTACTACTTCCAAAAAAATATAAATCATTTTAAATTGACCTTGACCAACATGCTTGAACAGAAGCCAGGCCATCATACAATTGCTATTTTTGCTAAATAATTCTCTTAGTGTCATTGCAAGACCACTACTATGTCCCGCATATTTGTAGAGCCTCATCATACTAATAGTATTGTCAATATTATAATCCAGGGCAAAATTACGAGCTATCGCTTCTCTGAGGTAGATTTGAGGATAGAATGGTTCAGCAAGACTTCGAAAAAGTTGACAAACTCTGTTAAATACCCCAAGCATTGACATGTCTGCATCAAGTGTCAGTTGGATGATAAATGATGCCTTGTTCTCCATTGCTTTCATTATCTAGGGGTCCCTGTAGCTGGACATCATCTCCATTAGAAAAAAAAAATCAGGTCCCGCATTTTGTAAAAGCCTCCGCAATCTGTAAAAATGCATTACAAAATGGCAAAAAATATATTACATATCGCGTTCAAGAAATGTATTACAAAATGCGTAAATTATTACATAATGCGTAAATTCCTGAAATTTCCTGAAATAATGGCCGGGGCCTTTATTTACTTAGTTCACCCAACGCCCCGGCCTTAATTTTAGGCAGGCTTTAATTACAGGCAGGCCTTCATTTCTTATTGACCTGGTAGGCAGAATAGGCCTACACACTCTTCAATTACGGTGAACTACATGTAGGCTACGATTTTATATTATTATCATTACTGATAAAGGGTTTGTTTTTCTCCTCTCTCCTTACTCAAAACATACTGTAGATCTCCACCTCTGCATCCACTCAAGTGGCCTGATCTGGTTACTACACATTAGCATGCTTTAGAACGACTGGATACATGTTTTGCGTTCTCCTTTTGATGGAGGAATGCATTAGAACAGAAAAACAGAAAACAACAAGTGTTGGATGCAGCAGGATAAAATATCAATATTATATATGGTAGCCTACCATGCAGAAATATACCTGGATTACATTTTTTGCAACTAAGACATTTTAGGACTATCCTGTAAAGATCGGTAAGTTCTGCCGTTCATAAGTTATGAAGCAACTGAAATTATGAAGTGTAATGTCGGTTAGGAAGAAATAATCCCAATTTCCACATTTCTTATTCATTTATAGTGTGGTTGCTTTGATCTAGTGTTTGGTACCATCTGAAAGCTCTAGTTCTGCACTTTCATTTGATATGCATACCATGTCTGTGTGATTCCGGGTTCGTGGGTAATTTGACTCGGTAGTAGGCTAATGCAGTGATGGCAACGTTTGCCGTTTACAAAATTAAGGTACATTCATAAATTATTTTCTCAACAACACATCGATGCATTTCATCTCGCTGTGACATACCGTTGCACAGTAAACTTGCAGAGAAAAAGGTATGCGATTTTGCTCACACATCCAAAAAGTTTCAGTAACAGTTCACTTACTTTAAATGACTGTCATATCCATAATGTCCAGCCTTGAAGTTAGAAGCGACCAAACCAAAGTCCACGTCTTTCGTATTTAAATGCGGTCTACGATGTATGGTAACACAAACTAAAATCTAGCTACATTGAAGTAACTGGGTTAAGCCATTGACTGTATGCTAAATGCTAACAACGTATCATTGCACCACTGAGACGTGACGGGTCGCCTAACTCGTCTAACTTAGGGGAGGAACATATTTCAATATTGAAGAACGGTGGTGTGTTGCTTTAAATTTAAATATTAGATGGGCTAGTTTATTTTTCCTTGGAAATAAATATTGTGTTTTTTCTTTGCATTTGCCAAATGTCTTAATTTTTTTGGCCCGGCCTGTATATCAGGCCCGGCCTTTAAATGCACGTATCGGCCACGCCCCCGGCCATTAAACCAGGCCCGGCTATTAATTGATCCTGGCCATTATTTCAGGAAATACGGTATTACATATTGGAGTGAAAATGTATTACATTTTGTCAGGCTATTACATAGTGCGGCGTTATTACATAATGTGTTGTTACAGGAGACCAAGTAGAATTTAACCAAATTAATTCTGTTTTTTTTTTTTTTTTTTTTTTCTAAAAGTGCAATTATTTATAAAGTGCTACTATTTACACTTACAAATATATAGAGAGAATGTGCCAAACAAAAACTGTACAAAAAAGAATAATTGACATGCACCAAAATAACTCAATGAACACACAAAATTGCATTTAAACCCGAAACTACTGAAACACCCCCATGGCAATGGGTTACACCACCAAGAACCCGGGAAACCCCTCTATTTCTTCCCAGTCGAACAATCCACTTGTTTCCTCAACGTTTAACCAATAAATAAAGTTTTAAACAGCCAGTGTGCACTATTTAACTTGTTATTACCAGACAAAGATCATACATATGCGTAATGAGCATGACAGTGTCATTTAAAGGAACATTTCACATAACTCACGGACACTTAAACATAACCTCAAGCAATGCAGGTAGGCCTTTCCCTGCACCCTTAAATGCTAAGCTAAGTACTCAGTGATAAATAGTGGTTAGTCACAGTGTGAAAAATATGAACAGTAGACTACATACGGTGGCGGCTAGAGTGACTGTAGCTGAGGCAGAACAGCATGATTTAAAAATGCCGGCTAATGGCGGTCCATGCACTGTGCTACATGAGCGTCATTGCGCAGACAATTATTTTAACTTATTTTTGTCACTACAAAATAATCGATTGTGTTCTTTCACTGCATCGATGCAGAATTGTCCACGTCTGCATCGCGATGCACCGATTATACGATTAATTTCAACACCTCTAGTCATACTGGTGCACCTGACGTTGCTCAGGCGAAAACATTAATTTATTTCGCAAGTGTAGCATCTCTCTGTGTGGTATCCTCTGGTTATCCTGATTGTATCGTGTCTAAACCAATAAGAGAGAGAGTTCGGGCGGGTCCTTGCCTCTGATTGGCTGTGGTGCTTTTCACTGCTCCAAGTTGTTGTCAGCTCAAAAAATGCGCTCGACCTGAGCAGTGAGCAGATAACTGAAACGATTAAAGAAAATAAACGCGACAAATACGTGAAAATAAAGAGAGGTAGAGATATTGAAACTGTCTTCGTTAAGAAAACAAAGGCGATTCCATGCAATCAATTTCCCTGGCTAAGGTACAGTAAAGCAGTGTTTTTCAACCACTGTGCCGCGGAACACTGTCTGGTGTGCCGTGGGAAATTATCTAGTTTCACCTAATTGCATACCTACCAACCTGTACGCATTTGCTACGATTTGTCACTTAATACGCGAAAAGCCTTTGATTGACTTTGGGGTCAAGTCGCGCACTACGCAACTCGTACGCATTGGGCAGCCACATGCTGGAAACGTGCTGGGTAGTGCTATTTTTAAAGGTCTCATTCCCTTTTATTTTCATTGATTTTGTGGTGGTCTCTTGTCTAAAATAATGTAAAATAATGAGAGTTGGTTTCGACAAAAAATATGCTGTGGTTGTCTTGTTTCAAGCTATTTTAGTTAGGTGAAAACGAGAGCAGGGATAGCTCGAGAGGATTCTTATGAATATTAATGATATGCAAATGTATCGCCTCTGATTGGCTAACAACACTGTGACGCTCCCTCTAGTGGGTCTGTCTGCAGGCAGCCTAACGTTTTCTTGAGGGCGGGTTAACTGCATAGCTAATGCTCAAATTGACGTACATTTGTACAGCTTTTCCGATTCGCTCGTTTTTCCCGACAGTTTACCATCACAGGCGAATACAGACTACAGGGGTAGGAGAGCATTTTGAAGTTGAGCATAGAAGTACAACTTGGGCTGACCTATGGTAATGTAAAAACATCAAGTCTTAAACGGTTTGGTTTGGAAGGAGACCTTTAAACTCCAAATCAAGAAAATAATTGAAGATGCGTTAAAGCGAAAGTAAAGAACCTTATTTCCATCTTCATAACGTTGCTGGTTTTACAAGGAAGGTTGTAACATTGTTTCAAAGGTAATTGGGCAATGCTCACGCAAGTGCATGCGGTAGCCTAGTAAAAAAAATGTGCAGGATGATGTGTGTGTGTGTGTGTGTGTGTGTGTGTGTGTGTGTGTGTGTGTGTGTGTGTGTGCGTCTGTCAGTTAAAATAGGGCCTACACATGATGTTAGCACCTCAGATGTTCCTGACGAATTAGCCGGTCAAGATCAATGGCCATGCCTCCCTCCCTCTAAATTCAATTCAATTCAATTCAATTCAATTTTATTTATATAGCGCATTTTTACAAAAGGCATGTCACAAAGCGCTTAACACAAGAGGCCCAATGAGCAACAGGGGCAAGGAAAAACTCCCTCGCAGCGTTTTTTGTTTTTACTTGTTATGGTAGAGGAAGAAACCTTGGGCAGCTCCGACGGCTCAAGGGGCTAACCCAACTGCCTAGGGCAGGTTTTCAGTCTCTTAGATGGTGAGTAGTCCACTATTATTCCATTAGATACATATTACAAGAAAATTTTGGTAAATAAAGTACAGTAATATAGGAGTCCCATTAGAATCCCAGGATATAGTCCCATGTCATTAGGCGCAGTCAAGCCAGGGGCCAGCTAGAGGCTGTAACAATCATGTCAGGGTCATCTGTGAAGCTGAAGGCAGACCGCCCAGGAAGCCAGAGATGCAGGATCAGGCAGTGGAGGGCAGGGGTGACCCTCAGCAGGGAGGCAGTGGCATGGACAGTGGAGTGGGTTGAGGACCATTCAAGAGTGCCGCCGGATCACGTTGGAAGAAGGTCCCAGGAGAACCCAGGAGGTGCAGGCGCAGGCAGTGGAAGGCAGTGATGACTCACGGCAGGGTGGTACAGGCATGGAAAATCAGAGAGGAGATGAGTTAGAACAGTCTCCATCCGATTTCAGAGAATGTGAGTTATATTGCATGTGAAACCATATACAGATGTTGGCTAAGTGAAGAGAGAGAAGTAAGTGGAGAGGAAAAGAGAGGAGGAGAAAGACAGAGTGAAAATTGTACGGCTTAACAGATGGGTGGATTGTGGCGGCATTAAACTATAGCAGCATAACTAAGGTATGATGTATAACAAGCCAACACCACCAAAGGAAATGGTCAGTGGCCACCAAGCCCTGGACAGGAGCTTACAGCAGAGGCAGTCCTTTCCAATAAAACCCTGAGGAGATGTGGCTTACCATACACCATCCCTAACTAAAGGGGTCAGTAAATAGAAAGGTTTTGAGTCTAGACTTAAAGGTGTTGAGAGTGTCCGCTTGACGAATGTTAGAAGGGAGTTTGTTCCACAGGACAGGCGCACGATGGCAGAAAGCTCTTCCGCCCATTGTTGATTTTGATATTCTAGGAATTACTAGGAGACCAGCATTCTGTGACCTTAGGGGTCTAGAAGGGTGGTAGGGAACAAGTAAGTCTTTAATATATGCTGGAGCAAGGCCATTAAGGGCTTTATATGTTAGGAGAAGTATTTTAAAATCAATTCGGCTTTTAACAGGAAGCCAATGTAAGGAAGCAAGGACAGGTGTGATATGTTCATATTTTTTTGTCCTTGTGAGTGCTCGTGCTGCAGCATTTTGTATTAGTTGAAGGTTTTTGATGCAGCTAGTACCACATCCAGAGAACAGTGCATTGCAATAGTCAAGTCTGGAGGTAACAAATGCATGTATTAGTTTTTCTGCATCCTCAAAAGAAAGGAATTTTCTGACCTTAGCAATGTTGCGTAAATGAAAGAATGAGGTTTTGGAGATATGCTTTACATGACTATTTAAAGAGAGGTCTTGATCAATATACACCCCAAGGTTCTTGACCTTTGTGTTAGGTGTGAGTGAAAGGTCACTAAGTAAGCTCTGATGATGGGGTAAAGTGTTAGTCAGGTTTTTAGGGCCAATCAACATGACTTCAGTCTTATCAGAGTTTAAGCAAAGGAAATTATTGGTCATCCAGTTTTTGATGTCACTGAGGCAGGCAACAAGTTTTGTTACTGGCGTACAATCATTAGGCTTCATTGAAAGGTATAGTTGGGTATCATCTGCGTAAGAGTGGAAGGTAATGCCATGTTTTCTAATAACAGATCCCAAAGGTAGCATGTAAAGGGAGAATAGCAGAGGTCCCAGTACTGATCCTTGGGGCACACCATACTTGACTTCAGTGTGGCATGATGCTTCATTATGTGCATGTACAAACTGGTAACGTCCAGTAAGGTATGACCTGAGCCAGGCTAATGCAGAATCTTTGATGCCAATCATATGCTCAAGTCTATGTAGTAGGATGCTGTGATCAATAGTGTCGAAAGCAGCACTTAGATCCCGTAGGATTAATAATGAAATGCATCCATTATCAGATGAGATAAGGAGATCATTGTAGACCTTTACTAGGGCTGATTCTGTGCTATGGTATGCTCTAAAGCCAGATTGATAGGTTTCCTGAATG
>JAGFZM010001033.1:499501-524739 GCA_017657215.1 Limnothrissa miodon | reverse complement strand
ATGATTTTGATGTTGGCCATCATGGAGCAACAAGAATTCTTTAATTTCTATACATAGGCCATTATTTTTTCTAAATTAGACCATCAAGTGCGCCAATAAGCTGCAGCAATTCTTCATAAATGACAGTGTTTCCAGCACACTACTGCAAAATAGCCTCTTTCATTGATTTGATATTAAGGCTATAGGCTATTTTAGGTTAGGCCCAAGTATATATATATACTTTTTTTTTTACTACAAAGGAGAGAGTTTGTCAAATGGAAAACTTCAGTGATTCTCTTCTCAGAAAGGACAAGTCAGCAGGCTATGAGGCAAAGCTATTGTCAAGTGTCTGTGCTGTCTCGGGTATAAAATACTACTTTGTGTTTCTTTGATTCCTATTCATGACACTTTAGTCACTTGGTGAGAATTACTTTATACTTTGTATATTGGTTACAGAGTTTCTTTTTTTTTTTTTTTTCATTTTTCATCTGCTGGTGGTGTGCCTCGTGATTTTTTTCAATGAAAGTGTGCCTTGGCTCAAAAAAGGTTGAAAAACACTGCAGTAAAGAACATAAGTCAGTGCACTGTATATACTGTCGGGAGTGCGGGCAGACTATGGGTGGGAAAAGTGCATTCGTTGAAGAGTCGACAACGCTTCGTTATATGAAAGGAGGGATAAAAAGGTGACCTTTTGGTGTTAAAGGCGACATAATAAAAAATGTGGGTGCACCTAAATTTTGTGCTGGTGCACCTAAAAAAAAAGTTAGGCGCACCACTGCAACCAACACAAAAAGTTAGTCTGGAGCCCTGGATTACTCCAATGTACTGAATAGTTACCTTTTAGGTTGTTAATAACTTTTATATCTGTTCTAGGGATGAGACGATTAAGCGCTTTGCGGTTAACCGTGATCAAAAACTTGCAATTAATTTACCACAAAAGCTCCCAAAAATAGCATGAAAACATTTTTTATTAACATGTATTGTGGCGAAACGTAGACAGACCGGCACATTCACGTGGAAGAATGTTGCACCTGCAGAACACATGCACATGTGGCCACCAGAGGCAAATTCATGAAACTGTAATTTATGAGTGGGCTATGACCTGCGGTAGCTTGCTGTTACTGGCAGAGGAGAGATGCAATAGGCAAGAACAGCGACAGCACAACTATTTCCTCTGACAAAGGTTTTCCCAAAAATGACCTTGGTGTTGATAGCAAAATTATGCTATAGATTTTAGATCAACGCAGCCAGGTTACCGATGGAGAGTCAAAGTTCAAGGTTTATTTCTTAATACAATGACATCAAAGGAGACACAGGTTACCGCACACGCATTAGCTATAACCTGAAATCTGACCAGACATTTAGTTGGTCCTAGGTTAAATACAAGAACTTCAAAGCAGTTCTAAAACAAAGGACAGCAGTCAAACAGAGGTGGGCGTGGACTTCTGTATGTATGTACGGAGACCAATCTAAATGTAAATCTAAAGTTCTCACCTGGCCAGGAAGAGGCCTGGCCTACATCCACTTGCAAAGACAGATAGTTCACACCTCAAAAGTTGGATACACTTTGTCTGAAGGAAATACAGATCATATATATAAAATAATTCCTTTCAATTCCTTTTCAAGTCGTCAGACTTTAACTTAAAAAAAAAAAATACCACCTAAAAAAACAATCAATGTATCAGACATCCTAAAATAATCAAAATATTGCGGGTCCATCCTCCCAGCGAACCCAGGAATTCCCCTAAGCTATTTTGCCATGACAAGGAAAAGACACCCTGATTTGTATGTATATCTTTGGTAGATTTTAATATTACGCGAATCTTCAACTGAGCCACTTGCGTCAGGGATATAAACACAACATTCTTTGCCAATTACCTTACATGTGCCACCCTGAGAGGCAAATAATATGGCTAAAGCCTTTCTGTTTTGCCAAGCCAATTAATGAGTAGCGGTCAGTTCAGATTGTAATTCTAGTGTTCAAAAGCGTTTCTAAGAGTAGTTACTTCGTTTTGCAGATCCATGTTTACTGTTTCAAGAAAATGTTTACTTGCACACTTTTGGAAAGATTGCCAGTCTTTAGGTCCATAAGGGGAAGCAATCATGGGCCAACCGCGCCCATCTGGAGGCATTAAGTGACAGACATAACAGTCAGATCTGTTCATTTTCTGGGCTATGTTTTTAGACATGACCAAAGCCAAATTTTCTGCATAATGAGGATCAATGGGAGGCATAACGGTTTGTTGGGAGGCTGGAGTCGCTGTAAAACATATGAACACAAAAAAAACATCAACATTTTTAACTATTATTAAGAGTCCAATGTCTTTTCAAGTTCCAAAGTTCTTCGAGGCAGTGGATGGGGTCCTCTTCGTGTTGTGTATAAATGTGTAAAACTTGAGTGTGTATGCAAACAATATGTACAAAAGGGCGGCGCTAGGCTCTATTAATAGGAGGCGTCCCTCCACACCCTGTGTTCCTTCCTCTTCTGGTTGTTCTTTATGTGGGATGTTCTCCGCGTCCACCTAAACTGAGAACCGAAGGGTGGACTACCTTGGTCTCAGACCGTACTGCTATGGGATTATTCTGCCCTACAGTAGGCCTTTTTAAGCTATACAGGAAGTAATCCAATGTGGTATCCAAAAAGGTGTTGTTCTGGATAAGTGGTCGAAGGAATATGGGACTGTCGCTGGTCTGCTTCACTGTCCCCCTTTCGACGTGGTTACAGGACGTTTTTCCTGCAGGCAGGTCGATCAAAGCAGTCTCCTAGGGAGTAAGCAGAGACAAAGAAAACAAAACACAACACGCATGCAAGGTTGTTGTCCTTACTTTTTAAATCGGCATCAAATTGTGTTTTAGTTGTGTGTTAGTTAGGTTAGTTAGTTTGTTAGTTTATTCATGGCTCTAGTAAAACCTTCAATAAATGTCAAACAGTGTATTAACAAATAAGGCACTGCTCCAGGTGTCGTGTTCACAGGTTTTTGTCCACCTTTAAATGTGCCTGTAGGCCAAGCATGTGTTTAAGGAAGAAACATTGCCTGGAACAAAAACTTTTAGAATAGTTAGTTTTGGGAGGAATGTTTTATCTGTGATGAATGGACCCAGTGGTGTTTTCCCTTCCTTAAAGAGAGGAATCAAGAGGTTTCAGTTAATGTTAACATAAGACAAAGACAAACTAAAAACAAAATAAAAATAAAAAATTATAAGGTCCTTTTTATATGCAGATCCCAGTGGCCCTTGAGTACCAAATGTCTTGATCCAGCCAGGGAAGTCACCTGGACCTATTGATTTGGAAGATTAGATTTAGCAAGAGATCTCAGAAGTGTCAATATTTCAGAGTTGATTTCAGAGCTGTTGTTATGCTGATTGCCCTGTTCAGAGGTGTGAGATTGGTCATTTGGCTTTCCAGTACGGCATTGTGCAGACAAGTGACCATGTCTGCCACAGTTGTGACATTTCTTATTGTTAAATGCTGGCTTGTTGTAAACTGCAGCTATTGTAGGTGTCTCAGAGAACTGTGCCATATTGGCCTCAGCTCTTTGTCCCCAAATCAAAAAGGCAGACCATTTGTCAATTACAGGTAGACTTACAATCCACAAATTGCGGTATGTCTCATTCTTGTTCTTAGCAGCCGTGTCAATGATGAAACTTGAGTCAATCTCTGGTGTGTCTGGGTGACATGCAGACAGAATTCTGTGTTTCTCTTCAATTTTGGCAGAAAAGGATGAGAAAGAATCTGATGGGCCTTGAATACAGTTAGTCAATAAGGAGAATGTGTGATGTCCTCTACCTAATATTTCCTGTGCTATGTTCTCACAAGTAGACAAATGCAACTCCCAAGCATATTCACTATCTGGCATTATTCTGGGCCATGCTGCGTCAGCTAAGCGTGCGGCATAGCCAAGAGGGGCTTTGGACTTGATCACAGTAATCACTTCCCTGTACTCTAGAGAGAAAGTAACAACAGCATAGGGCTGGGCGATATGGACTAAAATGTATATCTCGATATATTTCTCTCATATATCGATATACAATATATACCTCGATATCTTTCCAGCAAAAAAAATTAATAATAATAAATAAAATAAATAAAATAAAGTGTCTATAAAATAAATAATGAAAATAATATAAAGAGCTTTTTTTCAAAATAACAAGTTCTCAACTAAACTGTGCAACAGTAATAACAAACATGTGGGCCTTCTTTCCATTTGTATATTTTGTGCAAAGAAAACGAATGAGTTAAGAGTCTCCGCCGTAATGTGACACACATGTAGGACTCACAGGTTCTGCTAACTTTACTCCACTCGTCTGTTTTCATTGCGTCACAGAGTTCAAATGCCAATCGCGCTCTCTCATCATAGTCGCGGCAAAAGTAACAACACAAATCCGCGTTCCACTACGGCAATTGATGCCATGTCCACCGTGATACGGCAATTGATTTTAACGTTATGCTCCACCGCCGCTTTTTCTGTCATAGAGTTAGGGAACATTGCATGCTAAAGAGTTCTGAAGTTTTGCTCAGTTCCCACTGGTTTTGTGGCAGTCTGTCTTCGGAGTTTGTAACACTCTTCATATACTTGCCGGTGGCCTACATTTCAAAATGACCGAACCGTTGTTTCGCTTTTTTGGCCACAATAACCTTTCCGCGGCATTCTCCATCTGTATAACTCATGCATTCTATGGAAGTCGCCATTGTTGTTTACTCGGTCTACATGAGTAGGTGAAGGGAGGAGCTAACTCAAAGCAAGGAGCACTGAGCTATCAGTGGCAAGGAAGCTGGTGCACAGACGTCGCATAGCAGAAAAAAGCGGAATACTTGTCTCTGGATTAAAAAACAAGTCATAACCGATATATACGATATGTCAAAAATTATATCGTGGTTTGAAATTATATCGATATTGATTAAATATCGATATACCGCCCAGCCCTAGGTAATATTAGGGAAGCTAAGACGGGTACTGAATTCCGCGGAATTCCAACAACTCATTATGTGACGCGTAGCTGGAGTCTACTGAAGGGCTATAGCCGCCACATGTGGCGAAACATAAAAACAGTAGGCTACTAACAAAAAGTAATGTCATAAAATAACCTTCAAATAGGCCTATTATTTATAAAACAATAAAGATAATATAAATGCAAAATATATGAACAGTGCCACATGGCCTGAACTGCAGGACAGGTGTGTGGGTGGGTTTTTCAAAATGTATTCTTAGTTCAGAAAACTTGAAATTCCATTCGAATGAGACGAGACATCTGTGGCAGAAGAAGGAAATGTAGATGAAAACAGCTCCGACGTGTGTGTCCCATAGACAGGTGCCTCTAGCTCCTGCTCATGCTGCTCCTACAACCGTAGCAACTAACTTCTTTGACCTCTACACGACGTAACACGACACGTCCCTTTATGCAGACCGGAATTGTTCTGCTTTGCCCCCATAGTAACGTATTATGTTGCTCTATCTTGGTCAGTATCCAAGATCTTTGCTGTAACAGATCCGATACCCACACCTGCATACTGCGAAACACGTTGAAAATGGCACCTTTTAAAATCACAGTAATGCAAGTCACTTTTGTTAAATTTAAATATTACATTGGCTAGTTTATTTTTCATCTGGGATAAACATGCATGCATTTGCCAAATATCTTAATTTTTTGGCCCATCCTGTATATCAGGCCTGCACGTATCGGCTATGCCTCCGGCCATTAAACCAGGCCCGGTTATTATAACATGTAATGCACCCTTCATTCAAAAATCTCTCACTTGTAATATATGAGCATATTTACTGTACAAAACTTGTCAGTGTATCAGGGCAAAAATTAATAAATAAAATAATTGTTCATTCACACAGTGTAATCTATGTCATTATTTCTCATTATTTCTCAATCTTTGTCATTATATATCAATGTAAAATATAGACATATATTCCATTGTTCCAAAATGGCGTATTTCTTAATAAAACAAATTTAGAAAAACATCATTGTCTACGTTTTGGACCGTAATTTGTGTAGGCGTGATGGTCGGGGGGAACGTGGCTCTGAACAGGGTATGTGACATACTTAGGAAATAATCGATTCACTGTTTGGGAACTTTAGGAATAGTCAAACATAAAAATTCAACCCAACCCAACTTTCTAATATGCAGTCTTATATGTGTGTCTGTGTGTATGTATGTGCAGTATGGGGCTGAGTTCCGTAGGTTCTCTGTGGATCGTGTGAAGCCAGGCAAGTTTGAGGAGTTTTACAAGCTGATCATGCACATCCACCGCATTGCCAACATGGAGGTAATTATTGGCTATGCAGATGTCCATGGAGACCTGCTGCCCATCAACAATGACGACAACTTTTGCAAGGCTGTCACCTCCGCCCATCCTCTTCTCAGGATCTTCATCCAGAGACAAGGTAGGCCTATGGTAGTCAGTCTCTCTCTCTCTCTCTCTCTCTCACTCTCACCTTGTTCAGTAACATAGCTCTTACTCTTGTTCATTAGCTAGTAGCTTGTACGTTTTCTTTTTCTTCTTCTAGGGCAGGTTGGTTGACTCCGCCTTTAGAAAGTGTACTTCATTCTCACAATTCCACGTATACCCTGCAGTCTCCAGTAGAGGGCGACTGATTAATCGTTTTTGCAGATTAATCGGCACTGATAGTTGATTCCCGGAACTGTCGGTTATCTGCAAAAATTTACGTTGATAGTATTTTCCGGGTTGCGTCAGAGCTGAAAGCGGCTGAGAACGATCCGTTGTCCTTATACAGGGCAAGAGCCAACATATCTATGACGAAAGCCCCCTGTATAAGCAAAAATCGCTGAAAAGCATGTGCTTTTGTTTTGATACGTGATACTGTTCGTTGCAAGGAGAGCGCAAGCTGCCTGGAGAGAGAGCGGTACATGGACACATGCGGCCCGGACGACGCTCCAGCAATAAAAATTAAACACCATTCACGAGCCTCCAGAACGTAAATTGGGTCTTTTACAGAGGGTGCGTTCGTAAACTGACACTCCGAGCTCTCTGAGTACACTCTCCTTTAAAACTTTTCTGAGTGTGGATAGAATTGTCGTTCGTTTATTCAGAGCGTCACACTTTCGAAGTGTTTAGAGCATGTTCAGAGCGTACACCGGCCATCTTTATGAATTAAAGATCATAATTGTCAGGTAAAAAAAACGATCAAAATCGTTCATGGTCCTTACTTGTCTAGCAACTGATACATTAACCGCTGTTTTAACCTGCTGGTGTATGTTCATGTTCATCTATGAGAAACCGTTCGCTTAGTCGTAACTGTGGAGTGTTATTCCATTATCAGAGTGGCAGATTGTAGGCTAGCTCTTAATCTAAAGCTATAGCTATTTCTCAACGCACCCAAAATATCAGAAACAGACCAATCTAGTTAATGCCTCTTCCTTCACCCCACCTCATTTTAGAGATAGCCTATATAATATAAATTGCATGCATTCTCAATATTCTCAATATCTTTTTAGAATGTCGTCAATTTTAAGGGTAAAAAATAAAAATAGCTGAACTGCTGAAAATGTGCGGCCCAACTTAAGATCTTGGTTCTGAAATGTGGCCCAAATGAAATTTTAATCTCTAATCTAGTGCATTTGATATTTACCAAACTATATCAATGCAAAGCCGTCACCGTTGCCGTCACCGTTAGTTTGCAAACTTTACATATTAGTCTCTTGGTTCACGTCTGCTTTACTGAAACCAAACCACTTCCATATTACAGAGGTACATCCCCGTTTTGCAATGATCTCGTCTATAAGCTCCGGTTCTCCTTCATTTATCTCGGCTTCCTCTCCGCCTTCAGCCATGCAGTTTTGTTGTCTTCTCTGCTCTGAACTCCTCCGCTACCACTGTTTTACGTGTTTCCCCTGAGGCGCCGGGGACGCGCATAGACGGTGACACGTCGCACACAAAATGTGGCATCAACTCCTTTTACGTATAAATTATTATTTATTCCGGTGTAAGGCCTTTTCTTATCATTGGAAGTATATATACCAGTATACCGGTACATTAAAAATATCGCCCAACCCTAATATATATATATATATATATATATATATATATATCATTAATACATTCAGAGAGAGAGAGAGAGAGAAGCTGCTGCCTCATGGAGGACAGTGGAGCAACTTGAATGCAATTGTATATCACTTTGACATATACCAAAGTCCTTCTAGGCAAGTCCCTTCACTCAGCAGCCATATTGGTGACGCCTTCGGGCAGTTGTTTGGGATTAACAAGACTAGGGCCCTATCTAAGCTGTATCTCCACTTTCTTGCGTTTATGGGACATAAAAACTGCATGGTTGGAATCGAGTAAATTAGTTATGCGTAGCACAAGTTTGTATTTTAATCAATTCCCACGATAAATAACAGTGAAAGTTAGCCTAGTCTGAACATTAGCTTTTGCTGCTAAGCTAACAAATAGTAAAATGTAGCATACAGTGAACTATAAGCTCAAAGAACATAAAAAAAAAAACTAAACATGCATAACATAATATAAAATCATACAGGTACATAAACATAATATAAAATACATACATTTTATAATACACAATAATTGTAATGAGTAGGTGCACACCATGAATAGAATGTCATGTTTAAAACCGTTATGGAACCATAATTAATAATTAATAATTTTACATTAATTTATATATTGTGTTTTTTAAGGACAGAAAAAAAGTTCTGTGCGCTCTGCCCGCGCACATGCTGCCTTTTTCTGACTTTGAGCCCCTGTCCCTCTATAATCCTGTGCACGTCCCTGTCAAGTGGTTAAAATAATGTGGTAAAAATACACGGAAGTCCGACCCTAATGTTTAAAGTCAAATGTTTGATGAAAAAAGTTTTCAAAATAGAAGCAAATATAGTGGGAGACTACACATGTCGCATTTCCACTACGGCCCCGGGCCGCCCCCAGGCTTTACCCCGGTCTTAAACATCTGTGCTTAGCCCCAGTGTTGTATTTCCATTACCATTCCATTTCCCTAAGTTTTAACACCGGGGTTTTAGGTGAAACTAAAACGTAGCCTACGCCTACATAATATTAAATGGTAAATGGTTCTGCATAACATTGTCATAAAGGCAGACAATCCTATAATATCATAATGTAGAAATATGTTAGCCTAGGGTACTGAAAGCTGGATGTGGAAAACTTTACCCTAAACACCAGGGTTTTACCCCATAGTGGAAATGCGCCAATATAATTATGACCCTAGCTTCCAGGATGGGTTAATTAAGTGTGGGGGATGTAGTGCACAGGCTACAGGTGATGAAATTGTGATTTGTTTGGGTACAATTTTAGTTGAGTTGAGTACCAAGACACTGCCAAGATAAATACCTGCGACCGACAGCAGTCACACTTGTGGGAATGTTCAGCTGTGTGTCCACCATCGTGATGCCATGCCCACCAACCTCTTAGACACACAGTATAGACAATAGACTTAAACTTTGTAGGGAACTCTGTAAACTTTGCAGAGTGCTCTAAGTTGAGAATTAGGGATGATAAATTGTGACCGTATGACCAGTGGTTGACCTATAAACGTTAAACGTTCAAAATTTATTGAAATTAATAAACTAATAAAAAACATTTGGCGCCGGGTCACATGGTTTGAAGGGTTCGCAGCCTTACATCATTTGTGGAAAGTAGGCTAAGTTACGCTAAAGTCTACAGGATACAGGACAGACGACTACATGATGAAATGTGCAAAGAAAAGTAGCCTTGTTTTAGCAAACATCAAATAACTTTAGACTGGTTAATAGGCTAGGCCTACAAGAGAAATTGCTTTGGCCATAATGTCCTCTTACAGTGCAACTTATTGAAAAGTTTGGATGAGTAGGATTAGTAAAATAACAAAAGCAATGTAATGTAAGGTTAGATATTGTCATCCATCACAATGTTTTAATGTAAACATTGTGAACTTCCAAATTATGGGGAACATCGCCCAACCCTAATGTACACATTCACAGTCAGAACACATCAACACATGCATTTGTATGTGGATTACAGTACTCCAGATATATGATGTACTTAAGTTTTGTATTAATTATTTTAATTAAATAAATAAAGACTTGATGTTTTTACATTACCATAGGTCAGCCCAAGTTGTACTTCTATGCTAAACTTCAAAATGCTCTCCTACCCCTGTAGTCTGTATTCGCCTGTGACAGAAAACTGCCGGGAAAAACGAGCGAATCGAAAAAGCCGTACAAATGTACGTCAATTTTAACATTAGCTATGCAGTTAACCCGCCCTCAAGAAAACGTTAAGCTGCCTGCAGACAGACCCACTAGAGGGAGCGTCACAGTGTTGTTAGCCAATCAGAGGCGATACATTTGCATATCATTAATATTCATACGAATCCTCTCGCTCTATCCCTGCTCTCGTTTTCACCTAACTAAAATAGCTTGAAACAAGACAACCACAGCATATTTTTTTGTCGAAACCAACTCTCATGACATTATTTTAGACAAGAGACCACCACAAAATTAATGAAAATACGATGGAATGAGACCTTTAATGTTTTACAGATTTTTTTATTATAGTTTATTAAATGGGCTGCTGTCTGTTTTGTTTACCTCTTGACAGGGGTTGGCCCGCTTTAGTTAGTATGTGCATTGTCTGTCTGGTGGATAAGTCCTTTCTGTTGTCAAAAGGAAGAGCCCCTCGTCTGTTGAATGTAGGTCAGAGTTGGGGGTAGGGGGACGTCTCCCATACTGCCATATTGATGCATTCAGTACTAGAACAAAAGGCCTGAACAGAGAAAAAGAGTAATGTGACAATGTAATACTTGCATATGAGTCATTTGAGCTCATCCAACCTCTTCTCATCTAGTCAACTAAGCCCTTTCTTATGCATGTCCGAGCACACTGGGGCTATGGGCAGAGCACCATTTGACATAACCGAAAACCACAAAAGTATGAAATCTGTGGATTATGCTGGAATAGTCAGCAGACTACAAGATCAAGCTTTTTTTACACTTTTTTGGGCTGCTGTATGTATATTGCAGTTTTCTTTGGTAGTTTTAGATTAGACAAGGTCAATTTTATGTAAGTGGTACAGCAAAACTTTGTTCTCAGTTAGTCTAGGGCTACTGTGTACTCATTAACGTTACATTAGATTAATCTAGCTAATTTGTCATACATTATTCCAGCTAATTTGTCATCGTAGAGCACTTTCACACTCAACCCTTTGATCCAGACATGTACTTTTTTGACAACACTTTGGGCTGAATACTTCAGGTGGCTTAAAGCAGCACTAAAGAGTTTTTAAAACCTTAAAATAATGTTTTCAAAATCATTTCGGTGGTCTATCAACTTAATTTCTGCATCTGCTCTGCAGCCCTCTATCGGCTATAATAGCACTAAACAAGTTTGCCCAATCGGGCAGCGATCTGTAGTCCAAGTAAAAACAGTTGATTAGCTTTGAGGCAAGTGATAGGTGGGGCAAGATTTGGGCGGAGTATGGGCTACTTGACAGATATTATGGGAGAAAACGCGGTTGCGTTTGAATTGCCATCATGACGGAGCATCCAAAGAAAAGAAGGAGTAGAATATCTGAAGAAGCCAAAAAAAAAAAAAGAAAATGGACGCATGATCGAGAAAAGAACTCGAAGCTGAGTGAATATTAGACCGGCTTTCACTCATTGGCGAGAGCGGAAGGAGGCTACACGATGCAATACGGATGGTGACCTAGCTAGACTTGTAAGCAATATTCATATCTGACAGTATTCATCATTCATTGTTTTATCTATCGATTAGCCTGTGATGGCTAGAAACAGTGTATGAATTTTGTGAGTCTTTGAGACGTAGAAGCTAACGTGGGTAACGTGGGTTTCTCTTCCAAGTTGTTTATGTTCGGCATATTTTCTTGAGCATCCTAGTGTAAACATATCTTTCTATTAGTCTAGACTAGTGATGGCCAGATCGTATTGAGACTTCGAATGAAGTCTCAAGCATTTCACATAATTTTTATCTGACGCTCCGAATCTAGGTGTGTGTCAAAATGGAGAGATGACGTGACGTTTGAGGCCTCGGTTGCCGAACTTGACATGCTAGCGCGTTGAATGTAGGTTGATTTTGGCGGGACATCTTGCCTGTAAAAATGTCCCGTGAAGAATATGCAGTCGTGGGTTTTTGATAGTGGTTGGAGACAGTTTTTGAGTTTTTTTTTGCGGTGGATTGCAACTTGTGCATGACTAAGACTAATAATACAGATGAACAAGATCAAGAAGAGTAAGTATTCGCCTGTTTGGGAGTACTTTGATCAGATATCTGGCAATAAGGTGGTAATGCAATAGTTTAAAAGGCTAGACGGTGTTACCTAACATGTAAAGATATTATCAGTAGCTTAATGTCGTCATATGTTAAATTTACTTATAATATATATCCATAGGTGAAATATCAAATTCACTCGCAATTATAATTTAATATATTGATTATATAAATATATTATTTTTTTCCCGTATTTATAGAAATGTACCACAATTGGTACAGTGCCTGAAACTTCCTTACATAAGCATGGTGCAATTTCCTCCTGTTATATTTATTCACCACTAGATGGCCTTAGTGAGCATTTGAAACTTAAGTGAGGCCTCATGAAATGAACCTTTTTGCAACACATTTTGGTGAAAAGCTTCAAAGCTTCAACAAAGCCTCATCTTGCCATCACTACGCTAGACTGTTTGACAAAATATAAAGTGGAGCAAGGGATGAAATATACATATATATGTATATATGTATTAGGGATGCACCGAATCCAAGGTTCGGTTTCGGATTCGGACGAATATTGGCCTTTTTAAAGAGGTTCGGTTTCGGCCGAACCCTAGAGCGCTGACCGAACCGAATCCTACGTCGTCAATGTTTAGGAGAAGATAGCGTCCATTGTGTTTGCAGTTGAAATCGAACATGGAAGCAGTGAGCCGACAGAGTGTTGTGTGGCAGTATTTTAAGGTGAAAGAGGGCAACATACACACTTTGTAGTGCAAAGTTGTGTCGTGGTGGAAAAGATGCGAAGCTGTACATAACATCTCTGCTCCTAAAACATTTTCGGTCAAAGCATCCAACGGAGTACGACTTGTGCATGGTCGAAGCTAACGTCACAGTACCGCACAGCTAACCGCACAGTCACAGATAAAAAGTGCTGCTCAGACCACCATTACCAACTTCACGAGTCCTACACCAAACAAACAGTGCGCTTCAGACCACCCAAGAGCCACAGCCATCCATGCAGCAATCGGTAAAGTGATAACTGTTGACTTACAGCCATACAGCATAGTGGGAGACGCTTTATTTATTTATTTATTTTTACTTTGTTCAACAAATGCAAAATAGTGGCAGAAGCTATTGCCTATGTTTCTACAGTTGAAAATAAAATAATAAAATATTCCTTTCTGGATAAAGTATGTGCAATGAAAAGGTAATGTGCAATGTTTTTCACTGCATTGCAATGTAGGAGTAGGATTCGGTATTTGGTTTCGGATTCGGCCAAATCTTAAGCAGTGGATCCGGTTTTTGGCAGAACCTTAAAAATCAGGGTTCGGTACATCCCTAATATTTCTAAAGCCTATGCTGATAAACAAATTGCGGTGACCGTAGGTAATAGTCAGTGGCATGCTAAACTATTTACGACAGCAGTAATTCTGTAGGCATCTCCCCTTGATCGGCTAGCTTTCTGCCCCCTGAATACACTCTGAAAAAAACCTGTTATCGAACAACAACAGAGGGGCTGTAATACTCAAACGAACACTCAAACAAACCTAAACATAACAAACCACGACCCACCAATCGACAATAAAGGTGGTAGAGGACGCACCTTCACTCCCACCCCATGTGGTTGGCAATGTCGTCATTTGTTATGTTTGTTATGTTTAAATTGAGACCCCCTATCGCTAGCGTTCGTTTGAAAGCACCACTCAGGTTTGAGTTATTTCAGCCCCTGTGTTGTCGTTCGAGACTGGGTTTTTTCATAGTGTATTTAGGGGGCAGAAAGTTAGCCGATCAAGGGGAAATCCCTACGATTTGAGATAAAAATGAAATCGCGCTAAAATCCTGAAACATCTTATAGAGCCCCTTTAATCTTGTCATGTCATGCCTGTAGGAGGGGCACGCATCTACAGAGGAGAATACACACAGTACAAAAGCGTGTAAATGAAATGGCGTAAAAAACAGACTTGCACGCTTATTGGAGAATTCCGCCCTTTGTGAACTTCGGTGTACTTTTTGTGAGATAAATGGGAAGAAACCCATTACAAGACCCTCGATACTTCTCTATCCATACTGACTGCACTCCCCCCCCACCAGCTTTGGGTGACTCCTCAAGCTGCTCCACCTTAGCTGTCTAATTGAGAGACAAGGCTATAGGGATGTGGTTTGGAGGAATCTCTTTCCTTTGTGATCATTGGTTCAATGTGCTATAGAGAGCATTAGTCTATTTTTGTGTTTGTGGGTCAGGGGACAAAAGTGAATGTTTAAGCACAGCTGGACTAGAGCAGTGTTTTTCAACCTTTTTTGAGCCAAGGCACACTTTTTCATTTGAAAAAAAAAAATATATATAATATATATTGATAAAGTATACAGTTATTCTCACCAAGCGCTTCAAGTGTCTTGAACAGGAATTGAAGAAACACAAAAAAGTATTTTATAAAAATTAATATTCTTTACTCACTCAGTGTGAAACTTGCCCCTGTTTGGATGAACACGGAGCTGATATCCTGGCAGGAATCGAAGACAGACACACTTGAAGCTCTTCCTCAACAGCTCTCAGTCTCTCTCTGTTTTTAGTTTTTATGACAGTCAGGCTTGAAAAGCTCACCTCACACAAATATGTGCTGGAGCAATGTCAAAAGAGCTTTGTTTGCCAGAATGGGGCGATCAGCAAAGATTAGCTTTAAACTACGATTTTGTCTCAGGTCAGTTAGTTCTTCCTGCTCCTGTAAAGTCAAGCCCATTCCACCAACTAATGCTGAGCTATATGGGTCCCTAACCCAGTCAAAGCATTCAGTGGAGGCTGAAGAGAAATACAATGACAGCTTATCCTTAAGAGTTGCTAGATGTTTAACTATTATCTCACACAATGCAGTAGTGTTAACATCTTGACATTGCTTGGTGAGTGTGAACATTTGCCACTTTCCACATGGTGTTGCCAGAGTTGCACCTTTGAACGGAATCCATTTATTTTATCTGTACTTGTTAGAAGATTTTCATTTCGGCCTTGCATTCGTGTGTTCAGGTCATTCATAGCTTGAAATTTACATGTAGAAAGAGGCGGAAGACGGCGGTGGAAGTTTTGGTTATTGGAAGTTTTGGTTAGCACAATGTCGTCCATTATGGTCCATTGGATACTGTAAGCTACCTAAATTCAACAATAACAAAGTAAATGTGATTTGACATTCTATGGGCACTTTAAAAAAAAAAATGCCATTTTAAAAAGAAGAGTTCTACACAGGCATCTACAGTAAGTCAACTATAGGGCTCCTGTGCAATCATCTGACATATTTCCCTTCATGTTTTTTGCACAGTGGGGTTCAAAAAGTGCTGGCATAGGTCTGAGGCCGCTGGATGAAGTGACAGATTCTTTGTCAACTACAAAAAATGATTACCTCTGTTATACAGATCCAAAGAGCCTAGGGTTACAGAAGCACTAATTATCCTATATGTACGGTGGCCCTGAAGGTCAAAAAACAACATAACACAACTCTTCTCAGAATGCCTTGCTTCTGATTGGACACAGAATGGGAGAGAATGTTAACAGCTCATAGGCTACCCTAAAAATCGTTTAGAAAAACTTGGGTATCGGAGCTTGTGAGCTGGAGCCATACAGTGAGCCTGGGACTTTGCCCATATAAATAGATATCTACATATATTGTAATATTCTTATTATTTATTTATTTATTTATTTATTGGGGCTTTTTGCCTTTTATTCGGATAGTCATAGTGGAGAGACACAGGAAATGAATGGGAAAGAGAGATGGGGCAGAATAGAACTTTAACTGGAGACCAAGTCAGACGTGGGTTAGGAAAATAAGGAACAGTTTTATTTACAGTGATGCACATCAATGGAGAAATAGCATGTTTTTCATAAAGATCCACCATAAATTACAGATGCGTTTCCACCATAGACTGTATCCACTCTGCGTTTACTTGTCTTCATCAACTGTCTCTGCTGCAACCACTGAGCCACAGCTTAGTGGCTGCTACGTTGGCCACGTGTAGCGTTCGGCTAACTAAGCATTCCGACGTAAATTTTCTAACCTATAATGTTCTATTTGTCTCGATCTGAGGAAAAAAAGAATCACGATTTCATTCGATCACGATTTTTTTTTATACAGAAATATTTCTATATAATATCCTCTAATCTCAACAACAAGGGAAAAGTAACCTGTCTTAATGCCTAAATTTGCACTGTAAAAAGGCTACCATTTAACCTGCCATTTCTCCTGTGCATGTGTGCACTGTCGGCTGTGTCTGTGTAAACACCCGCCCAACCTCTGCCTCTGGTTAGCTTACCATGTTACTCTACCGGCTGCGTGCCTGGTCGGATGAAAACAGTTTAATTGTAGTACCGCACTACATGTTTTTTTGCAACAATAACTGTGTTGTAATGATGGGAAACGTAATTTGTTAGATTACCATTACTGACTTTCAATTTTTAAGTAGCCAAACTGCAGACATAGCCCATCCAGTTATGTCAACAATTGAAACCGTGTCGCGCACCTCCTCATCTTCGCTCTGGATTTCAACTTTGCTCCTCCTCTATTATGCAGCTGATTTAAACTTTATCCTTAAATTTTCCACATTCCTCCCTGCACTCTCCAAAAGTAATGCACGACACTCACACCCTCTCTCACTCTCCCAGGGTGCAAATCAATTGGTTGGTCGGCAACTCCTCTCGGCCACACAGTTGTTAAGTCTCCTGTTTGGTCACTAATAAATGTTTTGATTAAAATGCATTTTGCGAATCTCCGAGATTGAGGCCACCTTATATTGTGATTTATCGATCTTTCTATTTTTGCCACAGCCCTAATTTGTGGTTGTGTTTTTCAATTTGCTGTAGTGTTTTTTTATTTGCTTTTGCATTTTGTAATTTGCTGTTGTGTTTTCTATTATGTTGTTGCTGTTTTTACCTTCAGGGCCACCGTATATATGACACCCATTTTAAACATTAGCGAAAATTGGTGAAGTCCTGTTGCCCTCCGTGTAAAAGTGACATTCCTAAAGTAGCACTCTCTATACACATTGTAATTCTGTCATTTCTAAACATCAGCACTGAGCCATATTGCCTCCCTCTGCATGTGTTTGTGCTTTGATGGCAGCACTGAGTTGTAAATGTGTTTTTTTTTTTTTTTATTTTTTAGGCTCCATTCCACTGTAGTTGGCTTCTCATTATAGCAAGCTTCAGAGAATAGTTGAGCAAGCAGAAATTCCCTGGCTGCGTTAGCCTTGACCGCTTTTGCCGCTATTTTAGTCAATGGCCAAACATTCCTCAGAGTAGAAAAACAGTCTACTTTCTGTTGCTTCAGTGTAATTCCTCTGTGCCGCTGATGTGCTGCTCCTGGGACTGGATGTGACAGCAAGAAGAACTGGCTAGAGTCTTGTGTTCCCAGAATTTATTTCAGCACTGCATGCTTTACATTCCTGGAACCCACCACCCCTTTTGCAATGCGTAGTGCTGGAGGGAGAGGTTTTGGGCTTGCCCCTCAACATGATTAAGAAAGATGGTTAATAGTCAAAAGTTAGATTTTCAAGAATCATACTTGGGCAACATGGTGGGTTAAGGAATGAGGTAACCTAGTTTAAAGTTTTAACTATATATTTCCATATATCTAAAATGATCTCCCCCTCCTTCCCTCCCTCTCTTGTGTTGTTGGAATAGTGGGTTTTGACAGACCGCTATGTAATTTCTTGCTTTTAATTGACACATGTTTGAGTTCTCCCACAAGCCCCTTTGACTGTTAAATGGTCTTGCCCAGCTGATAACTGTTCTCCAGTGTTTAGTAAATTACACCGGAGCAAATGGTTTAAGACATATAGTATACAGGACTAGAACACACACACACACACACACACACACACACACAAAAATCACATCACACCACATCTGGTTGACTAAGTACAAAGCCCTGTAGCTTTTAGGATCTATGGGAAATTAAAATAACTCCCTGATAACACCCTTTCACTCAACCTTTTTCTCTTTTGCTCCCTCACTCTTTTTGTCTTGTCCTTCTCTTACACATATGCACACACAAACACACACACACACACATAGGAACACACAATCCTCCTCTACTTCTACAGAGCTCTTTCCTGTTACATAGGCACCCCACAGCC
The DNA here is from genome assembly GCA_017657215.1 of Limnothrissa miodon. Lineage (NCBI taxonomy): Eukaryota > Metazoa > Chordata > Actinopteri > Clupeiformes > Clupeidae > Limnothrissa > Limnothrissa miodon. The sequence goes on along the minus strand of JAGFZM010001033.1, from coordinate 506,444 downwards.
CTGCTCATCTCTTCTTCTGCCCCATATATTTATATTGTGTTTAACCATTGCTATTATACACCAGCTGCAGTTGTTTCCCCTTTACTCATACTCCTTTATTCAGCATAATGCCAGTCTTTCACTCTCTCTGCTCCAGGCTTGATGGTGAAAGCACTATTCTGAAAGCAGGGAAATGAGGCTCTTCCACTGGCAGTTTCCTCTTTAACCCTCCTTCAACCCCCCACCCCCCCCCCACACGCACACACCAGTGAAGGTGGCATTTTTAGCAAAAGAGTGTGAAATAGCTGTTCCCCATGTGCCAGCTGTTGAAGAATGAAACAGCACAGTCTTTTGATTACAACAGCCAAGAAAGTGCTGACATACCGTCGAGGATACACACACATTGGCCTCATGCTTAACACATGGGCTTAACTCTGCAACCTCTTTCAATGTGTGTGTGTGTATGTCACAGTTGCCGCGGGGTTGTAAAATGTTGTAAAAGAGTAAATAAAAAATGGGCAAATTATGGGTAGTAAAAAGTATTGAAAAGTAGTAATTGTCATCTGACGTGGCCCTATGTGTTTTTCAGTACTTACAGGCCTAGCATCTTAAATTACTAAACTTGCGTGAATTTATTTTTATGTTGCGAGTAGGACCTAAGTTATATGAATGTCATGTGAACCTCGCGCGTAAGTTCAATCACTGCCTGGAATCACCCCGGCTGGCTAGCCAGTAGCTTGCTTACAGACCTCTGTTCTGCGAGTTCGCTAACAATAATAGTTTTTCACATATGGGCAAATGCAGTTTTTCAGACCTCTGGCTGGAGGAGTCAATGTTTAAACATTGGCTAATTGGCAGTAGGCAGTTTTCTGAACCAACTGCAAAGGCTACAACCGGACCATATACTAGCGGCAGCACCTCCGATTGCAATAGTCCTGCTGCGACATTTGCTTCATTCAAACCCCTTCCCGAAATAGATGTCTCTGAACTTCTCACTTGCAGCCGTCCTATAACGTGCCCTCTGGACCCGATTCCAACCAACCTTTTGTAGTCCATAGCTCCAACTATCACACCAGCTATCACACATGTGATCAACGTTTCACTATCAACAGGAATCTTCCCCACTGCATTCAAGCAGGCTCAGGTAACACCTCTACTCAAAAAACCCTCTCTTGCTCCCGACCAGGTTGGAAACTACAGGCCGGTCTCTCTCCTTCCGTTCCTTGCTAAAGCTATTGAAAGGGCGGTATTCAAACAGGTTACCAAATTCTTGAGCCAACAGAATCTACTCGACCACAACAATCTGGCTTTCAAGAGTGGTCACTCCACTGAAACAGCTCTACTATCTGTGGTTGAAGCCTTAAAAGAAGCCAGAGTGGAATCAGTCATCTATACTCATCCTGCTTGACCTGTCAGCTGCATTTGATACAGTAAACCACAGTATTCTATTATTTATACTGTCAAACATGGGCATCAAGGGTGATGCATACTGCTGGTTCAAATCCTACCTCACTGGGCGTCTGTTCAAAGTATCCTGGCTAGGACACACTTCTGCGCCTTACCACCTTGCCACTGGAGTGCCCCAAGGATCTGTGTTGGGCCCCCTTCTTTTCTCCATCTATACCACTTCTTTGGGCCAAATCATTTGCCAGCACGGCTTCTCTTACCACTGCTATGCCGATGATACCCAGCTCTATCTGTCAGTCTCACCCGATGACCCAACCATCCCAACGCGAATCTCAGATTGCCTCTCTTACATCTCTGCATGGATGCAAGACCATCATCTCCAGCTGAACCTCTCAAAAACCGAACTGCTAGTCCTCCCCGCTAAACCAACTATTCACCACAACATCTGCATCAACCCTGGCTCCTTGTCTCTTGCTCCCTCACGGGTAGCCAGGAACCTAGGTGTTATGATTGATGACCAGCTAACCTTCAATGACCATGTTGCCTCTGTTGCCTGGGCCTGCCGCTTTGCACTATTCAATATCAAAAAGATTAGACCATACCTAACTCAACAAGCCTCCCAATTGCTGGTTCAAACCATGGTCCTCTCACGCCTTGACTACTGCAATGCCCTTCTGGCAGGACTTCCTGCCTGTGCCGTAAAACCACTTCAGATGACCCAAAACGCTGTGGCGCGTCTCATCTTCAATCAGCCGAAGAGGACGCATGTCACCCCTCTGCTAATCGAGCTCGACTGGTTGCCTCTGGCGGCTCGCATCAAATTCAAATCAGTGATGCAGACTTACAAAGTGCTTAAAGGATCTGCCCCTTTTTATCTAAGCGCTCTCATAAAGGCTCATGCTACCCCCCGACAACTCCGGTCCTCCAATTACTGTCATCTGTGTGACTGGCAGTCCCGGCACCTCGCCCAAGGCAATCCCGACTCTTCTCATGTGGCATCCCACGCTGGTGGAATGACCTACCAAAAACAATCAGAACAGGGCCATCTCTGTAGGCCTTCAAAAAGCTCTTAAAGACCCAGCTATTCAGAGAACATCTTCTATCCTTGCACTAAATTGAACTGAAGCACTATTCCCTAGCACTATGCTCTTTAAGGTTTCTGCTATGTAGCTTGATTGTTATCCTCTCTTTGTAAGTCGCTTTGGATAAAAGCATCTGCTAAATGCATAAATGTAAGTGTAATATGGAACGGGGAATGGCCAAAATCTTACCAACCACACGCAACAGTACAGTACCTCCCACATTCCACTAATTCATCAGGTAGCGTTGGTGTAGTGAAGTTTAATCTGATGTGGAGTAACTGGTACATTTCCTATAGCTTGCCCAACGCTAGATTCCTCTACTTAGAAATCTGGTTCAAAAATCCATTGTGTATCGATTAATTTGTGACGTCCAAATTTTTTATTGTGTGTGTGTGGGTTTTTTTTTTATTGACATTGAGGAAAATGCATGGACCATTATGAATTTCTTATTTACTTTCTCTCCTTCTCTCTATCACCAATTTGGCCAGTTTTTTGTGTTCAATATTGAAGTTATAATTGCCTTGTTAAATTTTAAGGAAACATGTTATTAATTTGTTTTGGAAAGATATTTCTTTATTTTAATTGTCACTTTACGCTGCTTCAGTTGAAGCTTGACGTTGTGCTGGTAGTAAAAAAATATTGTGAAGGTAGTAAAAAAGCTAGTGAAAGGTAGGAAATTCCACTTAAGAATCTCAGTAGAATCCCTGGTATGTGTTTGTCAGAAAAAGGTTGCGCCATAATGGTTGTGTTTTACCTGCTACTCCTCAGGCAATGTTGTGTCCTTTTTGTCTTGACTGAAAGCACAGCTGGAAAATAGCCTAATGTTTAAAAAAATGTGTCAAATGTGTGTCTCTGTGTGTTTGTCAGATTGAGTATTTGGTCTTCTTATTAAAAGAGTGCAGTAATAATGAGCGAGATGGCTGAAGAGAGGGAGGGAGAGAATGAGGAGGGAAAAGGAATTAAAGATAAATTAATTAGGAGTAGTAGAGAGTCTGTGACAAACAATTTAAACAAGTAATCTAGCGATTTATTTTTTGATGCATCGATGAAATTAACGATTTATTTATATATTCGATTTCAATTTGATTATCGAGTATTTCCATATTACCTGACTAATATAACAATTTCTAAATGTTATTTACAAAAACTTTCAATACCAAACATTACCAGACAAACATATCAGGCATGCCAATCCCTCACCTTTCGGCGAAATTCGCTGTTTTGAAATCAATATGGGCCGTTTATGTGAATCCTGCAGATCCGAGGAGATTTTTTTGTGTGTGTGTGTGTGTGTGGGGGGGGTGTGTCGAGTGAGCAGATGACATCACTGAACAGCTCCATTGTGGACCCATACACTCAGCCTCCTATATGATCCTCTGCAGCAGTGCAGTTCCCAAACCACGCTGTGAGGGCACTGATGAGGATGCTCTCTATGGTACCCCTTAGGGATGTAACAATGCATCGTGTCACGATTACAAATCGATATAAATTCATGACTATTCACACCGATTGAAAGGAAAAATGAATTGCGACTACTCAGACACTTTTTCAAGTCACGTTACACAACAAATGTTGTGTCTTATGTTTAATAAGACATATTATGGCCTTAAAACCCATTAAACGTTATCCCTAAGAATAGTTTCAAAAAACAAAATTCAAATCCTTGTATTTCTGTCCTCAGAAATTTTTCAGGTGTTCTGTTATTTTCAGTGACCGAACAGAACCATAGAACTTGAGAGAGACAACAGCCATCATCAGCAATGCTTATCAACTTAGCCTTTTCCTATACCCAACGGTGGTGGTCAGAAAAGAAATTAAAAAGAAAAAGCTGAAAGCATGAGACTTCTAATTACTGAAAATTGGATGTGAAGGCTACTGGATATTTTTTTAATACAGCCTTGTCCACATTCAGTGGTTGCTAGTGGGCAACTAGCGTTAGCCAATGATACCAACGTCAACAAGTTTGCTGAGATTAGTTCACAGAATAGGTAAGCACAGTTTTTTTTTTTTATTGTTGCAACATATTAGCTTATCAGGTTTTGTTTACTATCTAGCCTATTAAAGAGCGGTTTGTATTGTATTGTAAAAGAATGGTGCAATTCATGTTAATACCGAGTTTTCAAGACAAGTAGCAAACTCACAAATTGTCAAAAGCATGGTGAGCTGCAGGAATGTCGCTAAGAACTTAATTTTACGTAGTACACTCTCAACTATGTTAAGTAGGCTATAAGTTAGAGTAGCATTAGTTTTAACTACTATTTGGTTAAGAAGTAATGTGTCATGAGGTTTATTCAATGACTCAGTGAGTTTGTAAAGATAAGCCTGATGTGTGTCATATGTAATTCATTTGAAATATCATGATTTTTTTGGGGGGTAGCCTGGTAGTACCAGCCCCTGAAGTTTTAATATATTTGTAATAACATTTAGCTTAGCTTTTACAACTCTTCCCCCTGTTCTCTGAATGAATCAGTTCAATTGAATCATCCTGACTAGTACTGTAGGGAAATGAGTAGCCTATTTAGTGACATGACCAGGATGAAAGTGTTTTCTGTGGTGGCTCTTAACAAAACTAAGACAAGAAACAGCTTGGCCCTAAATGGCACCCTTTCTGCCATCCATAAAGATGGCTGACTTGGAGCCATGTTACCAATGGGAGCCTTCACTCAAAATTATCAAGGCTGCCAAGAAGGCCATGGTCATGTACAGCAAACAGCATATGACACATGCAGATTTTGTGGACATATAGCACTGTTCATTTTCTGTTTCTAAATGTTCTGTATTATAAAAACTGATCGCAAATGATGAGTCTGACCGAATGTAAAAATGAAGCCATGGTATGCAGTGTTCACTTTAACGTTCGAATTTTAAAATATCTGGGAGAGAAACAAATCGGCTACGATTCTCTGTATGTGTTTGCTGTAGTGTTGATTATACAAATCCTATAAATTATAAAATTGTGTAGTGTCAGCTTCCTATGGCCTTATGTGAAGTTGATGCGTCATACAGTAGATAAACAATCTTGGAAGGGATTCTAGAATACTTGGCTGGAGCCACATAGCTTTCCTTCCAAAGAAATCTCACGTTCAATGATAGGTGTGGAGGTATGGATTTGTATGGTCATTGTTTAGACCATATAATGAGATTTTGTTCATGAAAAAAGCTAATTTGTGGAACTATTACAAATTATTTTGGATATACCGTGTCAAATAAATGACTGGAGTGGGTGTTTAAGTTGCACTTTTTATAAAAGAAAGCAACTGTTTCTGTAAAAAAAAAAAAAAAAGCACCTCTAATGCTCTAATCAGATTTGTTGTCCTAGGGCCAAACTGAATGCCTTACGGAAGCGTTAAGTCAAGCTGTCAAAATACAAAGACTGGTCTATTTTTTATTTTTATTTATTTTATTTTTTTTTGGGAATGTTTGCTGCGCTGATGCATGATGTAGCCAGCTAGTTGGTAGCCTACAGCAGATGCGGCTTTGACTAGCCAACCTGTTTTAAGCTAATTTCAAACATTGCTGTGGCTCATTTAAGAAAATGATAGATAGATAGATAGATAGATACTTTATTGATCCCCAAGGGGAAATTCAAGCTCAGATAAGATGCTGCTTGATTAGTTTGAGGAGACAGTAGTACTAATAATGAAAAAAGATGAAAATCATCATTATCTTATCTGTTACTATTGTTCCTGAAATGTAGTAATTTCTAAGTCCAAAATGTGGAATATTGCCCAGTAGGCCTACACTGCAACACGACAATACCAATACATAATACCAGTAAATCTATATCATTAATTTTGGTGAAATGGTCTCATAGGCTTTTCTCATAGCTACTTTTCTTTGCATGATTCATCATGCGGTCGTCTGCCCTGGCTCTAAAATTGAGTGTTTTAGCCTGTGTAGACTTTTAACGTAGCCTACTTTTGGCAAATGTTGTCTCTCCTAATAAAGTTGTGAGCTTGCAAACACTAGGCTACAAACCTTGTGACCTCACACCAAATGTTTTCATTGGTTTATTAAGTACAAACAGATTAGTTATGCTAGTTTATGCTAATTTAGAGATCTCTAATTTAGAGATCACATTTGCGACATCTTGCATGCTGGAACAGGACTTGACAGTGGGCTAGATGCTGTATCTGATGCTGTAGCAAAAAGTCACCTCATCTGATCATCAGTTTGTGCGAATTGAAATGAACCCACACACTACACACTGGTCAATTTTTTTTAACCGACTACAGAATTTTTTTGTCGATTTTTATCGCTGTTTAACATCCCTAGTATATGGGTGTAGTTGATTGTGTGTGTATGTGGCATCTTTGTATAGTATTTCACCGTGTCAGTGTCTCTATATATGTTTTCTCCCCTGCTGTGTGTCTCTGTGTGTGAGTGTTTATAGTGTATGCAGTTTCTCTGTATCTATAGAAATGTCAGGTGTGTGTGTGTGTGTGTGTGTGTGTGTGTGTGTGTGTGTGTGTGTG
>JAGFZM010001033.1:447614-499491 GCA_017657215.1 Limnothrissa miodon | reverse complement strand
TGTGTGTGTGTGTGTGTGTGTGTGTGTGTGTGTGTGTGTGTGTGTGTCCGTGTTTGATAACTCTGACAATACTGACCCAGCTACCTGTTGGCCCTGCAACTGAAAGATTTATGAACTTAAGACCTATGGACATAGCAACCTGGGACAAATTATACATTTTTTCAGTGCCTTATTTAATATAGTGATGCATTTTAATTTAGGAGCCATTCTCATTGTTAATAATGGTCAGGGCCATCTCTGTTTTGCTCCGACACTTAAGCGCACATTTGTGTGTGGTCATTAACCAACATAAATAGGCTTGTTGATTCTTGTTTATCTAACTGGGATGATCTCAACTTCAATAATATTACAGCCAATTTGTGAATCCTCATGTTACGCAGGTAGTCATGTTATTTACATCCTTTTTTATCGTCATATCTGAGCTAATATTAGCTAGAGATGTGAATCTTCACTGGTCTCACGATTCAATTCGATTACGATTATCATGTCTTTGATACGATATCTCATCATGATGCATTCCATGAATGCAATTAGAGCAATTAAAAATGCTCCAAATATTTAAAAAAAAATGTTAATAGATATGGAAGCATGAATTATACAAGTCACATGGCTGCCACAGCAGTGGGTGTAACATAGCCACAGCAGTAGAGAAGATGGAGGAGACCAAGTAGAATTTAACTCAATTAAATTTTATTTATATATTTATAAGGTGACACGGGACGAGTGAAGCCGCTTTCTCTCCCTTGTCCCCCAGAAGCCTCTCTGCGTCATTGTAACACAATAAATCTGGATTCTGAATTGTTCACGAAAATTGGCCCTGTCTCTGCAAATCTGTAGCTACAAATTTTGCTATCAGTGTGTAGGTGCGAAGTTTTGGCCTTTCTGACAAAGGTTAGTGTGAATGGTGAATGGTTAAAAGGTAGGCCTAAGGCTGTGAGGATACTGAAATTTTTAAACGATTTCTAGGAAAATTTCCTGAGACATAATATGCATAAGCGTGATGCATTTTGATTGATAAATAAAATAGACCACCAGAATGATTTTTCATATGTATGAAAATACAGTATAGTGGCCTGCTTAATTCATGTAGGCTTTTTCCTCAAGTAAAGAAAACAAAAGAGCAGGGTCTAATTTCTAAAACTTTTATGCCAGAATATGGCATACACTAGGGGTGGGCAATATAGACGATATATACAGTATGCAATATGCATTTGGCCAATGATAGAGATTTTGGGTCATATCGGCATCATATCACATATCATCATATCATATCACATCGGTATCCACAACCATGTGAAAAAATGTTGACCTGTAGCTTCACCTTATTGATAGCACCTTTTCATTCTTACAACGAAACTGTGTAAGAGCCTATAAATTGAACAGCTTCTGCCTGACACAAATGCAGCTTACCAGTTTACTTCTGTGTGAATTTGAGAGTCCAATATAAACACCTCAGAACGATGACTAAACAACTGTTGTACATATTGACTTTATGCTATGGTAACCATTAAGAAACTGTTATGCTGTAAGTTACATACCAAAGTATACCGTGATATATATCATCTACCGTCTCTGGTTCAAAATATATCGCAATATAAATTTTAGACTATATCGCCCACCCCTAGCGCACACGCATAACTCAGAATGTGCGTGCACACAAAAATATTCAGATTTATACAACCATGCCCATGCACATTCCTCGCCAATTCCCCTATATAAATCACAACCTACTCTAAAGTTGTGGCAACTATGCATACATCAAGCCACACCCATAACTTAAAAAAAAAAAAATCTGACTCAAACTCAGACTTAATTTTCTTCGAGTGGTTTTTCAAAAATGTATGTTGCAACTCTTTGACATACTTGTCATGAGGTATGAGTCAGCTGATATGACACAAGGCAATGTTTTTATGAGACCAGGAAAAAAGTCTAGACTCTTGTGATGCTTTTCATGAGGTATGTGAATCTTTCAATCTCTTACAGAAAAGCCAGTGATGGAATCCAGAAATTAGCTTTAAGTAAGAAATGTATTGTAATAATGATAAAACGGTCCTGTTATGTCAACAGACATTAAGAAATCATGTTCATTTCAAGTACTTATATCGCAGACAGTACCAGTACAGCCTGGATGTTCTCGTTCAAAAAGCGGAGTTGATGTTTATGTTGTCATGTTTTGTTTTGGCCTGAAGCGCCACCATCCATCTATCTTCCAATCACGAAGTCAGTAGTGTTTCGGCAACCAAGTTACCTGCTCTGCACTAAGTAACACATCTGCAGCTAATAATAATTTTAAAAAGTCTAACATTTTGAGTATGAAACCTAAAATACCTCGGTATGAATCTGAATTACGTGACAAACTGTCTGCGTAAGAAAAGGATTTACATTGGAGATGCATTTGAACGATGAACGGATAAAAGTGGAGAATAATTTTAAAACAGATGCCAATGTTGCAAATTTTCTCCTGGACAGGTAATCATAATTTACTTGTATTTATAAATAATCAAATATTCACTGTCAGTCAAACAAAGTTATGTGTATAGTAACGTTAACGCATGATCGTCATCAAATTAAATATTCAATTCAATTTTTTTATATAGCGCATTTTTACGAAAGGCATGTCACAAAGCGCTTAACACAAGAGGCCAAATGAGCAACAGGGGCAAGGAAAAACTTCCTAGCAGCGTTTTTTGTTTAAACTTGTTATGGTAAAGGAAGAAACCTTGGGCTGTTCCGACGGCTCAAGGGGCTAGCCTAACTGCCTAGGGCAGGATTTCAGTCTCTCAGATGGTGGGTAGTCCACTATTATTCCATTAGGTACACATTATAAGACAATTGTGGTGTAAATAAAGTAATATAGGAGTCCCATTATAATCCCAGCTGGAGGCTGTATCAATCATGTCAGGGTCGTCTGTGGAGCTGAAGGCAGCCCTACCTGAAGCCAGAGATGCAGAATCAGGCAGTGGAAGGCAGGGGTGACCCTCAGTAGGGAGGCAGTGGCATGGACCGTGGAGTGGGTTGAGGACCATTCAGGAGTGCCGCCGGATCATACGTAGGGAGAAGGTCCTCAGCAGGATGGCATGTTCTGTGGGGTTGGTTGGGTACCCAGGAGGCAAGAGGTGCAGGGTCAGGCAGTGATGACTCACGGCAGGGTGGTAATGACATGGAAAGTCAAAGAGGAGATGAGTTAGAACAGTCCCCATCAGATTTCAGAGAATGTGAGTTATATTGCAACCATATATAGATGTTGGCTAAGTGATGAGATAAAGAAGTGGAGAGGAAAGAGAGAGGACGAGAAAGTGAAAATTGTACGGCTGGGTGGTTTGTGGCGGCATTAATCTATAGCAGCATAACTAAGGAATAATGTATAACAAGCCAACACCACCAAAGGAATGGTCAGTGGCCACCAAGCCCTGGACGGGAGCTTACAGCAGAGGCAGTCTTTTCCAATAATACCTTGAGGAGGTGTGGCTTACCATACACCATCCCTAACTAAAGGGGTCAGTAAATAGAAAAGTTTTGAGTCTAAACTTAAAGGTGTTGAGAGTGTCCGCTTGGCGAATGTTAGAGGGGAGCTTGTTCCACAGGACAGGTGCACGATGTCAGAATGTTCTTCCTCCCATTGTGGATTTTGATATTCTAGGAATTACTAGGAGACCAGCATTCTGTGACCTTAGGGGTCTAGAAGGGTGGTAAGGAACAAGTAAGTCTTTAATATATGCTGGAGCAAGGCCATTAAGGGCTTTGTATGTTAGAAGAAGTATTTTAAAATCAATTTGGCTTTTAACAGGAAGCCAATGTAAGGAAGAAAGGATAGGTGAGATGTTCATATTGTCTTAGTGAGTGCTCGTGCTGCAGCATTTTGTATTAGTTGAAATATGTAACGTAATGAACTGTTTGGGATGTAGGCTAGGCTATAAGAGCCTGTTTCTGTCAATCTGAGACAGCCTAACGTTACCACGTTCCACGATTCATTCTTCACGTATATTTTGGATTACACATGCTAAGGTGACCTGTATGAACATTGCTAACGTTAGTTATTAGTCTGACTAAAAACAACCCTGTGGTAGCCACTAGCTAGCCTACATTCTGCATGCAGTTATGGCTAATTTGGCACACGTTATTTTCTATGGCAAATGTGTTGGTTGTTATTTGTTACTGAGGTCTGCTTCAGGCTGAAACAAGTCAGAGTCTAACGTTAGGCTACCAGAAAATAAACGTGAAATACTGTGATAACCCTGTATTCCATTATTCTATACTATCTTTGGGCTATGTAGGCTATGAAGTAGGCTATGAAGTAGGCTAAGTTATGCTGATTTGGAAGCACTAGGCGCAATTCCATGGTAGAATAACGTTTTGTGATGTCCACAATACCAATGAAAAGCACACTGTAGCCAATGATGTGCACTTGACCTAATATTACTTGGAAGTTCTGTAGGCTACTTGTTTTTTAGTTCTACAGCCATGTAATCTGTCACATAATTTAGCTTATGGACGTGAAATTTTCATTTGGCAGGGTATTCAGAATGTAGCGCTAATCTTTGCCTAAACGTTCCTGGATCTTGCAGCTTTTCTGGCAACCTCTAATCAACGGGGAGAGGAGGGGAGACACCACTCAACAGTAATTTGAAAGTGATTGCCATACCAGTTTTATCCACAATCTTACATACGGCTACTTTAAAGGTATAGTTTGGTTTTTAACACTTTGAGCCTCTTTCACAGGCTTTTGTCTAACATGCAATAAAGTGGTTGACACCGACATTTTGAAGATTGTGCCTGTCTCGGCTATTTGGTAAATGTAGAATCACCTCTAACTGCTTCAAAATGGCTAGCAATGGGCATTAGTTGTTTTTATCCTTTAAACACTAGTTTTAAAAAAGTGCTACTCACCGAGGGGTTAGTGGTGCTTGATGATGTTCTAAAACACGTATCATAGTGAAAAAAAGCTTCTGTCATGGTTAATTTGGCACTTTGTAAATTTTGGAACTATTTTTTCAAATACATCACAACCACACAAACATCCGCTTCAGTTCAGCTCAAGGGCCGGCGGAGTGATGTCAAGGAGCAAAGAGTCTTCTAATAGAAACCTATGGGACTTCATTACCATATCATTATCAAGTGTCTACAGGCAAAACAAAACATTTAATATTTTGGCACACCACTCTAGGAATGTGCCTGGAGATATTTTTCATGAGATGCATTCATTGTTGCTTACAAAAAGTTTTACATTTCAAAGTTGCTTACATGCACATCTCTGAAAAACGGATTTCAAGCTAACGTTACTGCAGCATAGCCTCCCCATAAAACTGCTCCAGGCTGTCAAATCAGTAACTAACAAAACAGTAATTTACCTGCAATTTTTGAGCATTGGGAATGTTGCAGCTCTAGTCTTGGGAACTGGTCAGTTCAGTAAAAGTCATATCATCAAGACCACTGTGAACTAAAATCCCAGTTTAATGGGTATTGACCCATTGGGATTGACAAAAGCGCTGAAAGCGGAGCCATCTATTGCTCTGCTACAGAGCTAGAATTGCTCTGCCACATCGATTGACATTGACGGTTGTTTGAGTTAAAAATATAAAATCATAGTGCTGAGAAAATCCACAGTAATTTTCAGATGGAGCTGTCACGATCTACAACACTGTTCTAAATGAGTACAACTCTAATCAGCTGTTAGCTCTTGTTTAGTTTATCCCTTTCTAATTTTGGCACTTGTGGCAAGGGCCAAGCCCTTGGTTAGGTCTCAGATACATATGGATCCAGCCTCATCCACAAATGAAACGGCCAGAGACAAACATATCTATGCCAACTAGCTGAGCCTCCTTCCAGAAGTCTCCAAACCCACAGTAGTGACACTTTCTCAGGCTCTGGGTTCAAATTGCCCTCTTGCGCTGTCCAAAAATTCTATTCTAATCTTAACCCCACCCCCCCTAACCACACTAACTCTCGGAATTGCTATAGCTCCCTTCATTGAAGGCTCTACATTCAGCAGTTGTCTGTAGTTGGTCTGTGGTTTAGGACTAGGGCGTGCGTGTGTGTGTGGGTGAAATGTGATCAGCAAAATCACAAAATTCTCTTCTATTATTGGTTTGCTTTGGATTGGTATTCATAATATCTGGATATATTTCTTAAAATTTTGGAAAGAAGGACACACAAACTGCTTGAAATGTTTTGCATTTTGTAAGTTTCATCAACTTTGTCAATGCACTGCTTGCAATGATGCTCGCTCTCCCTCCCTCCCTCTCTCTTCCTCTCTCTCTGTCTCTGTCTTTGGAGTGTTCTCTACGAGTTATGCCTTATGGGTAATTTGTGGACTTTTGAGAAGTGAGGAGCAAAATGTAGGTCAGGCCCAGACATGTGTGTACTGATACAACTTACATTTAATGCATCAGTGCCATAATTAAAAAATGTCCATAATGTATGGTCACGGTACAGTAAACAGTCATATATGTTTGTATAGCTATTGAAAGAGCTGTTAGTCTAATCAAAAATAGAATCTAAGAAGAAAGTTGGAACATGTATTTTTGTACATTTAAAAAGTAGCTCACGTGTAGTTAAACTACTTCTGTCTTTTTTTTGGTCTTCAGGTAGCTTTGGTGTAGTGAAGCTTCATCCTAAGTTGCTTGCCCAAGAGTAGATTCCTCCACTTAGAAATCTGCTTCAAAATTCCATTGTGTATCAATCAATTTGTAATGTCAAAATATCTAATTGTGTGGGTTTTTTTTGTTTGTTTTTTACATTGAGAAAAATGTATGGACCATCATACATTTCTTATTCGCTTTCTCTCCCTCTCTCTATCACTAATTTGGCCAGTTTTTGTGTCCAATATTGAAGTTATAATTAGGGCTGGGCGATATGGACTAAAATGTATATCTCGATATATCTCTCTCATATATCGATATACGATATATATCTCGATATCTTTCCAGCAAAAAATAAATAAATAAATAAATAAATAAATAAAATAAATAAAATAAAGTGTCTATAAAATAAATCATGAAAATAATATAAAGAGCTTTTTTTCAAAATAACAAGTTCTCAACTAAACTGTGCAACAGTAATAACAAACATGTGGGCCTTCTTTCCATTTGTATATTTTGTGCAAAGAAAACGAATGTGTGAAGAGTCTCCGCCGTAATGTGACACAAATGTAGGACTCACAGGTTCTGCTAACTTTTCTCCACTCGTCTGTTGTCATTGCGTCACAGAGTTCAAATGCCAATCGCACTCTCTCGTCATAGTCGCGGCAGTTCTTGTCTTGTAAAGTAACAACACAAATCCGCGTTCCACTACGGCAATTGATGCCATGTCCACCGTGATACGGCAATTGATTTTAACGTTATGCTCCACCGCCGCTTTTTCTATCATAGAGTTAGGGAACATTGCATGCTAAAGAGTTCTGAAGTTTTGCTCAGTTCCCACTGGTTTTGTGGCGGTCTGTCCTCGGAGTTTGTAACACTCTTCATGTACTTGCCGGTGGCCTCCATTTCAAAATGACCAAACCGTTGTTTCGCTTTTTTGGCCACAATAACCTTTCCGCCGCATTCTCCATCTGTATAACTCATGCATTCTATGGAAGTCGCCATTGTTGTTTACTCGGTCTACATGAGTAGGGGAAGGGAGGAGCTAACTCAAAGCAAGGAGCACTGAGCTATCAGTGGCAAGGAAGCTGGTGCACAGACGTCGCATAGCAGAAAAAAGCGGAATACTTGTCTCTGGATTAAAAAACAAGTCATAACCGATATATACGATATGTCAAAAATCATATCGTGGTTTGAAATTATATTGATATTGATTAAATATCGATATACCGCCCAGCCCTAGTTATAATTACATTGTTACATTTTGAAAATATGTTATTTGTTTTGGAAAGATATTTCTTTATTTTAATCGTCACTTTACGGTGCTGCAGTTGAAGCTTGACGTTGTGCTGGTAGTAAAAAAGGTAGTAAATTCAACTTAAGAATCTCAGTAGAAACCCTGTTTCTGCATGTGTGGTTTGGACTTTAGAGTGCTTGGCAGTAGGAAGAGGGCTGTGGACTGTAGATAGAGATGTATGGGAGTGGGTGTGTAGTTGTTGCACCCGTGTAGGACCCATGCACAAACCTGCTGAGAAGTCTCCAAATAACAGATCTCTGCAGGGGCTGACAGTACACAAGGCACATCTCTTTTCATCCCTCTGTTAGGACTGCTAAATCCTCCTGGTTTGAACTAACATTATTCTTTTAAAAGGTCATATAGTCACTTTTTTAAAAGGGGAAGATCAGAAGCTGTTACACAGATAATGGTTTTCTGATATTTATACTAAGAAGAAAAACTATCCATATTGCTCTGTTTTGTTTTTCATCGGTCACAAATTCCTGTATGGCAGAGGGAACAGCACTGAAAGCAGATTCCTGTGTGTTGGTTAAGAATGGGCTTTTTCGGCTCTTGGCTCTCATGAGGTATGCTTGTGCTGACCTTGTGCAAGGCTTCATTGGTATTAGTGTATAATTATCATTCACATCAGGCAATAATATCTGCCAAAGTTCTGCCATTCTTTTTAGAATAATTCACTTAAATGTGGAAACCCAAGTTGGAAAGATCTGCAAGTCCAATTTTCTTACTTTCAAATAATGATGCAGTTGTATATTTTTCTCTTTCTGTCTTTAATTGTGTGTAGTGACAGACTGACTAATGATCTACCGGGATAAAAGGTGCGTTTGTGTGAGTGTTTATAGAACAGTAATTGATTTGTAGATTTCTGACTCCTGGGCGTATTGAGCTAGTTAGTAAAGGTCATTGTCTGTTATTCTAAGATTTTGCAATATCTGTATGCATGTGGAATATGTAGCATATTACTCACAAGAGTATCACATTTTTTAATCTATTTTTTTGGGGCTTTTTGCCTTTTGTTGATAGGACAGTGGAGAGAGACAGGAAGTGAATGAGAGAGAGAGCAGGGATGGGATCCGGAAAGGACCACAGGGCGGGAATTGAACCTGGGTTGCCGGCGTACGGTGCAGGTGCCCCAGCCAGTTGCACCACAGCTGGGGCCCCTTTAAACTCCTTTAAATAGCTTAATTTCCTTTGAGTGCTTCTGCAATAGGATGTCATGTTTAGTTTAAAAAGTGTTCTGCTTGAGGATAGAACACACAATGCCATCAGTGGGTATATAGCAAAGATTCTAGAGTGACTTTGGTATATAGGCTGTGGGCTTGCGCTGATTTCTTCAGTTGGTCAGCTTACTACAGCTTGTTAGTAACGTTAGGCTGGTTTATTTACTTTTCAGTTTCCATTTATTCTTTTAGGTGAGTGGATGTCATGTGAACCCTTCATATAACGTTGTGTTATAAGTATTGTTACTGTTATGCAACTTGTTACTAGTGTCACAAACTATGTAGAGATTCTTTAAGTGTTGCCGATACTGTTGCTAACCTAGTGATTAGGCTTGACTGTAAACAACATAACAATCAATGCAATAAATAGTTTTAATAATGATAGAAGCAAAGTTTTTCAATGTGGGGACACATCTTTATAAGAACAATCTGAATGTTTCTGAATCTGAATTTGAACCGTTAAATGAAATTTACGCCCATGCATCTCACTGACATACATGTAGTCTGACAGTGTGTGGGGGTATCCAGACAGGTCATGTCTAGGAAGAGATGAGGTCTGATCTGTGAGCTCTCCAACCTCACCTGGTCTTTAAATGCTGGCTTTAAGGAGCCAGTACGCTTCAGTCAATACAAATTGTTTCTGTGCGAGATTCACACACTGTTCACCCCTACTGTGTATGAAGATGAGCTCTTCAATAGAATCTAAGAATCTAAGTATAGTCTGTTATTTATTCATGTAGACAAAAATTGACATGAAAATGTCTTCAGAAGTCATGTGAAAGTTATTGCAGTTGCATAACATACTTTGATTGTGTAATGTATCTTTTGTAAATTGGAGTGGTCTTCCATGTTATGTATAGACTCACTGAAGTCTTTTTCAAAAGAAGCGTCAATATTGCAGTGCATGTTTTTGTTGCTGTTGGGTTTCTCAAAACGTCAGGATTGCATCAGCCTGACATCTACTACCTTTACTTTACTTTACTTGTGGTGTGTCTGTGTAGTGCGTGTGAGTGAGGGAGAAAGAAATGTCCTTTCTGATGTCTTGACTGAGCTGTTTTCTGAGGCTTTGTACATTTAGACAGTGATGTGTACCGTAAGAAATATATTTCCACATAGACTGTGCTAGATGCACACCTCACCCCTGGCTCCACATACCAGCTTTCCTCCCATCTCTCCTACCAGAGTCTAAAGCCCATGCTGTGTCCATGTGGTGGAAGGTATACTAGAAATTACACTGGAGGTCAGGGAAAGACCAAAAGCTGGAGAGGTAGAGAGTGGGTGGGAGAGATGGAGAAAGAATGTCATCTGCTGACACAGGGTTTGATAGCCCCACCACTCCCTTAAGTCAGGCCAGATGTGGAACTCCAAGCTCAGAGGAAAATTCAGGGAGGGAGTGATGAAAGGGACATATGCGGAAAGGGAAAGAAATTTGGGGACAATATTCCAAAATTTCAAATTTCTTAAATGCGCATCTTTTCATTTTTCACTTTTAACTATCTAGTTAACTTTCTGGCATATTATGGCTGGTTGTGTAGAAATTTCCAGATAAAATGGAAAATTGCTCTCTACTGAATAGCTTTGTTTCCTTTTATGAACGGGGGTTCAGAAATGGCTTGCTCTGAGGAAAGGTTCCTGTTGCGTCCCAAGGAAAGTGCTCGAAGGACACACCTGGGGCTGATTATTGAGATCTAAGAAATACTATCAGTTCCAAAGGAGTGGTGTGAAAGTGGGGTACTTGTAAGACCTGACTTGGTAGCCTATGGCTTTGACCGTGCCTCTGTGTTCCCTTTCATGGTCTCCCAAGAACTAGGCAGGGTTTGTGTCCCAAAGTGATGCTACTTCCCCTTGAGCTTGGCACCCTTAATTAGTTGCCCAACATCAAGGTGTCCTGAGCTTTGGGCCTCAGTCCTTGAAGAATTCAGCACTTAAAGTAAAAGTAAAATACCCTATATTACACTGTAACAACATTGTATGTACACACAAATACATGACGTAAGTAGAACACTAGTACATGCTATAACATATTGTTACACCGGTTTTACCACTGTACCTAATTAAGTAGATAAACTGTAATAATGTCCCCTTACAATAAAGTATAAGGTTCAGCATTCAATATCATAATACAACAACGACTCCTCTGAAAACTGGACAAACTTGCACATCAACCTACTGCTCCAATCACAACTCAACTGTGATGGGTCTCATCACCAAGGGCAACGAGACTCCCTACAGGAAAAAGGTTGATCTTCTGATCATATGGTGTAGAAACAATAACCTCCTGCTGGATGTCAACAAACAAGGTTGTCAACTTCCAGAGAGGCGACACCCAACATACGTCACTGACCATCGACCGCGCTGCTGAGAGCAGCACCAAATTCCTGGGGGTGCACTTCTGTGTAGAACTTTGGCAGAACATCCATTCCATCACTGACTACAAGATCAGGAAATCCCCTCAGGCAGCAGTAGATGTGTCCTTTCTCAATAGCCGCGTTCACACTATCGGGCCAAAAGCAGGCTGACTCTGGCGAGCCACGCCCCAGTGCGTTCACACTGTTGGGCCAAGGTGCTAAGTGAGGCTAATCGGGGCCATTTTGGGGGCTATTCTTGACCCAGCTCAAACCATCGGCCAAGTGAGGCCAAGTCGGGCTGGGGGCGGCGTCAAGGTTAAAGGCAGGCTGTTCAAGGATGAGACCAAGCAGTCTTCAGAACATGTGTGTAGTAGTAGTTTAACAGCTACAGAGTGAGTAAAAACAGGACGGTTGGCCTATGTCTTGTCCATATTTGATTCATGACATGATTAGTGATTTAACGAATTATGAAACGAAATGGATTGTTTACGTAATTACCTTGTTATTCTTATTTTGCTGTTGCATGGCGCTGAAGCATCTCTTCTCTTGCTTCATGTATTTGCGCCACCATCATCTTGGTTTGTATTATGGTCGACATCAGTTATGCACAGCAGTTGTTCAACGCTGTTGTTGCTTACAGCTTGCACACTTTCGAAAATGTAAGTTACACTTAGACTCGTGGATTCTGTGCAGGCCTCCCAAACTTTAAAATGTGGTGTGACTGTGACTGTTTTGCAGTTAGGGACGGGTCTAAGCGTCCTCGAAACAGGACAGGAGCCTGACAGTGTGAATGCACGGGCAGAGGCCAGTGGCACTGGCCAGCCAAGGATCAGCAGCACTGCTCCTTTGGCACTTAATCAGGTTGGAATAGCAGGTCTGATTCAAATATTCTGGAACACAGTGTCCTTAGCCACCTTCTATGCAGCATTCACCTACATGAGGATGAAGTAAAGTCTGTCTTTGGCATCAGCTGGCAGACGACATAGTTTTTTTGGTAGAGGCTAGACTTTGTTTATGTTGAACTCAAGACTCAAGGGGATTTATAGTCTCTGTGTGTATGTGAGCTATTTTTTGAGCACATAGGCTGCGTTTAGAATTCCGATTTTGTGCTCATATCCGATTCTTTTGATTGCATGTTTACATCTACTTTCACTAGTGACCCAAATCTGATCATGTGTGTTTACATTTGCCAGACACTTGAAATGGCCCGCATGCACATGGGCTAAAAGTTTCTTGGAAAACATTATGTTTATCCTAGGCGGCCTGCACCAGTTAACACAGAAAACACATTTTATTTCACGTGTTAACAATTTCAGTCACACAAGACCTATGCTTGTCTACGTCGACTAATTCACTAATTGGCTGCATCTGAAAACAAACACTGTTCCAGAATATACGCGACAGAATTAAATCTGCTGTTCGCTTTC
The DNA here is from genome assembly GCA_017657215.1 of Limnothrissa miodon. Classification (NCBI taxonomy): domain Eukaryota; kingdom Metazoa; phylum Chordata; class Actinopteri; order Clupeiformes; family Clupeidae; genus Limnothrissa; species Limnothrissa miodon. The sequence goes on along the minus strand of JAGFZM010001033.1, from coordinate 486,621 downwards.
AAAATCCTGCGACGTCCTCTTCATACCAACATTCTGAAACAGAGAAGGCTCCGCCAGCGCGCCCACTCTGAATTGTAAACTAACGTCATTAACAGGCCCAAAATTGTCACAGATTAATGACGTGTGGGACGCATTGCACTAGAATATCCAATTTGTCTGTTTAGACTGTAGACACATGAACAAATATCCGATCCATATCTGATTTAAAACCACATAGGAAAGGGGCCTGTATCCGATCTGAGGAGATCGGAATTCATGTGTTTTTTTTTACTGTTTACACTGTGGTGGCACAGATTGGATACATGAGAGAAAAAAAATCGGATTCAGGTCACTTCAAACTGGCAGTGTAAACGCAGCCAAAAGGTGTGTTTTGCGTAATGACTAGCAAGGAAGTAATTGCTTCATCCTTTTTTTCCTTCCTTTACCAGTTTCTGGGTAAAGGGCCCAGCTGGCCTAAATCAAACTATTCAGGCAGGAAGCTGTGCTTCAAACTAGACTTGTAATTTGATGAAATTAAGGGGTCTTTAAAACCATTGACTGGAGTTGATATGGTGGATCGTGTGAGAATCAGCAGTTGAACAGCAGCCATGCATGGTCTGGACACATGGCCATTTGAGGAACATTTTTTGTGAGACCAGCACATAGGATATAAATGACCAGCTCAGTTTTTATCTCAGGTTGCTGTTTATTAATGTTAATTATAATCTGATTTTCATAATCTGGTGATGGTATTCCGTGGCATTGAATTTGGATTGTGACGAGATTGTGGTTCTGTTTCTGTTATTTGAAGCAAAGTCACAGATCAGGGGCCTTATTTATAAACATACAACACAAAAGAATGCGTACGCCACTTTCTACACAAGCTTTGGTATTTATAAAAAAGTGAACTTGGCGGTAAAGTATGCAGACCTCCACGCAAGCTCTGACCCATGTGTACGCACAAAAAAAAATGGAAAAGTAGAAAGTGCGGCATCGGGAGGAAACGAGGCGAATGACTTGAATGAGTTCAGTAATCAAAGTTTGACACAAACATAACACCGCGAAGACATAGGCCTAACTCTTCACATTTATAAAAGAATCCTGTTTAAAATCTAAAACACGGTTGGTTGTTATTTGGTGCACTCATCAAAAATATATTTGAGGTAACAGAGATAAATTGACAGATTGAATGCGTTTGCAATATAGGGAGTAGGCTAAGCTTAATTATCCACTAAGGACGGAATTCTCTGGGTGGTTTAAGTAAAAAAAAAAAAAAGCCTGTAGCTGCACGCTTTTCAGCCTGCGCACAATAGGCTCAAATCAGTCACTTACGCGCTATACGGCCAGTTGCGGCAGAGAATTTTCAATATGGGGAGAATGATCGCTCTCAGAATCCTTCTGGGTGGTACTGCAACGAGAGGGCGCTCCCGAGCAAGTGAATTATCTAAATGCTAGCATGTTACGCGGAAAGCGGCCCATCCTATGAAAAGCAGAAAGGACATGAGTGATACATTTACATTTATGCATTTAGCAGACTTTTTATTTCATTTCTAGTGGAAAATCTATACTCAGGTAGCTACTACCCCAACGTACATTAAGAAATTAATGAGTTTTAGCCGCTTAGCTCCATAGACCTCAATTCATTTTTCACTTGCTCAACAGCAAAACTAGCGGAATTTCAACAGATTGCAGGCAGTTAATAGAGAGTGGACTGGCTCTCTGTAAACGGGCTCTGGTTGCGCGTTCTAGGCGGAGAAACCCTGAAATAGGGGCGTTTCTCATGAAAAGGGTCCTTGCGCGTATTCTCCTCCTGACTTAAGACTTTTTACTGTTGCGCACCTTTGAGGGCTGTATTAAGGTCAAGCGCCACTATATGGTGAAATAGTATATTGCATTTGATGTCGGTCACGGCCGAATTTGAACATGCCAACATTCAAGACATTCTATATCACATTGTTCACCATTATTTCTACACTATAAGAAATTATCAGACAAAATTATCAACTCTGTTCCTGTTTTTTATAATCCTCGTCTGACTTTGTCTCCTGTTCTAAATATTATCCAATTAAAATACGAGAGTACAACAATGTTTCTACCATGTTCTCAAAAATTAAAACCAAAATGACAGGCCTGCATTTGCTTGCTTGAGTGGAAACGAGAGGAACACGCAAACAGCCACGCATTTATCGGCTTGTCCTGCTTCTCCTTCTTTCTAAGTGGGGAATGATCAAACAAGTTTGAGAATCACTGCTATACCATAACAAGATGGATAATTGATGATGATTGGTGCTCTTTGTTGTGAAGCACTATGAAACCTGTATTTTGTAAAATGTGCAAATAAAATTGAATTTAATTATCTATTCACTAATGTTGCAGGTGATTGTTGGTATCCGAAATGATTAATGGTAAACTTCCACTTCACAGTCTGTAACATTGTGCTTTGTGAGTCTTTTCATTGGCTTTCGGCATGATGTCAATAGATATTAATATTTATTTAGGGTGTTTCGCTGAATATTTATAAGCAATTGCAGGTGTGGCTTGAAATACGCACAGGTGCCGCAACTTTTGAGTAGGTTTTGATTTATAAAGGGAAAACTGTGTGGAATTGCATGCACATGGTTTTATAAATCTGAATATTTTTATGTGCACACACACATTGTGAGTTTCATGCGTATGCCATCTTTTGGCGTAAATCCTGCGCAAAGTTTTATAAATGATGCCCTAGGTTTTTTCAGGTTTTTTGCAGCTGCATCATGACAGCATTGCATCTAGTCTACTGTGTTCCAGGCTCTCAGTAACTCACCTGTCACAGACACTGTGCTCTTCTGTCTGCTGAGCTGCAAATGGTCTCTCTTCTTTCAGAATGCTCTCAGTGATCAACCCCGATCTCCATGAATCACATAGCAGTTTAAGTTATGATGACTTTGTATGTTCTGTATGCGAAAAACATACGAGTTGTGAATTTTTACACCTGTCTTACTTCTCTTTGCAGAGGAAGTAGACTACACTAGCTTTGGAAGTGGCACGCTCACACGCAAGAAGAAACCTGTGGTGACACTTCGCAATGATTTGAACAGAAAGCGTCCCCACATCCGCATTGGTATGCCTCAGGATTTCAGACCTGTGTCTTCCATCATTGACGTGGACATCCTGCCTGAATCCCACCGCCGTGTTCGTCTCTATCGGCATGGGTCCGACAAGCCACTTGGCTTCTACATCCGGGACGGGACCAGTGTTCGGGTAACAGCCCATGGCTTAGAGAAGGTTCCAGGCATTTTTATCTCAAGACTGGTTCCAGGGGGCTTAGCAGAAAGCACTGGACTGCTTGCTGTCAATGATGAGGTACTAGAAGTCAATGGCATTGAGGTGACTGGGAAGACGTTGGATCAGGTGACCGATATGATGATTGCCAACAGCCACAACCTAATTGTCACAGTGAAGCCTGTCAATCAACGTAACAATGTTGTTCGGGCCAGTCGCATATCCGGCAGCTCAGGCCAGAGCTCAGACAGCAGTGCTGGCTCCTGCAGCCTCCCAGCCCCTTTATCCAGCAATCATGTGTCGTCCTCACCCATTGCTGGTGGCATCCACAGCAACTTTACTGCTGATGACTTAGAGAGTGACGAGGAGTCTGACATTGTGATTGAAAGCAGCATCAAAAGGCCATCACGACGCTCCAATGCTTCCCTGGCCTCTACAAATTCACGCTTGCAGTCCCAACCACTTCCATACATCCCAGCCCATGCTATGCCCAACACACCCCCTAGCCCCTCTACACGCCCCCCCTCCATCATCTCCACGGCATCCTTCCATTCCCAGCCAAGCTTAAATGGCTCTGGCTCTGGCAGCCTAAGTTACCATCTCCACAGAGACCTAAGTCTGCAGAGCCCCCACATTAGCCCCCTTTCACATCACAGCAGTATACCACCTGGCCTTCGCCATAGCAATGGCAGCCTGCACAAAATCCTCAGCTCACTCCGTACAGATTCACGCCACAGCCTTGTGCTGCCCAGAGGAGGAGTGGAGGAGGATGGCACTGTGATCACACTATAATACACATATCACAAAGAGTGACTATCTTATTGACTATTGACTGACTATTTTTTTCCTTCTTTCTCTCTCTGTCAGTCTCTTTACTTTTCTTTATATTTCACACAGGCACCTGCCCAGAGACTGAGTGGGAACATCATCAGGCTGGGGAACCAAAATCTTCTAAATGTCAGAAAAAGAATATTTTATGTAAATGGAATAATGTAACAAAATACTTAATACAATCATGGAATAGCATCTTGATCAGGGCTTATTTGTTTTGTAATTCAATTTTACAGACACATATGGGATGTAAATAGACCCCAAGCATGTGCTTGTTGGACTCTTTAGTCTCTCTCCCACCCATCTCAGTATTTCCTATTCAATATATCCTATAGATGTTCAAACATTTATTTTGTATTTCAGTTCAGGACTGCCAGCCAACTCAGACACATCAAAACAGAGACCATTATTATTAGTACTGAAATATAGTGCGCCCTTTGAGTCAGGTAGGCTACTCCACATTTTAGTATGCCACAACTTCATCTGCTTTGTATGGATTTTATCAACATTTTAAGACACTTTATTAATGTATAGACTACAAAACTGTGTTTCAATTATTCAGAAACGTCTAAATCACAACTGTGCCTGTGGAATAGCCTAGCTATGTAATACATAACCCATACATGTCTTGTCGATAAGGTGTCAACTGTGTTAAATCCATGGACATGTTTCTCTAATGCTTATTCATATTTGATCTCATGTGGCTATTAGGGTTGCTCAGGATGGGTGATCATTCTGTTTTTCATTAAGAAATTCAGCATGTGATGTGTTGCAAGAGATTTTTGTAATTTAGCACCATCTGCTATGCAAAGGCAAAGTTTTTTGTGGCTTTCCTATTTCTTGGCACTGCCAGTGTCCATCACATGAAACAAAAAATTGACTGCAACAAAAAAATATATTTATTGCAATGATTTCCTTCAATCTGTTACTGGAATGTCACAATGTTGTCCATGTTTCTTCATTTTGTGTTCATATGCATTTTTTAAATGTGAATAAATTGATTAAAAAATCTGTTTATATATTTGTAATGTTTCATGTTGAATTAAAACTAAGCTGATCTCTAAACCAGCCTTTAATTAGTGACAAGGTGAGCTTGCCTTTGGTGGCTATTTGGATAAAGAAAATAAATGAAAATGTTTCTGAGCAGATTAGTACGGGGGAGGATTAGGGCCACTAAAGAAAAAAAAGTTAATTCTGAGAATAAAGTCGCAATTCTGACTTTTTTTCTCACAATTCTGACTTTTTCTCTCGATTCGTTTTTTTTCCCTCACAATTCTGACTTAAATCTCACAACTACGGGTACCTGGAGCATCCAGAAGATGGTGCGTTAACATGCGAAGGGGAGACGAAGACGTAGCATACAACATGACTTATTTAAAAGCTTTTTGAGAACTCGAGGGGTTCCAGAGGAAGCCATGGCATTGATTGAAGATCAGAGGATAAGCAGAGGTAAGGGAAAAAGACAGTTGTGTGTTAATTTGGTAGGCTACGCTTGCCTTATGTCACCTGATGGTCCTAAAACAGACTGGCACAGAATTTGGCCTGTTTTGCTTTGTTTCTCTTCAGTTTGAACCATAGGCGCCGGAATCAAAGTCCGCAGAATAATTAATACGCATTGCGCAGGTTGGCTCTATCCCCATGTGATTGTTGTAAGGGGCTGTATATGTAAGCGTAGCTGACTGTCAACATGTTGCCTAAAACAACAATGCACGCACACAAACACACGAAAACTTGACCAGGGGCCCATTGCACAAAAGTTTGATTAAGACATCCAGGATAAGTAACCAAGTGTCTCTGTTCACTATAAACTCTCAATGAAAGAATTATAATACATCACTTAATTACTCAACATTCTAAGTCAAACTTTACACTGTGTAGCCTTTTAGGTGAAATTTTTTTTTTTTTTTTAGCAAAAATAGATTCATTAGGAGACTGTGGTGTAGCGGACACTGTGGTTAGCAACTAGCTAGCTGTTGCTTCATCTGCATATAAAAGATATTTAGATGGTCAAAATTGTTTTATATTTTCAGCTTTCTGAATCAGAATCAGTTTTATTTGCCAAGTACACTATACAATTTGACTCAGGTAGGTGTTATGCTCTCTAGACATACAACAAGGACATCCATCAGTAAACATACAGTGCAAGAGGCACTATGGATATATGATGGGTATCAAGACTAGCCAATTTACAGTAAGCAACAAACATAGACTACTATCAATATTATATACAGGTAATGCATATACATAATAGTGCAATACTAAGATGAGTGTATTGGGGGATGGGGGTGGGGGGGCAATACAAGCCCTGTCAATCCCTGGACGGATGGAAAGGGCGGGATAGATAAGAATAAAAATAATAATAGTGCAGGTAATATGTAGTTTGGGTGTGGAGGTGGGCAGGGTCCATGTAATAATGAGATTGAATGATGATCTGGATGGAGGTGGCTGCTCAACTACCATTCAGGAGTGAAATGGCAGTGGGGAAGAGGCTGTTCTTGTGTCTTCTTGTTTTTGCATGTAGGGATCTGTAGCCCCTGCCAAAGGGGAGGAGTAGTGATGGCCAGATCGCATCGACACTTCGAACGAAGTCTCGAGCATTTGACGTAAATTTTAGCCGACGCTCCGTATCGAGGCGTGTGTTAAAATGAAGAGATCACGTGACGTGATGTTTGAGGCCTCGGTTGCCCAGTGCTTGCCGACGTTGCCGTGCTAGCGCGTTGAATCTAGGTTGATTTTGGCGGGACATCTCGACTATAAAGATGTCCCACGAAGAATATGCGCTCGTGGGTTTTTGTCCGTGGTTGGAGACAGTTTTTCAGAAGTGTTTTTAGCGGTTTATTGCAACTTGTTGTTCATTACTAAGACTAACAACGGAGATGAATAAGAACAAAAAGAGGAGGTTTTCGCCTGTTTAGGAGTAGCCTACTTTGATCAGATTTCTCCCAATAATGTGGGTTATGCAATAGTTTTAAGGACTAGACGGCTTTATTTAACATGTAAAGATATTATCAGTAGCTTAATGTCGTCATATGTTAAATTTACTTATACAATATAGCCTATCCATAGGTGAAATGTCAAATTTGTGCAAAAGTGATATCTTGTAGCAACAACACCTCATCCATGTTGAGGCATTACCGTGCATAATGGCAGAACTGATTCTGATGGAAGGTGTGTAAACAGTATATTTACTTACTGTTATTAAATTATTTACTTACAGCTATTAAAGCTTAGTAAGTTGGTTTGTTCCCTTGGCTTTAGCTTCCAGGAAACAAGAACTGGATCAGGCATGGCTTGACATGATTTTGTCACTTAACCTCTCCAGTTACAAAAAACACCTCTTCACTGCTCCCCATTTATGTTACAAAAGCACTTTATCACATTTGTACATTCATCACAATAATTTCACCCCCATATTAATAATATATATTATTAATAATTATAGGCCTATAATTATGGTTAATTATTACCAGTAGGCTATTTATAGAAATGTACCACAATTGGGAAAGTGCCTGAAACTTCTTTAAATAAGCATGGTGCAATTTTTTCCTGTTATATTTATTCACCACTAGATGGCCTTAGTAAGCATTTGAATCTTAAGTGAGGCCTCATGAAATGAACCTTTTTGCAACACATTTTGGTGAAAAGCTTCAAAGCTTCAACAAAGCCTCATCTTGCCATCACTAGGGAGGAGGGTAAAGAATGATGTTCTCTGCCCGCTTCCTGGACCTGCTAGAGCACAGGTCCTGGAGGGTGGGCAGGGGGGCACCAATGACCTTTTCAGCTGCCTTGACTGTGTGTTGAAGTCTGCTTTTGTCTTGTTTAGTCGCTGATCCAAACCTGATGGTGATGGATGAGCAGAGGATGGATTCAAGAGTGGCTGTGTAGAAGATGACCAACAGGTCCTGAGATAGACCATGCTTCCGCAGCTGCCATAGGAAATACTTCCTCTGCTGTGCTTTTTTGAGGATGGAGTTGATGTTTGCTTCCCACTCCTGGGAAATTATGGATCCCAAAAACTTGAATGAGCCCACATTTGAGACATATCTGTTGGATATGTTAAGGGAAGGCAGCACTGTGGGGTGCTTATTAAAGTCCACCACCATCTCAACAGTCTTTAGAGTGTTAAGCTCTTGGTTGTGTTGACACCAGCCTCTCAACCTTGTAGGCGTGTAGGCGAACTGCAGGGGGTCCAGCTGGTGGCCTATAGTGCTTTTGTGGTAGGATATTAATGCTCCAGGAATTTCTTGAACAATCTGGAACACCTAAGATATTCATAGTGTTTGGCTTCAGTCAATGAATGTTCCCAAGTCTGGTCATTCAAGCCCACAATTAATAGCAATGTGCCTCAGAAGGCGACAACCATTGCATACTATTTTGTGATAACGTTCCCCATCATTGACAACAGGACAGTGACAGAATGTCTCTGTGTGTCTGAGGAAGCTTCATATGAGGTTGAGAAGCAAAATATCATCACCACATTTGATCTTGGAGTCTGCATGAAGGCATATCCTCTTGTGTGGAACAGCCCAGCACGGTATGAACTTTGAGGAAATATCAGAGTTTATCCTGAAAGTTGCATTGCACAAATCACCAGTGATTTTCAGTACAGACATGTACAATGATGACTCCATTAAAACATTGAATGAAAAAGAAGGGGTTGTGGGGAAAAGCTTATTGTTCATGGAGGAAAAACTGTACGTCCAAAAAACTGGAAAGGCTTTCTGATGAATGATGAAAACAAAGAGCACCTTATACTGGTAATGTTGGAAACATGGAGCAGTGATGCTTTCTCCCAAATGTTTCATGGTCATGATGTCACCTTGATTTGTCAGGGAAAGGCATATCATTTTTGCTCTGATGGCAAATCAACTGTGACGGAAGAGGTTGCCTCACTAGAATCTACACAGGAAGAAACTGATTCCAGTGTGATACTCTATGTGTTCAAAGTCCTGTTTAACCATGTTAAACAGATGAAGGGGCTGAAAGGTTTTTTTAGATGGGGAACGGAAACAAAAGGCGTTGCATTAATATTACCAAAGCCGCACTGTCTCTCTCGCTTTTGATTTGCAATGCTTACCTTGGTCTGCATGCTTTTACTGGCTGTGATAACACTAGAGCCCTTGAAGAAAAAGGAAAGGTGAAACACATTCACCTTGTTCAAAAACATTGCCATTTTTAGGAGCTGTTCACAAAGCTGGGCGAATCCTGGACAGTTTGGCAGAACATGCAAAATGGAAAGGAGGAATTCACTTGTGTCCTATATGGGAAAGCACAGATCAAAGAGGTTAATAACCTCCAATATTCTCTTCTGCAGGCTAAGTGTGGTGGGTCAAATACAAACCATAGCCAGTCCCTTTGATCTAAGGACACTTCCATCATGCAGTACCTGTTTGCAAGAGCATGTGAAACGTTTCTAAGTTGGCATATAGAAACGGGCTTTATTGTTACAACTAGTGTAACAGATCAAATTGAAGGGCATGGTTGAAAACTTGATGAAAATCGAATGATGGGGCCTAGATGGACTGATGCTGACATCATGCCAGTTGAACTCGAGTTGAACTGATATTCTTGAGAGGACAGAAAGGAACAGTGGCGTTTTCTTGCGGAAGCCAAGGGAAGCTTCTCTTTTTTCAGAATATAACAGTCATTTAATAAAAACACGTAATCTTTCTGTGTGGTGTCTCTGTCGTCTCTTCCTCGTCTCTCTTCATTATTTACTGAGCGTTATATCTAATGTGTAAAACAGCGCCGCTCTAAATGTTATGTGGTGAAGGAGCGTTGAAAACAGGATACCGCACTCCGTTTCACCAAGGGAAGCCAACTCAGCTTGGCTTCCCTTGGTGAAAAAAAAGAACGATTAACCAATCAGGTGAGGCTATAGTTAGGCCACTGCTACCCTGTGATTGGTAAGGACAGGGTCAAGGGAAGCCGTGAACACGTTGGCTTCCACTTAGCTTCACGCCAATCAAATCACAGTATCTTATCAACGTCATTGAATGAAATAACGGAAGATTTGTTGATTTGAGTAACGTCTTGGTAACTTACCAATGGTAAGCTAGCGAAATTATTAAGCACAATTATCCAGGGTGGAGATTTGGAGTTCCTGGTAAAAAATAATTTTACTGCCGCTACAACAGCAACTCAAAATCAAATCAGACGGCAGGCCAACACCTGGAGCTCCGTACAGAGAGGAAGAGAGGTTTTCGGTGTTTCAATGAGGACAATTACCTCCGCACTGAGTAGCTAGCTAGTAGCTGGTGAGCATTTACATTTATTATTATATATAGCCTATATTAACAGTGTGTGTGTGTGTGCACGGGCGCGCGTGTGTGTGAGTGAATGACACGCCACTGGAAAGGAATGGTGACGGTGTGGAGAGTGAGGAAGATTAATTCTCTTATGAAGAAGGCGTTTCCTCTGATAGTGATTCTGACTTTTGTACAGTATGCTTGGAAATAGAAAAATGCATACACTATATGAAGTTTACTGGGTCTACAGAGCTATAGATGTGCAAGATAAGATTAGTGAAAATAGTTATCTTTGGATGTTGGTGAATAAATACCCTTTTGCATAAACTCAGTCTATCATTCAATATTATTTGAAAACTAAAATAACACTGTGTTCTGATCAAACTATCAAACAACCTTTAATTTCAACTGACTGTAAATTAAAAAAGAAAAGAAAAACTTAATGGTGAACAGGTGTGTCTTCTTATGGGCAAAATTTTTTTTCTTGATCCCCACTAGCCTGGGCCCGCCCATACTTCCTGTGACGCTACATTTAATTTCGCGAGCAAGTCAGTATGGCCATCGTGCCGATTTAGAGGAATAATTTTTCCCAAATCTGTGGGCACCAATGAGAAACAAGCTTACGCATATGTCATCGGAATGAGTGGTCTGATTGGTTGTAGATTTGTCACGTAGGACACAGAGGCATCTGATGGACGCAGGTTAAGCCCGCCTCCCAGAAGACGTTTAGTAATGTAGGATGGCCAGACTAAGCTCCTATGAGCTTTGTCGCGGAAGCCAGGCTAGATCCCCACGACTTGAACAGTTCTGACAATGTTATTGAATATGTAAAGAATGTATAGGTTAATACACAACAAAACAACAGATTATTGCAAATATTTGTGATAACTACATATGAATATGATAACTGTATATAGTAACAGTGTCTGATTTGAGATCGGTTCAGTGGAAATTAGTTAATTTCTCAATTGTTTCTGTAGAAATCACTTAATTCTCAAACTGGTTCTGTGGAAATTGGTTTATTTTAAAATCAGTTCAGTGGAAATTAGTTTTATTAATTTTAAATATTGAGGCCAGGGCTACAAGAAAATACCACTGTAACTTTAGTAGGCTATTGAAGGAATAATGTGGATCTCTCCTTGCGATGCCCATTGTCCATATCGTATTTTATGAATATTTCCTATTTGGCTGGTCATTATATGGATTATTTCCCACTAAATACAAATTTAACCCTATTACTATTATAAAACTATTCAAGAGCTTCATAATGATGTATAATGTGTTCATATTGACCACTCTATGCAGAGGGCAATTTAATTATCCTCTATGTCTTAAAATCTGTATTTTTTACCGTGAGGTACACGTTAAAAAGTGAGCTGCCACGCATAGTGGAAATGAGTTGATTTCCTGTTAACATGATTTTTCTTAAACTTTAGGACCAGGGGCCTTTTGCACAAAACTAGGATAAGGGATTAAGACGGGATATCTTGGTTATCCTGGCTCAACTTATCCATGATCCAGTTGCACAAAAGCAGGATAGGGGGCAGCAGGATATGATACGGTATTGGAGATTTATGGAGATTTATTCTGAGGAGTAAACCTGCCCCTGACGAGGCTAAATTCCAGGATCTATTAATCTCATCCCTTGTCTCAGGCAGCAGCCACCTCAAACTAAGACCAGTAGTTATTCCACTGTCAGTCATTTTAGAGAAATGACTTAGATGATGAGAGACTTTAGATGATGTTGCAATCATTAGATTATATGTATACACATTTTTAATATATGTGTATATTTTATTATTAATATATAAGTCACACACTTTAAAAAGAATATGCAGCAAATAGGGCTCGGGATCATGACGTAAAAACCTTTGCGGGCACCGCCATATTGGCAGCCAAACTCCTAAGTTTACTATGGATTGCTATGGATTTACTCCCGCCTATTAGTGTGTTGTTGTTACTTAGTTTTTGCCGTCTTGGTCGTATGTTGCTGTATAGTAGTGTGTAACAGCGCAACCCACGATCGCAAGAGGAAAATAATCGCTAATATTATATTTCTGCTTCTTGTCTTCTGCATCTGAATGAATGGATATTACGTTCGGTGTGCTGCCAACATGGCGGCAAAATTCTTAGAATGCAAGGTGTGTGCCCGAACCCTATTGCATCTTCTCCACAGAAAGAGCCAATGTCATAAATGTATTTACAGTGGGATGCAAAAGTTTGGTCAGCAATACTTTGCCACGATTTTTCTCTTTGTTTTGTTACTGTGGCGATGTTGCCTTTCTTCTCCGGTTCGTTTACAGGTGGAATCTTCAGTAAAATTAACTGGGTCGGTGCTCACAAACAACTTTTTACCTTCTCTGCTTCCTCTTTTTCTCTACATGCGTTACCATGGCAACATCACACGCTAAACAGATGAACTAACGATACTTACTGCCCCCGAAGTGAAAAGTAGCCAATGCTGCTCTACCTGCCATGGTAAATCAGTGAATCTGTGATCAGTGGCGGGATCTATTTGAGGGAGCCGTGATCGCGCACTTATCCAGAATAGGTTACACCTGGCTTGATGAATCCGTGTCTGCTTATCCTCGCTCAGCCTTTGTGCAACCAATTAAGCTTGGACGCTCTTGTTTTGGATTCAATGAGCTTCACATACTCACTTATCCTGGATGTCTTAATCCAACTTTTGTGCAATGGGCCCCTGGTAAGAGTGTAGATTTCTTTACTTGTTGCCACTCGCACTCCAGTTTCTTTCTACATCTTTTGTTCATCGCCATAAGAACCATAACATTAATATCATAGATAGGTCTATTGACTCTGTAGCAATAAATGGCCTACTTATGATTAGCCTGTAAATGTAATTGTACCTCTATTCAGTGGCCTACCTCTAATTATTATTTACCTTTGCTTACATCAAGAAAATTGTACATCAATATACATTTCCTGTGATTTCTGCAGGCAATTCTGCTGGTCATGACCCTAGACGACCTCAGAAGGCTAACTACTCGGCTTATTGAAGGGCAACCGGGGCTCATCTTTGATTTACTGGAAGAGCACCAAAACAGACTTGGTGCACCTCGGACATTGTAGAGACCAACCAACAGGGAGGAAAGTGCTATGGCCAACACCCTGCCTTATCTGAGTTTTGTCTGAATGAGGGTTACCTCAGAATCCACAGGCAATACCAGGCGGAGATGACAATAAGGGAACCTGGGGATGACAATTGCAATACCGCTGCTATATTTTTTTGGCAACAAGGGTCCTTAGGCCAGGGGAATAGGAGAGATAAATTCCCATATCCTCATGGATAATATGTGGGTTGTGTTGGAAAGATTTATTTTTGTATATAGTTTGTAAAATATTGTAAATAGTTATACCAAGTCTGAATATTTATTGAGCATAGTTTTAGTATTATTTCTGAGACATAATAAACATGTTTTATTCAATTTTTTGTATAGTGCTTTATATACAAGACTCAAATTATACAAATGTCTCATTTAATTAGATGAGATTCAACTTGGCATTACACATGTATGAGCAGAATGTACAGTTGAGAGCAGCAGTGTGCAGTTATGTGCAAATGAGAGCAGTTGAAGAAGGTAGATATTTTAGTGATATGTACAGTGAATACATATCAGTTTCAATGTGCTATAGTAATACAGATGGGTAAAGTATCTAGCTATAGAATAAACAATATGAATAATACAGTGTGTACAGATGGATAAGTATATGTAGTCTACACAAGATGTATAAATATGAGAAAGTGTTTTTTTTCTGGTTATGGTTAAGTAAGAGACCTTGGGCAGTTCCACAGCTCAAGGGGCCCCAAACTGCCTGGGGACATTCAGGAGGTCAGTGGTGCAGAATAGTGGGAGACAGTGATGACCCTCAGCAGGGTGGCATATTCAGTGGAGTTGGTTGGACACCATGCAGGAGGTTTGTGGCACAAGGTCAGGCAATGGAAGACAGGGATGACTCAGCTGGGTGGCATATTCCGTAGAGTTGGTTGGACACCATCCAGGAAGTGGTGCAGGATCAGGCAGTGGAAGGCAGGGATGTCAACTGGGTGGTAATGGCATTTACAATGCCATTACAATAGAAACACAGAAACCTAAAACCAAGTGTGGAAACAAGTTACCCTTTTTTATATAAATAATGCCAAAGCATCAGTTAATTGAAAAGTATAATTGGACAACTGTACCATTTCTATTGCTGCTGATGCACGAGGCTTGACCATTATATGAGGGGGGCCTCAGCAAGCTCTGTGGGGGGTCACGTCATATTTAACATTTTTAAGCAGTGGGCAATCAGGAGAACGATCATTAGGCCTTAGATAATTTTATGCCCTGTCTGACCAAAAAATTTACAAATTTGAAATTGGTCCTCCAGCTATTGTGCATAACCATGTAGTGTTAAACACACCATTTGTTTGAAAACAACATTTTTTTGTCATACTACAAACTAATATCATTAACTGTGGAGGGGCATTAACCTACAATATTTTCCTGGGGAAAAGGGGGTCTCGGGCAAAAAAGTTTGGAAACCACTGTACTAGAGGACGCAAGTCACGTAACCCCATGTATTCTCTATGGAGGACCCAGGCCTAGAGCCCGGCTCGCAAACTCCCATACCCCGTTTCGCCTCCAGTGTTCTATAGCTCAGTGGTCTAGTTTTGGGTAAACGGATGCGGAACGGGTGTTGTGTTAAACTTAAAAGACAGTGGGCGCCAGGTTTGCGGATCTTTAGATCTGGGCCAAATAAGTTTTGCTATGTGGGCATGCTGTTGATCACACAAAAAACCCCGCTACAATCTGTAAAAAACATTTAATCGAAAAATTTTTCATCCGTCCTGGTTCTCCCCTACAATGAGCAACGACTAAAAAACGCGTTTGGGAAACGTTGTGTTTGAGTCCTTTCAGCCACTGTCATCATGTGATCGGCCCACAGAATCAAACACACGACCATTTTACGTGTATCATGAAGGTGTAGTGAGTATGGCCCATCGTCCAGACAGATTTGGTGTATTGTCGCCTTTGGAGGAATCTAGTGCGGAGGTTAGTAGAGATAGCGGCATTGTTTCTCTGAGCGCAAGCAGCTTATCTATGGTAAGTGAGACCCTCAGTAGCGGAACTGTCTCCCAAAGCCCCAGCTTCGGTGCTGTGGTCTCTCAGAGTCCAAGCTTTAATTCCGGGGAACCCGCGCTAGAATACGTGGATGAGGAGACCTTGCGACACACCGCGCAAAATTATTCTTCGTACATCAGAGTCAACGCAAGCAATGAGGTGAGTACAGTAAAAGTGACGATTGTTACGTAGGTGTTTTTTGTGAGAATAGATAAAGGTTTTGCTCTGAACCATCCCTCGGCTTCGAGCGTTAACTTGTGCTGCGTGACAACCATGTAGCCAATAAACAGTGTCTCTTGTTGTTTTGCTTAAACTGTTGTGAATTTTATAGTGTAGGGCTAATGTTACTCTCATGTCTGGTTAGCATGCACGTGTAACCGAAATTTGGTGGCAAATGT
Organism: Limnothrissa miodon; assembly: GCA_017657215.1. Lineage (NCBI taxonomy): Eukaryota > Metazoa > Chordata > Actinopteri > Clupeiformes > Clupeidae > Limnothrissa > Limnothrissa miodon. The sequence continues at coordinate 470,781 of JAGFZM010001033.1, read as the reverse complement.
GTGAACATTAGATTTGAATTTTATATTCTATCTGTTTTATCTTCAGATCCTTAATTTAGAAAAGAGTCTAGAGGAAATGCTGACAAGAGTAGATGAATTCGTGGGAATGCTGGATATGGTAGGCTACGTGTCTTCTACCGTTTTTACTAACATATGCATGTTTCTGCGGATTACATTGCATTAAAAGTTAATCCCCCACCCACCCCACAATCTAGATTCGAAATGACACTTCACAAATCGTCAACGAGAATCTACCTCAAATTCACAGAAAATCTGAAGAGATGAGACAGATCTATAGGAAGATTGACAAGCTTGAAGTAAGGATGCACTGGGATGTCATCTATCACACATGCTAATTGTTTGTTATAGTGGTTCATGTAAGAAGTATGTTCTTCATTTCAAAGGCGTTTGTGAAGATGGTTGGTACTAATGTAAATGCAATGGAGGAGCAAGTAACCCAGGCAGAAGGTGAAGTTGGGACTTTACCAGGGGCCTTCAAGAAAATATTCCGCACAATGAGTGTTCCGGGATTCTTAAATGTAAGGTATTCGACTGGTCTTTTGATATGGTAACTCAAAGCTCATTGGTGCTCTTTGTTGTGAAGCAGAAGCGCTATGAAACTTTTTTTATGGCTATACAAAAATACTATCTGTGCTCATTTTTGTTTACTAGTCTGCAAGTAGTGAATGGAAGAGCATTTTCAAAACACTCTAGACCAAAAGAGCCAATCAGCATTGATGATTTCAATGAGGTGGTGGTCAAACACAATATTGGCAAAAAAAAAAGCTGGCATAATAACTATAATTATGCTAGTGGGGAGGCAGGGCGAAAGGTCCATGGGGAAATTAATACAGTAGTCTTCACCAGTTATTTGGAAATGAATGCAAAGCCCAGGTCCATGGTAATGTTGAATTAAAAGCATGTTCCAAATTAGAAATGGAGACTGGATCAAATCACAGTAGACATCTGAAGATCTTAAATGGCTATTATTGCAGTTTTATTGTTGCCAGTTTTAAAAGATAAGTTGTGTACTGTAAGTCTGCACTTTTGTGATTATTGTCACACTGTCACTTTTCACCTCTTGTTCTCAACCCTACAGAAACCATCCAGCCCTAGAAGAGCCCAGCAGCACAGCCAGGAGCTCCCTCCCGTGTTCCGTACTAATGACTACTTTCTTCCTCATGAAGATTGCTCAGGAGGATTGTAGGGCACACACTTCTCTAATGATCACATAAAATTATTTCAAGACCATTTAATGGACTTCAGCGCATACAGTCTGCTGTGGAAAGACCCCATGGTGTTCCAGCCAGAAGAGCAATATGGACAGGCATGAGGTGTATGTGAAATTATACCAACTATTTTGTAGCCAGATTGGGTATTTGTTTCAATGATGTATGTCTAAGTGCCTCTTTAGTTATTCAAATATTGTTTGCTGGCAAAAGTTTCTGACATGATGGCTAGTGCAAACTGCTGTAAATAGATTAATTACAATACATGTCAATCATATTGCATATTGTACTTCCATTTTTTTGTATCAAGATTTTTGTTTAAAGGTGTCCTGTAATATGTATATTTTGTTCAAATTGCTATGCAGTCATGAATTACCAAATGCTAAATGACTGAGCTCTGTTAATTTTAGACATGACCTACACATTCTATTTATCCTTATGTTAACCAGTTGTGATAACAATTTTCTTTAATAAGTTCAATGAACGTAAACACTCAGTTTAATAAAGTATTATTCTAGAATTATGATATTTGGTTAAAATGGTAAATTTAGAAAGTTGTTATAGCGTCTGTTCCTAATCTAGTATATTTGGCTTTTGGCAATATTTGCCCTTCCACACTTCATTTATTACGAAGTGTCTAAAATGGGATGGGATATTTTCTGTCCTACAGATTAACCAGATTTTCTGAACCAGCATATTATTAGGTTGAAATTATGGCAGATTATTTGTCTAAAAGCATAACATAGAACTAGTGATGGCCAGATTGTATTGAGACTTCGAATGAAGTCTCGAGCATTTTACGTAATTTTTAGCCGACACTCCGTATCGAGGCGTGTGCCAAAATGGAGAGATCATGTGACGTGGTGGTTGAGGCCTCGGTTGCACAGTGCTTGCAGTGCTGGCACGTTGAATCTAGGGCATCTCGACTATAAAGATGTCCCATGAAGAATATGTGCTCGTGGGTTTTTGTCAGTGGTTGGAGATTGTTTTTCAGAAGTGTTTTTTTTTTTTTGCGGTGGATCGCAACTTGTGCATTACAAGATGAACAAGAACAAAAAGAAAGTTTTCGCCTGTTTGGGAGTACTTTGATCCGATTTCTCCCAATAAGGTGGGTCATGCAATAGTTTTAAAGACTAGACAGAGTTACTTAATATGTAAAGATCAGTAGCTTAATGTCGTCATATGTTAAATTTACTTATACAATACAAGTGATTACTGTAGTGTGCATAATGGCAGAACTGATTCTGATGGAAGGTGTGTAGGCCTATACAGTATGAATTATTGCTTACTGCGATTAAATTATTTACCTACTGCTATTAAAGCTTAGTAAGTTGGTTTGTTCCCTTGGCTTTAGCTTCCAGGAAACAAGAGCTGGATCAGGCATTGGTGGACATGATTTTGTCAGTTAACCTCTCCAATTACAAAAACACCTCTTCACTGCTCCCCATTTATTAGTTACAAAAGCACTTTATCACATGTGTACATTCAGCACAATAATTTCACTCCCCATTATAATTTAAATATATAAACATTTTTTAATAATTATATAATTATAATTTATTACCAGTATTTATAGAAATGTACCACAATTGGTAAAGTGCCTGAAACATCCTTAAATAAGCATGGTGCAATTTTTGTCCTGTTGTATTTATTCACCACTAGATGTCCTTAGTGAGCATTTGAATCTGAAGTGAGGCCTCATGAAATGAACCTTTTTGCAACACATTTTGGTGAAAAGCTTCAAGAAAGCCTCATCTTGCCATCACTACATAGAACATTTGCAACATAACATGCTAGCGTCATCTCAAAGCCTACCTGATTAAACATGAGAAAATGCACAACGATAATAGAAAATTACCATCTAAATTTCAACAACAAAATTAAATGACAGCAAGCAGAACGTACAGTAGTATGGTGCACTAACAATGACTGACTAACTTAGAAACTTCATAATTACAGTAGTAATACTCCTGAGCATACTGCAATTCAGATACCTTGTTATACACAACTTTAAAATATTAAAACCACAGATACAGGAATATCTATTACTTTGCTCTAATCTCCAGCAAGGAAAGCTCGTTCTCTAATGGAGTTGCCCAAGTGATGTTTGCAAAACAAAAAGCCATGCAGCTGCAAAATAATACCACCAGGAGGCCCCCCAAACTAAATGTACATCAAAAGCTGATAATCAATTTGGCGATGGTAGAAAGTAAACCATGCATGTTTAACTTTCCTATAGCTACTATGCCAGTTTGCCAATGTTGTGATTTACCACCGCCTAAAATTAAAATTCTGGTTGTCTCTTTTGGTCTGTGGTCTGTTGGAAGTGCTCTTCAATTCTCTACCCTCAGACTAGAATTGCAATTCTCAGGAATTACACAGTACATGCAAAGCAAGTGTTTCAAAAAGTGAAATGGAAAATATTTCTAGGTGTGCTATATCGTATTCAGTAGTATGCAATTTGTAGTATATGAACAGTTAAATAATTAGTTGTTTACTGAAAAAAAATGAAGAAATAGATTAGATATTGATTAAATATAAAACATTGAATAGATAATTCAGAGAATCTAAGAGCAAGATAAAGTATGAACGATGCAAAAAGACTAAATAGTTTAAGTGCCTTAAAGTTGAGATTAAAATAGTTAAAAGTGGAAAATAGTTGACAGGTAACTGATAAAAACTTTCAAAATAATTTGAAAGTTCAAAATAATTTGAAAGTTTACATTTGAAAATTGCAGAATATTAACAGGTTGTCTTTGAGGAGGAGGTTACTAGAAAGTTGCTGCCATAGTTGAGGTGGTTGCTAGGTTGTTGCTAGGTTGTTGCTAGGGAAAGTTGGTAGTTCAATACTGTTGATAGTTGATAAATTAATAATAGTAGTTATAGTCATTAGTTAATAATAGGATATAATAGTTAATAATAGGATATAAAGTTAATAGTTTAAAAGTTTAATAAATTTGCCCATTTAATACAGCTGATAATTATCAATGAGTCCAGGGACTGTGGAACGTTTACAGAGAGGAGTTGAATTACAACTTTGTATAACATTGTAACCTACAACTGTTTTTAATTTTCTAGATAATTAGAGCCTACTTGTAAAAACATTTAAGTTACTATATAGCCTACGTTAAAATGTATTAGACAAATCTTTGCCGTGCACAGATAGAGACAAGGTGGTGCTAAAGCACTTGCCTTTCTGTTCGGTCCACAAAAGTGCCCTTTTTAAACTATTTATTTACAGTTTACTGAGGCCAATGTTGACATATTTTAGAAAAGCTGCGCGATTATGCAGTGTTGTGTTTCTGTGGTGTGATATTTGTGATGTTTGGGTGATGTCATGCCAGGGAGTTGTATGTGTAAATGTGTGTTGTCTGTATATGGTGGGCGACAAATGTCCACTTTGTGGATAATAAAGTATTCGTATTTAAAAAAAGTGTGAAAATGATGGCCCGATGTGTGCCCCCTCCGCACACACACCTGACCTCTGTCTCTCTTCCTCTGTCAAGTGAACACGCATGCAGTTCATTCAATGTGAGGCGCATTGCAGTGGCATAGTAGACCTATAATGACTGGAAGCCATGGCTGACAACACACAAGGCACCTCTTCCCTTGCCCCATCAGCCAGGTAACACATGGATCAAGTGAAATTGTATTGTTTGCCCCCTAAGACCAACCTGTAGTTAGGGTTTTTTGCTGTGAAGTAGCCTGTCAGCATCAACTGCAAATGGCAACCTTTGCCAGCTTATTTGCACCCAATCCATATGGAGAAACAAACAACTAAACATTTTAAATGTAGCCTAAACAATTTAGGCAACTCCACTCTCCATCAATTCCAATCTGTTTTCATAACACGATTAAAAATATCATGTTATGCTGTGCACGCATAAAGGAGAACTCTTTAGAGCCTTTTGAGTGTGTAGTTTTTGTTAGGCCTACAAATTGTAGGATGATAAATACGAAGTCTTGTGACTGAAGTGAGTGACGGGAAGGTGCGGGATCAGACTTTTTAAAGATGGAACTGCAGCACACAATTTTGAAAAGATTATGGGTAGATTTATGCTTCTGGACGTTTCTCCATTTTTCAACTACTGTACAACCTTGAGTAAAATTGAAGTCAATGTCTTTGACTGTCAATCAACCCAATGTCTTTGACTGTCTTTAACGGCTGTCTCCCGTGACAAAGTTAGAACACGGTCGAACTGCCTAAAGGTGCAGTCCTTAACTGGTTATTACTTTCCGTGCGATGCGGATTTCCCTTTCGTAAACGGTCGTTGCCATCTGAAGGGGTCGATGCCTGCCTATGACGTATTGCGTCAATCACAGCATGGTAAGGCCACCCTTAAAAATATTTTTGATCAAAATAACTTGACCTGCTATCTGCTAGGTCAAGAATGCTAAAACTCATTATCATTCTCATCATCATCTCATCTCATCAACTCATCATTATTGTGGGACTGAGGGACCGGGTTCTTTGGTGACTTCGCCCCCATCATAATTGAAAAAGCATCCCTTAACAGTGGTGTTGGTGACGGATCACTTAAATGTTTCAATCCAAAAGAAACCACTTTGATTGCTGGGTCGAATAGTTTCTTCCAATAGTTTCTTCCAACGAAACCTTAGTGGTCTCATTAAGGGATGGGAAAATATCTGGACACAGTTCATCCAGAACTTCGTGCCAAGTCATCGCAATGTCCAAGTGTTTTAATGCATTTTTCAGGTGGATTATAGTGCCTGTACACAACATTTTCTTGGCTACATCCGTATGGAGGTATATTTGTTTCAAAAAGATTGGCAAATATTGAAATGATATTCACAAATATATGCATACATTTACAAATATAAAAACAAAACTTACAAATATATGTATACATTTAAAAATATAAAAACAAAACTTACAAATAAATTATCTTATTCGTATAAATAGATGGATTTGTAAATATAGGCTATTTTCGACATTTGAAAATAAATATGCTTGATTTGCATATGGATTATGCATTTGTGAATTGCTACTCAGCATTTGTGGATTGTTTTTTTGTGCTCTCTCGATGATGTAATTTTTAAACATTCCTACTGCTTACCACGATTCGCAAACAAATTCAAGATCTGCAAATGACCATGCCACTAATGCCCTTAACAGCCAGTAGATGGCAGTGTGGTGCAGCCATCATGTATAATTCTGTCTGGGCAGTAGACGTACATGGAATGGAACACTAAATTATTTTAATGGCTTAATTCTGTGTTCTCTCATGTTGTAGTGCATATTTTTTATGCAATTGACAGTATACACGAGTCACAAATTTTAATCAATATAGAGGTGGGTGTTGTGTCTGTAAACGTTAGCCAGCTTGCAGCTAAATCCAATGTACATATATTCCCTATAACAAAACTGATTGAACCACACCATTTAAGCCATAGTAAAGAAACAAGGCTGCTTATTGTATGTAAAGGCAACGCTGACCATAAAGAGGTCTTGTTACTTGATGAAAGATAGCCAGCCTGCATTTTTGCTAGAATAGTTCCTCATGGTTAGCCTAGTCACTAAATGTTGTTGCCATAGTGATTAGACTCTCACAGGCCATGTTTCTGACAGGCTATGGCTCTGGTTAGACTGAAATGTCATTTCACGACAAACTGTTCTGACCATATTGAGTTTCTTTACCACGGCTTAAATGGTCTGTTTTGTGGGATTTAGCTTCTAGATTGCAGCAGGGGACTTAGCTGCTAGATTGCAGTAGCCTACACACCATAGCCAGAGCATGTTTAAAAGTAGCCAGAGCTCTTTCCATTGTCCTAACATCAATGTCTGTATTAATACATGATGGCTATACAACACTGCCACCTACTTCCGTATTTGCAGATCTTGAATTTGTTTGCGTATAGTGGTAAGCGGTAGGAATGTTTCAAAATTACGTCATCGAGAGAGCGCAAAAAAGCAATCCACAAATGCTGAGAAGCAATTCACAAATGCAGAATCTACATGCAAATCAAGCATATTTATTTTCAAATGTCAGAAATATATTTAGATACAGGGTTTCAGCAGGGTCGGTCGGGTTACGGCAAACAAAAATGTTTCTAAGGATGGCCTAACTATGGTTATTATGATGATACAAAGACTGGCTCTGTGATGGCAGACAAAACCGGAATAAAACAACTAATAGACTCAATTCAAGACTGCAATTCAAGATATAAATAAAAAATATACGTACAAAACAACAAAGATTAACGACAATTATGTTCTTGCATCCCTGTCAGAGACGAAGTAAAAATTTTTATGAAGTAAAATCCGTCAGCGGCACAGAACAAAAATGGAGAGCCCACATTGCACCTTCCAGCTGAAGGTGAAGATAGGCACTCAGGTATGCTGTTCCATCGAGAGTGGGAACACAACCATTCTGTGGCAACACTTGAGGCCTCCAATTTCAGCAGTCTTTCTCAGGAGTGCACAGAAAAGGTCTTGAAATTGTTTGAAAAAGGACACACCCCAGCAATTGCCAGACAGCAGTATTTGAAGGAGCTAAAGGATTCATGTAAGGAAGAACTGGATTTCCACAGAAAAAAGGCCAATCGAGCAATTATGCCAAGGAGAAGGGATTTCAGTTACCTTTACTCTCAGTTTGGCAAGGACAGAAGTGCACAGAAGAGCACAATCTGAAAGTGTTTTGTGCACACACAGTGTATCTGGAGCACTACCACTTGGTATCTTCATCACTAGTGATTGTTGTATGTAGGAAAGACACAATAAACTGCACGGAGTTTGACGACTCACACCATCTTTTACTGTTTGTTCAACTAACAGAACACCAGCAGATATACGTCATCCGTCAGCCTTGAACTTGCAGCAGTAAACGCTGCCATGGCAACATAACTTTTCCCCCCTCCCCAGGGAAGACCCAGAACCCATCCCTGAGTAAAAGTCGATATTCATAAACATTACACATCAGATACTGGTAAAACATAAAAATATTAGTCTGTGGCAGTCCCCTGAAACAAATCAACAAAAGTCAGTTGTCAAGTATGAACATAAGCGTATTACAGAACTCATAGTCATGGTTACATAGACTACTAAAGCCTTCCAACACTGTGACTGGTACCAATATAATACTGCAACTAATTTCAGAACTCAGCCACATAGTCCCCGAGATAGCCTGGTCTGACCCGTGAATGGACCGGTTGCCTGCCAGAGTCATCTGGAATGGCGGGACCTGGCTTGGAGTTCTGGCTTGCTATGGTAGGTGGCAGTACCTTGCGGAGGCGGCGGCAATGCCACCTTGTTCCATCAGATAGGCGGAAAGTGGCCGGGCCCAGCTGCTCAGTCACTCGGAGAGGTTCGGACCAGAACGACCTGAGCTTATGACCCCGGGTGGGCCTCCGGATCCTGACCCAGTCCAGGGTGGTGAATGCAGGCCTTTTGACTCTGTGGGAACAGTCGAAGTGCTGAGTAGTGCTGAGTTTGGTAGTGCAATAGGGTTCTCTTGAGTGCTGCAGGGAAATGAAAACTTTAAGCGAAAGTTCTACCAGAAAGACTCTATCGTTACGTCATTAATTGCATGCCCAATCAAATGAACTCACCTGTCTTATAGACCCGCCTAACAGGTACGCTCTTGCTGTTTCAGGCACAGCAAAATGAAATTCCCTCCTCCCTCCCCACCACCGCCAGATGGGTCCCTGTGTCCCCTCTGTCCAGGGGGAAGGCTCCGCCCCCTGCCAGCTTTAGCCAAGCAGGATCTGCTGAGTCCGGATATGCGAAATCCTGGACCATAGAGGGGGCCTACGCCAAATACTGTTATCTATTTTGCTTTATAACCAAATCAGTCTGATTAAATATTTGTTCAACGTCTTATTCTCTGAGTCTTAATGGGAGAACTTATGAACTTCAGTGTTGTAAAAGGCAGTCCGTATGTGTTTGATGCCACGCTCTTTGAGGAAAGTGGTGAATTCGGTGGAAACGAATTGAGGGCCATTGTCTGTGGTTATCGCTGATGGCATGCCCCAGAAAGTAAATGTAAATGTCTCCAAAAAGTAAATGACAGCGAATGTGGTGACCGACCCTGCTGAGACTGCCTCAGGCCACTTCGAGTAGAGGTCATAAGCCACAGTGAGGAAGCGTTGGTGTCCTGATCCGGATGTCGCCAGCAGGGCTGTGATAGCCTGGTGATCTGTTCGGAGAGTGAAGAAACGACTATACAAATATATGTGCCAGCGCTCGCACGGCCAGACACAGGCCAGGGCCTCCCTCTCCCCCACGGAGTACTTCTGCTCAGCTGGATTAAGGGCCCGTGAAGCAAAGGCAATAGGCCGCTCCGTGCCATTGTTTATTTAAGACAACACGGCCCCGACCACAAAGTTCAAGGAGTCACAGGTGAGGAGCGTTGGGCTGGCTGGGTCAAAGTGGGCGAGGAAACGTGGCACAATGAGTTGGGCCTTCAGCCGTGTGATGGCCTCTGTGCAGGCTGCAGTCCACGTCCATGGGGCATCCTTCCTGAGAAGCAGGCGGAGTGGCGCTGTGATAGCAGAGGCGAGGTGGGCGGGGCTTGATGGCATGGGGAGCCACTGGATGGCCTCCACATTAGAGTGGAGAGGGCTAAGTTCTTCCGGGGTAAGGCGAAAACCCACAAACTCCACCTCTGATGCAGATGCCAGAGTGCCCAGTACCTGTTAGACGTTGTTGGTCATGGATGGTAGGCGTTGGTCCATGTACCACTATATCGAAAAATAACCACTCCAGGGATGCCAGCAAAAACAGTGGACATTTGTGGACATTTTTTGAAAGCAACAAGGTCGGAGCAAAGCCCAAAAAGTACCCTGGTGTAGCAAAATACGTCCACGTGTGAGACAAACACGTTGAGGTTACGGCTATCAGGGTCCAGGGGAACCTGCAAGTAGCCCTGGCGGAGGTCTAGTTTAGAAAATACCTTGGAGCCATAAAACTGAGAGGTCAGTTCTTCCACAGTGGGTAGCAGGTACTTATCTGGGACCACAGCCTTGTTTACTGCCCTTAAGTCCACGCACACTCATAAACCACCTGATTTCTTTTTTGCAATCACTAGGTTCGAAATCCATGGTGAGGCATCGACTGGTTCGATTATGCCTGCCTCTAACAACTTCATGAGCTCCACTGTGACATCATTGTGCAGCGCCAGAGGAATGCGGTGAAGAGGCTGAATGACTGGGTGCATGTCTGTGCGTAGAAGTGGTTGGTGTGTGAAGGCAGAGATGCAGCCCTGGCCAAAAAAGAGCTGAGGCCACTGCTGCTCCCATGGTGAGCTGACCTGAAGAATGGCTGCTCCACTGCTGTCCAGGAATGTGAAGCCCAGGCTGGTGATAAGATCAAGCCCCATGAGGTTGGCACCATGCTGTGCCACGTGGAAGGTGAAACACGTCACGGAGCCCACTGCACAGGTCACGGAGCCCACTGCACAGGTCACGGAGCCCACCAAGGTGATCCTTGTATTATTGTATCCATGTAACACGGCAGATGGGGTCTGTAGTGATATGTAAGGCAGGAAATGTTTCACTGTGGCCCAGTTGAGGAGGAAGACGGCCGCTCCAGTATCCAGCAACAACGGCACGCAGACCCCATCCATTTCTACTGTGCACGTCTTGAATGGTACACGGGCAGAGCTGACTGAATGTATGGGAGTTGGGCCTGCAGTGGTGGTCATTCCGGGTCTGGAGCCAGCCCGTGGTTCGGCCGTGGCTGGTGCGGAGCGGCAGACACTTCCCACACCGCTGGCACACCTGCCCTCTGGCTGGGCAGGCTTGAGTGCGAGGAGGAACCGCAATCACCACAGCTGCGGCACAACTTGCCACGCGTGCTGCCTGTATAGTGTATGCCTGTGTCCACATCTGATAATGGTGGGGCTTGGCGGATGCTCAGGTGGCCCACCTTAACTACATGCTGAGTTAAGGCGGGCTGCGGAGAAGCGCGGGAAGACAGTTTTGTGGCAAGGTCGGTGGCTGCTTCGATTTGCAGGGCTAGCGTTACAGCCTGGCTTAGTGTAAGGTCATCTGGCGACATAACTAACTTCTCTCGTATTTTAGGGTGGGTCACATGTTCTGCGAGTTGGTCTCTTATCATTTCCTCTTCCATGGCCCCTAATCTGCACAGAGAGGCAAAGCCACATAGGTCTGCTACGTAATGCTGAATTGACTCTCGTTTTGTCAGCACTGTCTGAAAGCAGTCCTGCATAGAATTACAGTCTGTGGGGCAGCGAAGTGTGTCTTGAGCAGCTTCGTGCCATCCTTGTACTTTTTCGCTTAACCAAAAGTCCTAAATATGCGCTGTCCCTGGGTGCCCAAACAGTGGATGAGATGTGCTTTCCATCTCATGTCGTTAATTAGCTCCAGTCCGAGAGCTGCAGGTAGCTATAATATCAACCAATCAGACTGGCCCCATATCCTAAACCTTTTTAAGAAGTCCCTATATGTCCAAAGAAAACAAGAATTCGACAACTGTTCCAGTGCACTTTTGAATGATGACCGAAACAATACCCAAATCTACTCAGTTATCTACACAATCTGTTCAAAGACAAAGAAGCTTTAGCTCTATGCTTCAGAACAGAACTACCTGTTAGAGGCAATCACACAAACAACTTTGCAGAGGCCCAGGTTCTGGTTTTGAAGGATGTGATTGAACGTCGTACAAAAGAGTACAATGTTGTTGGGCTACTGGACAAGCTGACAATTGATCTGGAAGATCATTACAAGAATAAGCTGCTCAGTATTGCTGATAGAAGTTATGACGGTCCATACAGGCACCGATTCATGGGGAATGAAAAGAATGGAAGCACAGGCTTCAAAGTTCCAGATAAAAAACAGCTGTATACCCATCTCTCCACTGTGAGAGACTTGACTCTTCGAGAGACTCTTCGAAGTTGAAGCGCTTCAGATACCAGTCAAAAGTATAGTGTCAAATCTAAAGATTTAACTGATAATGTATTTTAAATAATAATAAATAATAATATGTTAAATAATAATATGTTAATAATAATTATAATAATAATAATATTAATAATACAAACAGTACTATGGTTTTTTTAACTGGTTCATTTTCAAGGCCAGGAAAAGGTAAAAAAAAACTAAAAGGTTTTATCTGACAAGGTTACTTTGCCTCAGCAGCCCTCATCAGAAGTGTCACATGATGTTGGTGTGACGTTGCCCCCTAATGGTCTACATGTGTCTTGCCATAACACCTGATGTGATGGGACAGAACCCACCGCCCTTGGTGCACGCTCGGCCCAGCCCGAATAAACAGTTCATAAATTATTTTTAGCAGTCCTAATGAACCTTTGTAATTTATGCTATGATATTAATGTAAAATGTGTATTGTGCTTTATTATTTTTCAGTGGACATGAGTCTTGGAGTGTGAAGCTGCCAGACTGGTGAAAATGGGACCCCATGCAAGCACCATTATGTACTGTGGATGGCAAATGTAGCACACTGTATTAATTTCATCCCAGTTACCAACCCAGACAGTAGACAAAAATTGGTATGGATAGCATTAGGGAAAACACTTCCTGTTGATTGTTACAATGCCTTACGCCAGGGGCGGACTGGGGCAAAAGAGTGGCCCGGGAATTTAGTACCTGACTGGCCCACTCAAGAGCCGAGGAGGCAGATGATGGTGGTGAATTCTGGTGGATGATGGTGACGGCGGTTGATGGTGATGAGCCTGATGATGGCGATGTATTATGAAAGTCAAGTGGATGATGGGGATTCTGGTGGTGGAAGAAATCTGTTTACTGTACGTGGAAGACAAAAAATATGCATGTAAACATTCTTGAAGAGATAATGGCATCATTTCACCTGAGTTTTTTTTTTTTAAATAGAAGTAATGTATAGTAGTATTTATAATTACTTGAAATAGTCTACAAAAGTTAGTAAATAGTGTGAAGACTGATGAACATGTAATTCACATTAGTAATGATGATAACGTACTAAGCAATTTCTGCAGCAGCACGCTTTTCTCTGCAACACCATCTATGACAGGTATGGGCAAACTAAGGCCCGGGGGCCATATACGGCCCGTTTGGCTTTTTAATCTGGCCCGCCAAACCTGCTATTAATTAACTGCTGTTAATAAATGCAGTGTTTTTTTTAAGCCCTGCATATCCCTGCTTTACTACCTATTTAAGGCCAATTTCTGTGAAATATAATGGACTTTACATGTAAATTATATTACTTCACACAAACACTATATCTGTCTGCTCCTGACAGATAATCAAATGTTATGACCCATTGTGGCCCACGACTCAAAAAGTTTGCCCACCCCTGATCTATGATGTCTTCGCTATCAAGCATCTTCAGAACATTTTGCTGAGTGGCCATGAGCATAAATGCTCTCAGGTGCTGCTGAGAGAGAGTGCTTCTGAGCCTGTCTTTAATGAATTTAAGTGCTGAAATGAGTGCGGCTACTCACATGCAACTTGTGTGACTGATAGAGTGAGCAGGAACTTGTATGCAAGGCCGGTTATGTGGTATGCATCTGTCAGGAGGTTGTACTTCCTGAGCATACGGTAGCAACACAATGGGCAGTTCTTGCAAGATGAGCACTTTGTGTTGACCATCTCCACCTCATCTTCAGCGTCCACTGACTCAACCTCTCTGGCTGTCTTGGTTTATGTGTGTATTCCTCAAATATTGAGGCCTTCAACTTATCCCACTGTTCTGCCAGACTGAGGAGTTCACTCTGTAAATTGGTGACTGTTGCCCTGTCATCAAATTGTAGCAAACATTTGCTTAGATCTTTGAGTGCTGTCTCTGGGAAACCACTTGCATATGATTTAACCTGACTAAAGTTTTTTGGGTGTAGAAGAGCCAAATCAGCATACAAGGTTCCATTCTTGAGGATTCGCTGGTGCATGCTTTCAATGACTGTATCCATGATGCGATTGTGGACATTGATTCTGAACAATGCCTCTGTATCAGACACAGTCTCATCTTGGGACATCTCTCCAGGCATGGATTTCTTCTTTCGACCCCTTTTTGGTGGCAGAGCAGCCTCAACCTCCAGCTCATTTTCTTCGTTCTCTTCAAGTAGCTCATTGTTGGCCCACCTGAAAAATGTGTTGGCTGCTGCTTTCACTTTCTGAAAATCTCTGGCCATTCCTTTCAGCTGGGTTTCTGCTGACTCAATCATCTGATGAGCTCTCAGGATGTCCATGCCACTTGTCTGTAGTGAGACTGGTGAGATTAACCTGAAAAACCTTTAGGAAGAGCTGAGCTGTGAGCACCGTTTCATACTTCAGCAGCTGTGCAATGAAGCCCCGCGCATTGACCCTAGTAGTGGTGTTAATGTTCTGTCCATCTTGAATGGCTGAAAGCGTGTGGAGGACATCAACATACAGAGCTCCATCTGGCTTTCCAAAGGCTCCAAATACTTTGATCAAAGCACTGTCTTTAGCCCACCAGCGAGTCTCTCCAATTGGAGCAAGACGTCTGTGTTTAGGGTCCTTCTTCTCCTTCTCCCAAATTGACATCCTCCGGTAGGACACTCTGATAAAAACAGCAATATTACTGATGAGAGAAAAAAGAGAGCCACTTTCTAAGACAGACTGTGTTGTGTCTGCCAAAACCAGGTTGAGGATGTGTGAATAACACCACACATGGATTTGATGAGGGGACTTTTCTGAGAGAAGTGCGGAGAAGCCTTTATATTGCCCTGCATGTTGGAGGCCCCATCTGTTGAGTTTCCAACACACTGCTTAATATTCAGGTTCATGTTTGCCAGCACCCCACTCACAACTTTGACAAAGTACTGTCCAGTGGATGACTCACACTTAATTAGAGCAACAAGTCTCTCATGAATTACGTCTGTAACATATCTTATGATGACAGAGCACTGATCTTGGGCTGTGATGTCCTGTGTGGTATCAATCTGGACAGAGAACATACCACATTCCTTGACCTGATTTGCGATGGTGGTCTTCATTATGTTTTGGATGGTTGTAATGATGCTGTTTACGGTGGTTTTGGAGAAGAACGTAACAAGAGAACCTCTACCACCTCTGGATCCAGACTGGTGTATTTTCTTACTCTTGTCAATGCAAATAGAGAGATGTTCCTTGAGGCAAACATCATATTTTGAAAGCAACACAATCATTTCTAAAAAGTTGCCATGGTCGACTGTGTCATCATTAAGCATGTACGCTGTCTCTGACTGACCCTCTGTAGCTCAAACCTCTTCCAATGAGCTTCACAACGTCTATGATGCGCTCCAACACCTGACGCCTCCTGCGCACCTGCACTTTATGAAGAGACATCTGATGACCTATGAGAAGGTTCTCAACATCACGTTTTGAGGACCTAAGAAAATATGCCTCTGCACACCCTCTGTGTAGATTGCTCCTCTCATGTTCTTCCACCCTCTGATGTATGTCTCTCTGGTCTGTCATGTCAGTGATGAACAAACTGCTATCTGTTGGCTTAGCAAATGCCATACAAAGGAAGCAGAATAGTGCTTGTCTGTCTTCACTGAACGAAAGCCATTTCCTTTTTGTCCCATCTTTACTAGAAAAAGCTCTCTGCACTACAGCCTTCTCTGTCCTTTGCTGGGGATGATGACTCAGGAAATAGTCTAAGTTCTCTGGTTTTGGTCTCGTAAAAATATCTACTTTTGAAGAGAGGGCACTGACTTCCTGGCCTTGGCTTTCACTATCAGTAGCTCGATCATCTTCAGTCTAAATAAGAGATTCGTTTTGTTAGTATTGTCTTAGTAAACCAAGAAACCAAACCATCAGTAAAATATATATTTTCATAATAGGGATGATATGGTTATGTTGTTAGTACAATATGACTAGCAGTTCTGGTAGTTGTAGAACTCATAATAATAGACTTATTACAACTCCACAGCAACTACAGAACATTGAGAAAAACATAACATTTTTCATCTAGTAAAAAAATACAGCTTGTCAAAAAAACAAGATCAACTTTACCATCATGCTACTGGTGCTGGGCTCTGGCGACTGCTGTGCAGTATTGTCCTCCTCCTCATCTTTGTTCTAGATAACATTATGTTAGTAAGGCACTATCAAGGACAGATTAAAATAGTAAAATTCAACAGCTGATGGTGCTGATGGTCACAGTTATGGTGTTAAAAACCATACACATTTTAATCTTTATTTCATTCATATCTTTGGACATTTTTCTCTTATATTTGTAAGTAGATGCTTTTACCTCATCGAGGCTGATGAGGCTGCTTTCCTCCCTGACACCTTCTCTCTGTTGAGATGGTGACTCAGCCTGGCCGGAGATATGATACAGACATTTGGTTGAAGTTTGGGGGAATTCACATATAAAAAGCTGCATTACAAAAAGCAATATAGCTATGGAAAACTGGGGGATCGTAAAATGTATCGTACTATGTGATTCTCAAGTACACAGTGGTCTGTAAACCAGGTTTAATAAGTTAGCTCACACCATGTGAATCACTACTTAGTTAGGTTTAATTTGTTGGGTTTTTTTTTTGCATGCTGCACATGCTGAGTGAACATATTCTGTAGCTTCTCTAACTGTTAACAAATAGTAAATGCATTTGTATTTGTCAAAGTAATGTCATTCTTACATCCACTAGAGGGAGCTATATGACCTGATATTAGAAACTGTGCACTACTTCTACTGCCAGCAGAAAAGTAGCATCCCTGTGCAGATAAAAATGCCTGGAAAATCTTTGTTACCACAATGTTGTTTGATATCTATGTTTCAAACAGGTTACGCTGAATGTTTGAAATCAATTTAAGTTAAATATAAAGATGTAAAAAAAAAGAGAGTTTTGTGACGCAGATAAGCACTTCTTAATACTGAGTAAATAGCTTAATTATAAAACTAGAAATAATAGGATTAGAAACTAACATAAACTATAGAAAAATACACAAGGAAACATCCAGTACACATTTCCTCTACACACAGACTGTCTCAATGTACACATTATCCAACAATCAAACACAAGAATAAAACTTAAATTCAATATAATGTTGATAAATTACCAAAGCTATTAATATAGCAGACAAAGTAGCATTTAGCTCTCTAGCTTTAAGTGAAATACTCATGTGAATATGTTAGAAATCAGGCAGCCATTAATTGTTAGGTTTTTTGTTTTGTTTTTTAAAGGTTAATGAGCAATGGCCAGTCCGCCCCTGCCTTACGCTCTTGTTTGGTGGTGGTCAGAAATAGCTTGCGCAAGCCGACGGTCTTCCCAGCGAGGCATCCACTGTCTTGGGAACAACACTCTTAAAATCCAACTGCTCAACCCCTGTGGAGAAAGAAAACCCTGACTTTCCAGATGATGTTATTGAAACCGCAGAACATTTGTTGCAAACCAGCTGTATGCACACCAGCTTTACTCCAAAAGCTTCAAACCACCAGAGATCTTGGTATAGTTCAATTTTCAAAAAGAGTAGAATCCCTAAGCTCTGCAAGAGGCTATGCAATCCAATTTGATGAGTGCACTTTATAGAACTGGGAGAGCCACTGGAGCACATCTTCAACTGGAGTCTCTGTCTCAGAAGAGTCCCAGCACTGTGGAAGACATCACGTCTCATTCCCGTCCCCGAGAAACCACACCCAAGTGAGCTTAATGACTTCAGGCCAGTCGCTCTCACATCACACCTGATGAAGACCATGGAGAGACCGGTTCTGGGGATACTTAGGCCTAAGGTGCCACTATATTATAAAATCGACCTTGCTAGACAACATTACTGCTGTCAGCTAAAATGGATATTTACATCTCAAGTTTGTTTACAACAATATTCAAGTTTAACCAAAATCCAAGTGCTAGCGAGCTAGCCCGCATCGCTAGCCATATTCCCATAGTAACCCAGTCAAATCGGTTTGCCGTGCTAACGTTAGCAAGCTAGCTTGCTAGGTTTACTGATAAAATTAATTATTTATCCCTTGTCTTAAAACATGCGTTATTGGTATCACACATAAGCAATGTTAAAAAAACGACACACAAAATTATGTTTATAATGCCTAACTTCTTTTTAAGAGAATTTGTTAATGTTAAAACGTCAATGACGTCCGTAATTAGGAGACCGGAAAAGTATCCATTTGATTACACTGACGAAGCGTGGAATGCTTTATCTTGTGTTCTAAAAGATCTTTGACGGAGTCATGCCACATGCAGAAGTTTTCAGATGATACTGCAATTGTGGGTTGTATCAAGAATGGGCAGGAGGAGGAATACAGGAGCCTGGTGGAGGACTTTGTGCAATGGTGCAGACTCAACCACCTACAACTCAACACTGTCAAGACCAAGGAGATGGTGGTGGACTTCAGGAGGTCCAAGTCCACCCTGATACCAGTCACCATAGAGGGGGTTAATGTGGAGGTGATTAAAACATACACGTACCTGGGAATACATCTGGACGATAAACTGGACTGGTCAGTCAACACAGAAGCACTCTACAAGAAGGGGCAGAGCAGGTTGTACTTCCTGAGGAGGCTGCGGTCCTTCAACGTCTGCAGCAAGCTTCTCTGGATGTTTTACCAGTCTGTTGTTGCCAGCGTCCTCTTCTATGCTGTGGCATGCTGGGGAGGAAGCCCTAAGAAGAGGGATGCTGGGCGACTAGATAGATAGATAGATAGATAGATAGATAGATAGATAGATACTTTATTGATCCCCAAGGCAAGGCAAGGCAATTTTTCACTCAACAAAAATATAAACGCAACACTTTTGTTTCTGATCCGATTTTTCATGAGATGGACTTAAAGATCTAAAATTCATTACAGATACACAATATTACCATTTCTCTCAAACATTGCTCACAAATCAGTCTAAATGTGTGATAGTGAGCACTTCTGCTTTGCTGAGATAATCCATCCCACCTCACACGTGTGCCACATCAAGATGCTGATCTGACATTATGAGTAGTGCACAGGTGTACCTTATGCTGCCCACAAAAAAAGGTCCTTTGCCATTCATAGATTTAAATAAAAGTAACAGTGCTTTAAAATCAATTCTAAAACTCACAGGAAGCCAGTGCAGGGATTTTAAAATTGGAGTGATATGGTCAGTTCTTTTTGTTCATGTAAGGACCCTTGCAGCTGCATTTTGAATGAGTTGAAGGGGCGTAATGGTCTTTTTGGGTAGGCCTGTTA
Source organism: Limnothrissa miodon (assembly GCA_017657215.1). Classification (NCBI taxonomy): domain Eukaryota; kingdom Metazoa; phylum Chordata; class Actinopteri; order Clupeiformes; family Clupeidae; genus Limnothrissa; species Limnothrissa miodon. The sequence continues at coordinate 451,455 of JAGFZM010001033.1, read as the reverse complement.
AGAGGCCATTGCAGTAGTCAACTCTGCTTGAAATGAAGGCATGAATAAGTTTTTCGAGGTCCTTACTTGACATTAGGTCTCTCAGCTTTGAGATGTTTTTTAAATGATAGTATGCTGATTTAGAGATTGATTTGATGCGACTGCTAAAATTAAGGTCACTATCAATGATGACTCCAAGGTTTTTAACAGTCTCTTTGGCTGTGAACCCCTTTACATTAAGTGCAGTGGCAACCTTTGATCTTTTGTCCTTGCTTCCAAATATTGTCTTTGTCTTGTCTTTGTTAAGTGCAGTGGCAACCTTTGATCTTTTCTCCTTGTTTCCAAATATTGTCTTTGTCTTGTCTTTGTTTAACTGTAGAAAATTTGAGGACATCCAGTTGTTTATCTGGTATACAGGGTAATACAGGGTATTTAAGTTGCTTTTTGTCACTGTTTGGCAGATGGTGGTTAGGGTTCCTTCTGTTATGTTTGTTTAATCTTTAGTTGAAGTTATGTTCTTTACTCTGGGCCCAGAATATTGATGTTAATTTTTGATTTTGAGAAATAAATTCTCTCTTTTGGTTAACCTGTCCTCCTGTGTCCCTTTGTCTACTGCTCGATCCCTCACATATGGTGGCAGCAGTGGGATCTTGCCAGTAGGGGTGCAGTTGGACAGATTTTTTCAATTCTTTTTTGCCCATACCACTTTCTCAAATTCCTTTTAAGTGCAGTCATCCTGCAGTATGAAAAGTAGGGGCTGCAGAGGGAGAAGAGCACAGCGCTCAGTACCACCGGAAACATCTGCTCAAGGGGTAGATAATGGCCAAGATGAAGAAGAAGTCCAGAAAGATGCCAGTGAGGACAGACGGGAACCAACTTTGAGTGATCTGGCTAGTCTCCTACGGACACATATTGAGGCCCAGGATGCCCAGGAAGCCAAACATCTTCAAGAAAGGGTTGAGCAGGACCGGCGGTTTGAGGCGCTGAGGCATCAGTTTGGACTACTGCGAGAGTGTGGATGGACAGCAGCAGGTGTCACAGCCACTAGGGGGAGCCCTTGGTGGAACAAGTCATCAGCACCAGCACTGTGAGTTCAATGAAGGGAATTGCCCCATTCTCTACCACAAGGCTCTTGTACAGGTTGGCACCAATTTTTGGAACCAAGATTAGAGAAGCTGACTGAGTCAGATGATATGGAGCACTTTCTTATTACGTTTGAGCGAGTTGCGGTGGCTTGCCACTGGCCACGTAGAGGCTGGACTCTGCACCTAGTCCCATTATTGACGGGGAAAGCCAGAGGGGCGTACGTCCATATGGATGGTGATGAAGCACTGAACTACGACAGTCAAGACAGCAATTCTGTGCAAATATGACATCAACCCAGAGACATTTCGCCAAAGGTTCCGTTCTCTTGAGGTGGGGCCCGAAGAGAGTCCGAGAGAGCTTTATGTCAGACTAAAGGAACTTTACATGAAGTGGATCCAACCCAGAGGTGGGGTGCGGCAGAGTTGGCCGACGTATTTGTGGCAGCACGGAGGAAGAACCAGCCCTGGACGTATAACATCTGGAAGACTGCCAGGGATCCACGTAAGCCTTCGTCTACCCCCCAACCTCCACGAGGCCCTCAGGGGCTGGGTAAACCTCCCTTTAGGGAAGCTCCAATGTCCATATCAAGACCTATAAATCAGGTACCAATATGTTATCTCTGTGGGCAGGAGGGCAAACATTATATAAAACAGCAAACTGCAAGCTGCTCTAAGAGTAGCATTACCTATATGCAGCAAAGCTGCCCTTGCAGCAAGTGAATAGATGGAAATACTGTGTTGCTCTAGCAGAATATTAAAACATGCAGCTAGGTTCTCCTAAGAGCTGGGGAAATACTGTGGTATACTCTAAGAACAGCATTAGAATAGCCTATATGTAGCAACATTGTGCTAAGAACAGTCATGGTAGTCTTTTGCTTGTGGCTGATGAAAAAATCTTGCGAAGAGAGAAAACTTTTGTGAAACTCTACTTTAAGCCCTAACATTATAAGTTGCAATGACAGGTACATAAAACCAGGCAGGTTAAACTAAGAAAGGTAACATTAGCCATCATCCTATTATTGCAAGCGCTAGCAACTATGCTATAAGCTAGCATATTACATCCACATTTAATTAAATAAGAGGGACTTAATAGAAACGAGCAGCATTTCATTCACTCATGTCAATATAATCTTATTTAGAGCTCTATAAAATACAGCACTAAATCTGCAATAATCTCCTAATGTTTAGAAAGGTTCACTGTTAGCTTGAAGTTAGCTTAGTTTGGCCAGGGCATAGATAGCCTGTTAAGTAACAAACCTCATTTTAACACACTTTAATATATTGATATTTTACAACATAGTTCACCATGAACATAATTACCTCGAGCGCAAAGATTTCCAGAAAAATGTTGTCTCCAGTGAAGTTCAATCAAAGATCGTATCAACTGTCTCTGGTTCTATTCTGCTGTTGCGCTGTCCAGAAAAATGGCGAACCTTGATGAATTTGAAAAACTGAAAATCCCGCCTCCTGCTGTCTGTGATTGGGCGAGCGAGAGAACCAATGGCAGGCAGTGCTGCCCTCAGAACGTAGCTCAATAACTAAAAGAGGCTGTTGATTGGCCAGAATTCCCACAAGTCCCACCCAAAGACTTAAGGTGATTCGCTGAACCACACTAATTACTTTTGAGACACATATCTCAGTTGGTATGTTGCAGAAGTGAGAGCAGCTGAAAATAGAATTTGAGACTCGTAGCTGCACATGGGATTTGTGTACCTGCAATAAGGAATTTGTGAACTTGTAACCTCTATGTTGTATTTGCAGGGCAGAAAAAAAAACTGCAACTTCAGATTTCATGATACACATTTGTGACTTTTGTGTACAAGTGCACAAATTCTATGTACAAGTGCACGAGACTTTTGACACAGATTTACTGCTGTGATAGTAGCAAAACTTTGAACGTAGGAAACCTTTCATTTGAGAGGTGTAGCATGGGATTTGTGTACTTGCAAAAAGGAATTTGTGAACTTGTAACCGCAATGTTGTATTTGCAAGGCAGAAAAAAAAAACTGCAACTTCAGATTTCATGATACACATTTGTGACGTTCTTGTACAAGTGCAAAAATTCTATGTACAAGTGCACAAGACTTTTGACACAGATTTACTGCTGTGATAGTAGCAAAACCTTGAGCGTAGGAAACTTTTCATTTGAGAGGTGTAGCATGGGATTTGTTTTACCTGCAATAAGGAATTTGTGAACTTGTAACCTCAATGTTGTATTTGCAAGGCAGAAAAAAAACTCTGCAACTTCAGATTTCATGATACACATTTGTGACTTTCGTGTACAAGTGCACAAATTCTATGTACAAGTGCACAAGACTTTTGACACAGAAATACCTTCATAGGTGTTCATCATGTTCACTTTTTACGTCGGCTTTTGGTATTTACCACAATTACCATAGAACATGAACGCAGCATGAGCCCAGGTTGTCCTTCAAGTCTAGCAACGCCCCTGATCCTTGGGATAAATTTAAAACAGTAGGCCCGAACAGTAGCCTACAAGTGATTGGAGCACTTGTCCCCCAAAAAGAGTCTGCGCACGCCAATGAGACAAATCATGTAGGCTTTAACAGATTGCTCTTGGCGACGTCCTTTTAAAGCCCACTCCTACTGTTACAGTTCAGTTCACCCATTCTTTAAGCCTGGTAGGAGTTAACGGTAATTGCAAATAGCAAGCACTTGGCTTGTGGTTATTTAGATGTTTTGCACATGGGCGAAAATCCCAGGGGGGACACAGGGGACATGTCCCCTCCCATCCAAGGGTTGTCCCCCCCCCCCCC
>JAGFZM010001033.1:398006-447514 GCA_017657215.1 Limnothrissa miodon | reverse complement strand
AAAACACTCGCTATTGTTAAAAATGTATGTATATCTAAAATAACTGTAAGCAGAAAAGAAAAAATAATTCTGAAACAGTGGAGTTCACCCTCCTTTTCCTCACTGTGGTTTGGCCCGCATGCCTGTTTCCCCAGTTCATCTCACGTACAGTAGCCTACTCTAGTCTAAATAGTTGGATCATAGACTGTATCTGTGCGTTCACACCAAAAGCGACCAAAGCTGCAAAATCGCTTTTGTCGCTCACAAACGGTCGCTGCAATAAATAGTTCTGTTCGCTTTTGTCGCCTAAGTCGCTCATGACGTTAGGATTAGAACGTTCGATTTTGCTTACCCATTTAAAGGAGCCGTTGTACAAACAGTACAAAAACGTGTGTTTCAGTAGCAAATTGTCCCGCTGAAGAGGGTCTCGACGTAATTGAAGTTACAACCAAGAACAAAATCACGTCAAGTGTTAAAGGTATTGGTATCACTAAATGGCATTTGGTGATCTGCAAATCGTAACGTGCACTCATTCTACTTTGGATATAAAAAAACATTGCAAGTGCAGGGAAAGGGATTTCGATTAGGCTACTATGTTGGGTGCAACATAAGCTACAGATCATAGCCTTTTTGTGGCGATCTCGAAAAGCGTTGGGCCATACAACACCGGCTGAACAAAACTGCAGTAGGAACGAAGTTTCCCTGTATGTTCCCTGAGAGCCAAACAAGCGAAGAGCGTCTATATTCCGATTGGTCACCAGTGTTTTGCAGCCGAAACGTGTCATAGCTAATTTGCATAAAGTTAAACTGTCTTTAACTTTTTTTGTTCGCTCTAGTCGCTCAACTTTTGCAGCTGGTCGCTTCTGACGCTTTTATCGCTTTGGTCGCTTACTGTCCATACAAAGTCAATTACTTCCGGCGATTTTGCAGCTTTGGTCGCTTTTGGTGTGAACGCACAGTATGAGTTGGATGCTAGGGTATTTCATTCACATTAAATAAATCGATTCTCTTTAATGTAGTTAAGGCTGACTCATTTATAAATTAGCATAAATGCTGATTATCCATGTAATTTCCCAACAATTTTCTATATTAGCATCAAAAGTTTTGTCTACTTTGTTATACTTATAATGTTAGCTTGTTTAGCTCATTTAGCTCCCCTAGTACATCTGAAATGTTTTGCAGGTGCCACAGTGCTTTTGCAGACATCCACATTTAATTTAACAGGATGTCATGTTTAGTTTAAAAGGTGTTATGCTTGAGGATAGAACGCACAAGGCCATCAGTGGGTACTGTATGTGTTTTTTGCGATATTTTTTATTGGTGGCGTTCAGCTGGACTGAATGGACTATTTAGTTTATGGTTGTCAAGGCGACACAGTAACGTTAGATCTAATTCACTCGGCTTTGATTCATCACGTTTTTTTGTGGCTGGTGTATTTATATTGCGGGAGTCTTCATTATATCACTGTTCTTCTGAAAGAGACAACTGTACTCAATTTCTATTCTTAGGTGACTTAGCTTGATTGATTTTAAACCTTTTTTAATTTCTTGTTTACCTTGCAGACAGTTTCATAGACTAAAATGACAGAGAAAAGGAGAGCAGATATTAGATCGTTTATCAGTGTCCATAAACCGTTTTGTTGCAAAGCTTTACTTATATGTATCTTTTTTACAGTAATAGTCATGTTTAAATTTGTTCATGTTTATATTTCATTGTATGTTGATGGCTTGACAGTAAACAACATAACAATGCAATAAATAGTTTAATAATGATGGAAGCAAAGTTTTCACTGTGGGGATCCATAAGAGCAATCTGACCTATTTGTGTCCCCTTCAAAAATTTCTCTTGACAAATTTTATATCTATCGTCCCCCCCTACTGTTAAATGAAATTTTCGCCCATGGTTTTGCAATCTCTGAAAAATTGATAATTAATTCGCCAGTGTCTCCACGCATTGGGCTTTGGATAACCTGACGATCGTCTAGAGCTGACTTTGAAGTCCCCCTCTAGCACACGCTGGAGCTGCCGGAGTCGTTGTGGCAAAAATATCCGAAATGACTGAAACGCACCAACTCGCTTTTGCAGCCAGCCCTCAGCGATCGGTAGTCTATTAAAATTTCTACAACGTTTACTAATGGACTAGAATGCAGCTTCAGAAACAACAGAATCGAGACCTACGTCACAAAACCATAGCGATCTCATGACATCACAATGAACTACCCTTACAGTCTTTGGCCGGTAAATCGATATGGTTTAGTTGGCCGGCCCTGTCTTGAACAGCAAGTAGGCTGACTTAAGCAGTTTTTTTTTTACAAGTAGGCTAGTATAAGACACAGGCATTTTAACAGTTCTTACGAATGACAGATGGAGAAGAAAGTGGAAGAAGGTAGGTCTAAAAGATTTGTTGTATTTTTTCGTTCTGTACAAGACAGTGTAGCCTACACTAATCCAAGGGATTCTCTGCCATGTCATAACAATCAAACAATTAGCCTAAATACTACACAGTAGGCCCAGTATATAAAAACGGGTCTAAACCTGATAAGACCTCATAAACTGCTTGCTATAATTGCTTGAGGATAAATTGCTGTCCAAGAGCTCTATAAAGAGGGAATTATGACAAGAGCAAGTGTCTATAAGAAGAGGTGACTTTACTTTTACATTTACATTTATGCATTTAGCAGACGCTTTTATCCAAAGCGACTTACAAAAACGAGGATGACAATCAAGCTTCATAGCAGAAACCTTAAGGAGCATAGTGCTAGGGGATAGTGCTTCAGTTCATTTTAGTGCTAAGATAGAAGATGTCCTCTGAATAGCTGGGTCTTTAAGAGCTAACCCTAGACTTATTGTCCTTTATAACACAAATGCATTCTTCCTATTAGATTAGTGTTAATATATGTATTGTGTTGGTAATGGGGACCCATTGATTTTAGATTTTAGTTTGAGTAGCCTACACTCAAGTGCATTTGTATCCCCTGTCTGTGTCTGTGTTGTGATTTTCAATGATGAAGACACATGGGACCATGCAGCGATTTTATTTGCCTGGCGAAAGGACAAGCTGACAGCCTTTGCAGGGCAGCGTTGCGTGGAATGAACATGCGCTGGCTTAATCTCCAAAATTGTTTCACATCAATGAAGAAAATAAAATACAAAATGAACACAAGAAAAGGCATGACATGTAGGCTACCTATGCGAAAGACTGAGACTTTGCAGGGCAGCGTGACGTGGAATGAACAAGCTAGTATGGGGAGAGATAAAATATCTATCCTCACATGTTATTTTGAAAACTTCGGCAAAAGCTCTGAAAACTACAAAAACAACAACACAAAGTAGTTTCCGGAAGGAGTCAGATGCAAACGCTATCAAACAGTGTTAACTTTAAACACTCACTAATGCATAATTAATTACGCCCAAGCGCTGTTTATATAGAATTTACCGCTGCCATAATCTCCTAAATTGTTAAGAGATTGCAAGAGAAAGCACTGGCAGCTGTTACACAATTTAGACTATTTTGCACAAAAATACTGTAATATGTATACGAATCGACAGCATTTAGCAATTTGAAACACCAGGACTATAGGTCACATTAGCCTAGTCAGATAATCCCTTTAAGCCAGTACTATCATCTGAAGGTGAAAAAATCTATTATTTTAATGCCATGAGTACTGGCTTGCACAGACATTAACTAAAACTATCAAACTCACAATCGTGCTTAATTCATTATTTAGATGGGATTGTACAAATGATTCTTACCATACTAATCACTTTCAATGTTTTAGGCGATTTGGCTCCTTATGAGCCTGACTTTGATGGACCTGTCCGCCTAAGGTACGTGCAAGCCAGTTTGACTACATGTAATTTTTTGACAGCAACCTCAGATTGTTAATCAGTTGTATTTCTTTCTTTCAAAAGAAACTGCACAGATCCTTTTTGTTTCCTGTTGTTCCTAGCAGCTGTTATTGGCTACATGGCCCTTGGTGTAACAGGTAGTTTATTATTTTGCATGAAACCTATTATGTTATTTTTATTTATTATTATTTTTTATTCTATTGCACTTGCAAGCAAAATAATACTGCTCCACTTCTTCCCTCCCTAGCATGGCTTGTGGGTGACCCTAGAAACATTCTGTATGCGCGAAATTCTACAGGAGCTTTTTGTGGAACTGGTTCCAACGTGTGAGTAACTAGTATTAGGCTAGAATTTGGCCATTTAACATTCAGTATTGTTCAGTTTGTTCTGCACTTAGTTTCACCCAGGAGATATTTTAGAACCCTTAAGTCACTATTGGGTGTTACTGTTATCCCAAAATTTGATACATTTTAACAATCACTTACCTTTATTTTCAGACTTAAACCCAGTGTTTTTTACGTTGACCTTAAAAAATGTGACACTTCAACTAATTATATGGCTGCTGTTCTGGGTGGTCTCCAATGTCCCACAACCCAGGTATTTAGCAGCCATTTACCATATACAACAGGGGTGGGCAAACTTTTTGAGTCGTGGGCCACAATGGGTTATAACAGGGGTCTTCAACCGGGGGTCCGCGACCCCTAGGGGGTCCGCGGAGGTACTGCAGGGGGTCCGCGAAAATATTAAGTATTTTTTTTTCTCTTCCAAAAAATAACATTTGTCATAGTTAACATAATGTTCAAAAGAAAATTGCTTCATATTCGTTTTTAAATAACACATTGTAGGCTACCCATGAATCATGCATGTGATCATGTGATCCCTGCGTAACATTTTGCTAACCTATGCCAAAACACATTAGCATTCATAAATGTACAAATACAAGTCACCACTTCAGCCTGAGCCTGATGTGACATTGCCTTGCAAATTCCATCAGTTCTAGAATAGAGAAGCTCTGTTCCACTCACCAGGTTCAGTGCTCTCACTAAGAAAATGTGACCTTTGTGATTTTTTTTTTAATTTGAGTTGGATCATCGCGATTAAAGAACACTTCCCCCCGTGCGTTTTAGTTGAATAGCTTCGTATTCAGCAAACTCATCCTGGAGATAAATTACGTTTGATTCGTCTGTTCAGTGTCGGGACTGATGGACCCTGAACTTTGCGGGTTATTTGTTCTGTGTGATGTTTTGCTTTGCTTTGCTTTGCTTTGCGCTTCAAGGCGTTCTGCGCGAATTCATTCATCCAACGTTCCATCACAAAATAACGATAACGATAATCCCATGTGTTTCCTTCTGAAAGACGAAATTATATTTACACAAGAGGTAGAGACTATCTGTCTGTATCAGTTTGAGCTAATGAAGCTTTGCCTGAATTTAGCTGAATATATCCAGCTAGTTAACCCTTGTGACATTCATTCTTTTATAGGGCGAATTTATGCAACTATGTAAAACGAGTTGTTACCCCCCTGTTAATAATAACACCTGTTTAGAATGTGTGCGTTCGTGTGTGTGCTCGCGTGCGTGCATGTAGGCACTCATAACTGACGGTCCAAATGACGGCAGGATTTGAGGTGGGCCAGGTGTGTATGGAGTAAGATAGCTGTCAAAACGTTTTTCTCAACAAGTAATGCCTGTGAATGCAGGGTGCTTGCGCAAGTCTTGAAAGTCTTAATAAGTATGGAATTTTAAAACACTGTTTTCCAGACCTTGAAAAGTCTTGAATTTTGTGTGAAAGTCTTAATAAAGTGTGGAAACAAAATGTATGGTAGAATTTTACAGTATGTTCAAAGGCATTGTGAAATGAGAAATAGGAAGGTACACTTCCTGGTCACTTACATTTCAAATTAACACAATTGGTACAGTCTCAACCAATGAAGTAGGCTGCATACAAGTGCAGGCTTGCATACAAGTATACAAGTATATAAAGTCAAGGTCTTGGGGGGCGAGTTACAGTAAGTTGTAAAAAAGTCTGGAAAATGTTTGGAATTTTAATTTGGAAGAAGAGCAAGCACCCTGGAATGGGGCAATGACGTATTTTGACAGTTGAGTAACGTGTGCAAAGTCATATCCATAATATTGAGAGGCGTATTGAAATTTTGATTTCGTACTTGTAATTTTTGAATTTGTATATTTTATGCATGATTGAACTCATTTGAGAACTCACAAATGTTTATTTTATGCACAACTAAATACGCAAGTGTATCAAATATATGGACACAAATATTTTGACAGCAATCTTACTCCATAGGTGTGGGGGTCCGTGCTCAGTCTTTCTCACAGCCAAGGGGTCCTTGAGCTGAAAAAGGTTGAAGACCCCTGGGTTATAACATTTAATGGGCTGTGTCAGGAGCAGACAGATATAGTGTTTGTGTGAAGTAATATAAATTACATGTAAAGTCCATTATATTTCACTTTAGTTTTGGCCTTAAATAGGTAGTAAAGCATGGATATGCAGGGCTTTAAAAAAAACATTGCATTTATTAACAGCAGTTTGCTGACATTGCAGGGAAAATACTAAATAAAGGTTTAATAATATTATTTAATATAGTTTTGAAAGGTTTGGTGGGCCAGATTAAAAAGCCAAACGGGCCGTATATGGCCCCCGGGCCTTAGTTTGCCCATGCCTGATATACAATTACATATTAGCAATACATCATGATTTATTTACTTATTTATGCTAATAGACTTTGTAGCATTTGTGTTATCCTGACCTCTGTTTAAATGAATGGTGCAGTCTACTGTGCTTTACACGTTTTTTTAAATTTGCCCAAAGGTGTGTGTCCCAGAATGCCCTTCTCAGTATTGGATGTTGCCAGAGGCTGCTTATGCCATGGGTGCTTTGCCCAAAGACCATTTTCAGCAGAGATACTGTGATCCCCGTCTTGATTTGGAAGCTACTATTCTGGTAATACCTGGTCTAGTACTGAAGATGTTGCAACTTTTCATGCTTATATGTAATCAGTGTCGGGGAGTAACTAGTTACATGGAACAAAACTACGTAATTTAATTACAAAATAAAAGTGACAGTAATCAGTTACAGTTACATTGAAAAACGGTGTAATTACATTACAGTTACATTGAGGAAATATTCAGGATTACATTTCAAGTTACATATCTTCTGCAGTGAAACATTTGTCGTCATGTTTGAATTGGCAACTCCACCCACTTAACTAAGCAGTCTGCACTTGCAATGATGACTGCAATGTCAGATAGAAACTCAGTGTTGGCCTAGCCCAGGGATGGTCAACCAGTCAGAGACCAAGAGTCACATTTTTACTGTGTTACCGCAAGGGCCACATCATACATGGGCACACATTAATATCACCCCTTTCTCTCACCCACACCCACCCGGCATATAAGGCAGAATGATTTGCCATTACGTTCAACAAAAAACTAGAAACTCCCACATTTCAAACGTCCTGTGTTTATCTTCATATTTTTCTTTGCTGTGCATTTATTCCCTGCCATTTTGAGAACGAAATTAACAAATTGTTTACTTAAATGATCTTGCCCCCTGCCAGAAAACTTGACTGTATTTTCATCTCACACACATGCACATTTGTGAAGCAAACATACACACACAAACAAAAACTTCAATATGAATGCAAGAGCCACAAGAGACCAAGCAAAGAGCCGCATGCTGTCCAGGACCGCCGGTTGGCCATCCCTGTTCTAGCCCATTGCAGAAAGTAAAAATGAGCCAGCAATCACACAAAATAGACAACTTCTAGTTAATGCACTGAAGTCTAAGGAGTTTGTAGGGATCTTTAAAGCAGTCAGTGTTGATTAATACTTAAAGGGTAATCCACGGTTTTAAAAACTGGAAATGATTGAAAGCTGACAAAATTAATTCGAAATGTAGGAAAGTAATTAAAAAGTAATCAAATGTAACATTACTTTGTTAAAGTAATTGAAATAGTTACACTACTATTGCATTTTAGATAGAGTAACTTGTAACTGTAACACATTACATTTCCAAAGTAACTTTCCCAACACTGTATGTAATGCTTTCTTTGAGAACCTTCATGTTTTCAGACACATCTGTTTATCGTACATTGAGTCATCATTTGACTCATTTGATTTGTAAGTTTGGCCTTGCTTATGGGGCAAGGCCACTATTTTTGAAAAATTGGATCCGCTACTAGTCCTAGGGCTTTCGAGACAGATACACCGTTCCAACTCTAAAACGTCCGGCCTGATCTTGATTGGTGTGCTTTCATTCATCTTTTTGATACCTCTTGTTGTTTGTCCGTAATCCCTCTTTTTCAGAAAGCTCCATGCAGTTTCTGCCAAGAAAATGCAAAAAGAAAAAAATGTTTTGTTCTCCAACTAGTCCTAGGGCTTTCGAGATAGAGACACCATTCCAACTCTGAACCGTACAAGCTGACCTACCACTGTTAACATTGCTAGCATTTTTTGCATTGTTAGCATTATTAGCATATACGCTAAATATGCTAATTAACATCAGCAACGTCCATTCTGTTCTACTGTTGGCATCATTAACATTGTTAGCATCATTAGCATTGTTAGTAATATTAGCATATAGGCTCATTAAGCATATAGGCTCAACAGCAGCTAAGTTCACGCACAAAAAAAAATGGGTGCCACGGTGGTAAGGCCACCCCATGGTTTCTGCCAAGAAAATGCAATCTAGTTTTTATTATTTTATTATATAGATTTTTATTATTGTACTGTTTGGTTTTGCACTGCTTTGGTTTTGCAAATCTTAACATAATTTTTTGCTCTGTTTCCACGATTAAGACTGTCCAGGAGATCCTAGATAAAGATCTATGTCCATCATTTTATGCTCCAACTAAATCAGGTAGATTTGTGTTTTTTTGTTGTAGTTTTCACCCAAAATGATTATTGATTGGTCTGATTTTTATTTACAAAATAACTAATAGTGAATTAAATATTATACGTAATCAACTGAATAATTGTTAATTATTGAGCTGTGCATTCTGAAGATATATTTACATTAATGAAACCAAAAAGATATCTATATTTCTGTTCTTCTCTGCAGTATCTGGAAAGTGCCTCACAAACTCAGATTTGCTAAATAAAACCACAAACCTCACCATAACAAACCAGCAATTATTCAATAAGACTGTTAGTGCCATAATTAATGGCACCAGGTAAATTCAAAATCTATGGACTTTTTATAATAAATCTGTATTATTATTGTTAAGTTTTCTGCAGATCTTTATCATAATATGGTATGTGTGCTCCCATTTACAGTAACATAATGAAAGTCATCAAAAATAGAGGTGTTTGGGTCAGGATCCTCGAGGACTTTGCCATGTCTTTGCACTGGATCTTACTGTAAGTTTCCCAACACTTTAGTGTTGACCCCTTTATTTAAAATGTCAATGGGTTTGAAGAAATTTCTTTGATATATCTTTTTAGAGGTCTTGTTGCAGCCATGGTGGTTAGTGCTGCCTTTCTGCTATTGCTGAGATACTTGGGATCTGTCCTAGTGCTGGCTGTCATTCTCGGAGTACTGGGTGTTGGAGCTTATGGTAGGGTGCTGCTTACAGGAGTCTAAAAGATTTAATTGATTCCATAAACTGAGGTATTAGTAAACAAAGCATTGCAGTGTAATCAGAGATGTCAAAGTAAAAATACGAGGTTACCTTATATTGGTAGAAATGCTAGTTATTTATACTTCACTGGAGTAATTATTTTCAGCCTACTTTTTACTTCTACTCCTTACTCCTTCTACTTCACACAGTGATCTGTACTTTCTACTCCTTACATCTTTAAAATAGCCTTCTGTTTCATTTCATCTTGTTTTATTTGGTCAAAAAAAAAACCCGGATGAATAGAGCTGGGAAGAAAAATCTGTGTTGATGCGTTTGTATCAAACAATTGCATCCTATTCCTAATGATTGCATATGGGAGAATGTTTTACTAGTAACATGCACAATCCGGTCTTCGGCAGACTGCAAAGTGCAGCTACAGTAGTACACTAGACTAGGCTGACGAGATTCAATTAAATTCAATTCAATTTTATTTGTACAGCACATTATACAGAAGTCATGTCTTGTAGCACTTCACAGCAAAGGGCACCAATAAGCAACAGGGGCAAAGAAAAACTCCCTATCATTTTTTATGTTGTTATGGCTTAGGAAGAAGGGGCTAACCCAACTGCTGAGTGTCATAAAGGGCAAAATTCCAGTCTCTCAGACAGTGATAAGTCTATGGTAATAATTAGGTCTTGACTCAGAATAACCATAGCATTATCATAATAATCCCAGGATGTAGTCACACATCATAAAAAAATCATAAAAATAATCATAATAGTCCCATAATAATTCTAGCATATAGTCCCATATAATTAGGTGCTGTCAAGCCATAGCGCCAACTGGAAGCTGGGTCAATCATGTCAGGGTTGTCAGAGGAGATGGTGGCAGTTAACTAATGAAGTTAGAGACGCAGAATTAGGAGGTGGGAGGCAGGGTTGACTCTCAGCAGAGTGGTAGTGGCATGGTCTGTGGAGTTGGTTGTGGACCATCCCAGGAGGTTATTGGCACAGGATCAGGTGGTGGGAGGCAGGGATGACTCAGCAGGGTGGTAGTGGATAAGCAGAAGAAGGAGATGAGTTAGGCCAGTCTACATCAGATTTCAGTGATGGTGTGTGTTATATTGCATGTGCATGCATGTATAGATGTAGACTAAAAAGAAAGGTAGAGAGAAATAGAGGGAGAAAGAGAGAGACAGTACGACATGCCAGATAAGCGGTTTTGTGGAGGCAGTAAGCTATAGCAGCAGAACTAAGGTATGGTGTATGGCAATCAACACCGCCACAGGGATGGTCAGTGGCCACAAAGCCCTAGACAGGAGCTAACCGCAGAGGCAGTCGTTCCTAGTAAGACCATGAGGAAGGGTGGTTAACCGTACACAATCCCTAAATAAAAGGTTCAGTTAATAGGAAAGTTTTAAATACAACTCTACAATGCTTCACTGAAAGGAGGAATGGATTTTCTCGTCTGAACCATTGGCTTCTTTGAATATAGAGCGCTAATGCAAGAGTGTTTGCATATTTGCCCTTTATTCGTTCAGATATCTTTAATTTTAAAAAATATTTGAATTGACTTGGACAATGTAGTTCTGACTCATGATTTTGTGAAATGTTTTAGATAGCACATCTTTCTTTAAGAAACAAACAAAACCAAACCCAGTTTTATGTATAATTTAGTAAGCTATAATTATAATTTGAGCTTGAAACCATGGACAACAAAAGGGACAAACAGCACAGGGAACACAAAACACATACTGCTGTAGCAGTTCTGTAGCCAAGTGTTTAGCACACACCCTCATAGGCCAAATGTTGTTTCGTAGGTTACCCCTCCCCCACACTATTAAGCACCATTGAGCCAATGAAGAGACACCCATTAAGCCCCAGGACCCTTATCACAGCTGAGCACTACAGACAAAAGACAAGCAAGCTACCTCAGAACTGCACTGCCTGAAAAACTTTGTGATGTTAACACTGCGTCGAAGGTTTACAGATACCGTACTGTATCGATATGAACAAATTCCTGCGCAAAAAGAAGAGCCAAGCTGAAAGTCACTGCGCTTTAAATGTAGACCTGTTTATATGTCAATAGACACATTTCTGAAGCACATTCACGACTTTAAAGGCCCACTATGCAACATTTTTCATTTAATAAATCCGTTTCATACTGTTTAGGATGCTAAAATGAGTCATTACATGGTCTTTAGAGGAAAATATACACATTAGTAGGGTACTGTAGCCAAGGTTACAAAAGGTTCAGGTGATCCTGCAACAAAGCAATTAGGAAATACATTACAATTCACAAATTAAATGGCATCTGGCTTTGATTGTGTTCTTTTTTCTAAAGAGTACTTTTCTGTAAAGTTATTATAGAAAATAGACACATTACTGTTTCCATTATTTAGTTTGATGACTTTGACACATACAATACAATAGGGCTGGGCAATTAATCGAAAAGTCGACATTCGACAGTCAGAACCTATAATCGATCAAATTTTTCCAGGTCAATTATTTCAATTACTTTCTCTTTTAAAACACTACTGTGTGCATAGCCACGTGCTCTGTTTCAAGTTAGTCCGCCGACATGTCAAGTATGGAGAGCTTAGTGTATTTCCTTCAATTATTTTAAAATGAAATAATCGTTTATTAATCGTAATCAAGTTCAAATGTTCAATTAATCGAGATTTTGATTTTAGGCCAAAATCGCCCAGTCTTATAAAACAATCCATATTTAAAAGGCTGGTTCCCTTAAACTATTTGTTGAGCATTTTCGCCATTAAAATGGCCAGTTCAGATAAATCCAAGCAGGTAAACAAAACACTTTTTTTTTTAAATCTATTTTGTAGAATTACTCAACCTTTCATTACATAACCTTTACATGCTCCCACTTGGACAACTTTTCATCAACAACAATATCTCTTATCATAGCTTTGCTGATTACACCCAGATTTATTTTGCTTTGTCACCTTGTGAAAAGGATGTCCCTCTCTCTTTTACTGTGCACTCAATGAACATTTAGCTTTTCTGCCATGGTTGTCTTGTGATTTTGTGTAGTGTCTCTATGGTGTGTGTTGACAATGTTTTTGGCCGCGTTCAGACTGCCAGCCAAAATCCGATTTTTTATCCCATCCAGATTGGAACTGGATGGCATTTTTGTAGTCTGAACAGTGACATACACATTTGGGCAGATGCGTCGCAGTCTGAACAGCTCCCAGCACTCAGATCGGTTTTGACTGTCCCTAACTTCACTCACTGTATTTTGAGTTGTGGTGCTACGTTACGAGCATGGAGGAAGATGCTAAAAACAATTCTCCTTGGACAGAGGAAGAAAGACCTGCCTCATAAATCTTTGGGGAAATGGGTCTGTCCAAGCAAAGCTAGAGGGGATGTATGTTTTTGAAAGTATTTTGTGCACTTTCAGGGAAAGAGGGTTTCGGCGGTCTGTTCAGTTTGTCACACTTACATGACGTCTGACAATACACAAGCTGGATGATGCTTCTGCTCGTTGCTACAGCAACCTGTCAGATCGGTCAGTAATGTGGCCCAGTCTGAACAGAGCCATATCCAATTTGGACACTTGCTACAAAAAGTGTGAACAGTCTGCGGATATGAGAAGGAATCCCATTTCAATCAGATTCGCCTGCAGTCTGAACGCGGCCTTTACGTCACTTTGTGTTCACAATGTCGATTCGTGAAAAGCAGTGTTGAATGTGAATGCATGTTTGCACTGTGGGGTTTTAACAGTAGGCCATTGGTTTGGACTACCACACCTATGTAATGGTTTAGTCAAATTGCACCTTAATTGGTGCTGGTGCATGTCATGAGAGGGAACACTAGAGATGACGCCAGGAAGCCAGTATGGGCCTTTATCACACTTCAACATTCCGAGGCTTAACACAGACAAAACGGAAGTAGTTATTTTTTGAAAGAAGGAGTCAAGGCTCACAATTGCCTCTGCCCTTGAAACTAAAGGGCTTAAAGCAAAAGAGGCTGTTAAAAATCACTGGCAGTGATTTTAATTTCAACAGTCACATGAAAGCCATCACCAAATCAGCCTTTTATCACAGAAGAAACATTACCAAACTGAGATATCTAATGTCAAAAAATTATTTAGAAAAACGTCTTCATGCCACAAAACAACTCAGAAGCATCACTCAGTATATTTCACAAAACAATTACATAAAACATTGTTTCAATGCCCTAAAATTCAAATATTTAAAAAATTAAAGATATTTCAACGAATAAAGGGCAGCCCTTAATATGTGAACACTCTTATCATTAGTGCTCCATTTTTATTAGTGCTGCTAGGCTAGCCTAATCATAAGGCTGGTTTACACTGGGATCACTTATTTATTGAAAGCCTGCTGAACATTTTCACAATAAAGTTGCTTGTTTTCATTTAAATACAATTAAAACATCCAGGTTCAAGGCCCATAAACAGACCACATGCTGTAGTTTTAGAGATGATGTTGCATAATGAAACATGCAGGGGAAAATGAGCTTGACCTCCTCCTTATCAACCTTGTTTGTCTCTGTCTCCCATATCTATCCACTTGACCACACCAGCCCCACTGACATGCAGAGCTATATTCAGTTCAATTCCATTTTATTTGTATAGAACATTTTACAAAAGACATGCCTCATAGCGCTTCGCAACAAAGAGCACCAATGAGCAACAGGGGAAAACACAAACTCCATATCATCGTTTTTTTTTTTTTTTTCTTGGGATGGTGAAGTAAGAAACCTTGGGCAGTTCCGACGGCTCAAGGGGCTAACCCAGCTACCTAGGGTGGGTTATCAATCTCTCAGATGGTGATTAGCCCATGGTATTGATAGGTCTTGACAATAGAATTATCATAGTAATCCCAGGATATAGTCCCATATCATTAGAAGCAGTCATGATATAGGGCCAGCTGGAAGCTGTGTCAATCATGACAGGGTCGTCTGGAAGCAGCCCACCTGGGAGGCCAGAGATGCAGAATCAGGCAGTGGAAGGCAGGGGTGACCCCCAGCAGGGTGGCAGTGGCATGGACCGTGGAGGCTAAATTTTGTTGGCAGTAATAGCAGGCAGCATACCGCTGTAGAGAATATTTCCAAATGCTTGAGTGACGTTGCTTTTGCAACTCCAAACGACAAATATGATGAGCGAATATCTGTGAAGATTCTCATTCATTCAGGTTGTGGTAGGCAGAGTTCAGTGAAGGCTGGACTTCTTTTTGAGCTTGACAACGTTTCGTTTTCCATCCAGAAAGCTTCGTCAGTTCAGACTGATGTTAGAACCAGGAGCTACAGTATATGTGGGTGTGAAGTGTAGATGTGATGAGCGAACTGTACTGTAGATGTATGATAAGTGAATATTTGCCAAGTGAACGCTGTGAATATTAATATCATATTTTGCCGTTGGGAGTGGCCAAGGAAACATGACTGGTTGTAGCAAGCAATAGAAGCAGTACAGCTTCTAGGCTAACTTAGGCTCGCCTTCTGTTGGTAGTTGGCAGGCAACACAATGTAGAATACCATTCTTGTTGCCTTGTCCACTCCCAGGGCGAAATATGATGGTTCCATCCAACATCAGTCTGAACTGACGAAGCTTTCTGGGTTGAAAATTAAACGTTGTCAAGCTCAAGTTGCCATGGAACGTCACTGGTTGTAGCAAGCATTTGGAAATATTCTCTACAGCGGTATGCTGCCTGCTATAACTGCCAACAGAAGGCGAGCCTAAGTTAGCCTAGCAGCTTACCTGAACTAGACCTTATAGGAAGCTTCTGAATAAATTTACAGTGATGAATTTACCCCAAGTATGACAGGTAAACAGCAATGCGTTCCAGTATTACTTTAATGTTGACACCACAACACATATTGGGCCACCAGTGCTCTGGCGTTAGCTATGTGTAGCTTGTGGCTAACTTAAATTGGAATGCTTAATTTTCTAACATACAATGTTCTGTTTGTCTCAATAACGTTCATGTAACATCTTTATCACAATCGGACACAATTACATACAAACTGCGGTCTATAGACCCTTTAATCAGTTTTCATGTAGATAATTCCCAGGGCGCAGCCATACTGTTTGCAATTTGTTGTTACTCCCAAATGCGAAAGCCAATCGGAGGACAGCTCGTCTAGCCAATCAGAGGCGAGGAAGGCGGGACCTTCCCCTACCATCCTACGTTTCGCAAATTCGCGCCTTGGACAGCAGCTTACAGCAGAGGCAGTCCTTTCCAATAATACCATGAGGAGGGGTGGTTTACTGTACACCATCCCTAACTAAAGGGGTCAGTAAATATGAACGTTTTGAGTCTAGACTTAAAGGTGTTGAGAGTGTCCGCTTGGCGAATGTTAGAGGGGAGCTTGTTTCACAAGACAGGCTTACGATAGCAGAAAGTTCTTTCTTGTTTATTTAGTTAAAGGTATAGTTTGGTTTTTCTCTCGCCATTTGAGACACCCAAAAAACATTGAATAAATCAAAGCATTTTTATTTCTTCGATTGATTTTTTCAATTACAATATGCAATTGTGTCCTTTCAGTCATACAATTATGTAGTTAATGCTGTGGGCACAAAATGACCTGTGTATACAGGTTTGTGCTGAAGATTCCACTTATAATACATAATTTAGAAGAATGAATCATAATAATAAATAAAAATGAATAAAATATATTTTGATTTTATTTATATTTTGATTGGTTCGGGTTGTTTTAAGGACATACAGACTGTGCCCATTGCTAGCCATTTTAAAGCAGGCAGAGGCGATTCTACATTTCCCAAATAGCGGAGACCGGAGCACTCATCAAAATTTCGGTGTCCACATCTTTATTGCATTTTAGGCAACCTGTAAAAAGGGGCTCAACATGTTAAAAACAGAAGTATACCTTTAAGTTCATAGTTAGTTCAATATCATTTCAGAAGTGTTTGTGAGTTACAATAACAGCTTTTTAGTCTTATGTCTTAGGTAGAAGTTCTCGCTAACTTTTTAATAATGTAAGCATAAAAAGGCATTTATTTGCATATTTGATCATAACAGATCTTCATAGCTGATAAAAACACCTGCGTTCAGCGTTTACAAATGCACCTGATAGTCTCTGAACGATTCTGCAACATCTGCAATCAATTATAGTCTTCAGGCAGAGGTTCCAATCGGCTTTTGATGTCAATATGATGTTGGCCCTACAATATTTTATGGATTCTTTTTGCAGCCCGTGTTTTAGCCTATGGTAGCCCTTAGAAAACGTGCCAATGTCAGTACAGGCACTAAAGCCAGCGCTCTTAAGTGCCACCTGGTGGTTGTTGGGTACATTGCAGCTTCTCCTGGGGAAATAAAGCTACAGGCCTGTATGGGATTCTCGCAGGGATGTGTAGAACAAGGTCATCTTAAGCTTTTGTGCATAATTGCATTTTTTCCTCTAACTTTCATACTTTAAGTAATTTTGAGACCAATTCTTTTACACTGGAGTATAAATCTTGAGTTGATACTTCAACTTCTAAAGTCTTTCTAAATCTAGTATCTATACCTAAGTAAAGAATGTGATTACTTTTGACACCTTTTTTTATTAATTTAGTGTTACAGTGACTAATCTAATGCTGTTGTCAGGAATTTACCACTGTTACTCGGAGTATGCCAAACACATCACATCGCAAATGTCCCTCAATGATCTGAGTTTCAGCTCTACATTTGCCTTTTATCTTCAAGTCAAAGAGACATGGCTAGTTTTCAGTAAGTCTCTGGTCTGTTTTATTTGTGAAAACGTACAGTAAATTCCAGTAAATTAGCATTCAAAAATAGTGTTGTACACTATTACTATACTAAACAATACTATATACTAAACAATACTATACTAAACAATAGTATTTAAATGTAGTGTCATGTCAACCTAAATTTTTTTAACTGTAGCCTATAGCTTAAAGCTACTATTATAGTAGCAATTTAAATGTAAATCATAGAATAATAAATATACAGTTCTTTGTAGCACACGACTTTCCATGTTTATACTCCATTACAAAGTGTAACATGAATTATCATTTCCCTACAACAGTGATCATCATTATAGTGACAGAAGTCATAATGCTTTTTGTGCTGATAAGCCTTGGAAAAAGCATCTCCTTTGCCGTGGATCTTCTCGAGGAGTCTAACAAGTATGCTTTCTCTTATCTGTTAGATATTAAATTTCTTTCTCTATATCTGTTAGATATTAAATTGTTGATGTATGATTTGATTGTCTGAAAATAAGAGAAATCTGCTCTTCTCTATGCTGCGTTCTGTTTGAAATGTAGGGTGGTCAGTTATGTGAATTCAACAGTAGGCTATCCATTTATCACCTTCATCTTACTGTTCTTGTGTATCTCTTACTGGGGAATGACGTCCCTGTATCCTTTTGTTATCAAAAGCAGGTGGTGCTGCAGTTCTATCCATCTTCTTTTACACATTTAGTACACTGTGCTGTCTTGACTCTTGACACTCTTCAGATATCTGGTCAGTTCTGGGGCTCCTCTTTACAGGCTAGTGGCACTCAACACCACAGATGGAAACTGCAGCTCTATTACAGGACTTCAGACGTGCACTCCAACTGTAAGTCACCACTTACATGTGGGGTGGCTTTCTGTGCTTGTATTAAAATTGTGTTCAGGTCTTTCATGTGTCTGCTCTATGCAATGCTTCTTGTTTATCATTCTCACTACAGTACTTTCCCCAATGTCCAGACATTTCATTCCTCAGTGTTCAAAGACTGCCCGACAGTGAACTGTATCTTCCACAAGTATGATGACACAGGCCCCTTCCAGAACATCTTGGTCTACCTGCAGGTGTTTAATTTGCTGGGATTTCTCTGGTGTGTGAACTTCTTCCTCACACTGGGCCACTGCACCCTGGCAGGCACTTTTGCTTCCTACTACTGGGCTTTTGACAAACCAAGAGATATCCCACCCCACCCATTATCCCAGGCTCTTATGCGCAACTTACAGTAAGACCACAGTGCAATTTGAATTGAATTTTTAAAGGTCTCCTTCCAAAATAATTTTACATTACCATAGGTCAGCCCAAGTTGCACTTGCATGCTCAACTTCAAAATGCTCTCCTACCCCTGTAGTCTGTATTCGCCTGTGATAGAAAACAGCCGGGAAAAACAAGCGAATCGGAAAAGCCTACGTCACTTTGAAAATTAGCTATGCAGTTAGCCCGCCCTCAAGAAAACATTATTAGGCTGCCTGCAGACAGACCCACTAGAGGGAGCGTCACAGTGCTGTTAGCCAATCAGAGGCGATACGTTTGCATATTATAGAATCCTCTTGCACTAGCCCTGCACTCGTTTTCACCTAACTAAAATAGCTTGAAACAAGACAACCACAGCATATTTTTGTCGAAACCAACTCTCATGATTTTAGACAAGAGACCACCACAAAATTAATGAAAATACGATGGAATGAGACCTTTAAATAGACAGACACATGCATACACAGAACAAATATCTCTGAATACTGGTAAAATGTTATATAAAAATGTTAAAAAAAGAAAAGTTAGAAATAAAATTTAGTTGCAGCTACTTTTGGGAATAATGTTCCTGATTATTGTTGAAACAATCTTTATTGTCCAATGTAAAGGTACCATGTTGGATCTCTGGCTTTTGCTGCTAGTTTTCTCCCATTGTTCCAGTCTCCTCGAATCTTTTTGGAATTCTTGTATCGTAAAAGCAGAGGTAACTGCTTTTCAAACCATTGTCAATTTAGTAGATTCATGTTTAAATGAATCACTCATTAGCCTTCAAATATTTTGACTACATTAACACAGTATCGTTAAGTTGTTTTTTTATTGTTATCTTCCAACAGGATCATCTAATCCAATCAGCAAATGTGTCAACAGTACAACATACTGCTGTCTGAATTCTTTTTTACAGATCATGAACTCAAATACTCATGTTGTGGTTAGAAACAGTTTATATGTTTTATAGTGTCATGCTAATGATAAAGTGAAAAGCTTTAGTCTGTTAATGTCATTTCTGTCAATACTCTGCAGCATTTTGTTGAAATATCTTGTGAAAGTTTTACACAGCCAAGGCTGAGTTTCCATATAAAACACCTGGAAATTGTTCCAAATGTTAAAAGGACTTTTTTTTTTTAAATTAATCTCTTAAATCTTTTTTAATGTAAACGCTTACACCAAGGAATCATTTCTTACAACCAAATAGGCAAATCTTGTGTAAGAACATCTAAAATATGTAGGATAAGTGGCTTATTGATTACCAGGCTAAACTTACACTGATTAATCTGACTGGCTAGATTGGATTTTAAATGTATTTTGGCATTATTTTTGGTGGTTTAGCTTGTTTGACCAGATGGTCATTCTTGCTAGCTTCACTGGACACACTAGTAAAAAAAATAATAAAAATAATAATAAAAAAACATATATAAATATTTACAGATTTCTGTGTATGGATACAACTTTTGGAATTCAGCTAAGGAAGCACAGCGGCTCCTGAAAAGGAACATCTTGCGGTTAGGCTACATCTTTATGATACTCTAGCAAACAATCATTTTTTTTTGTCATTTACCTACTTCATTGAGTTATACCATGAAGTATATTGTAGTTATTGATGTAAACTCAATTACCTATGCAGAAAATATGTAGTTTCTCCCTGAAGAGCATGAATAGTTATTTTCAAGATCTATGCGTACTCAGTGATTTGTTCAGTGGTTAACCTCCTGCTTCATTCACAGGTTGGAAACTTTGGATAATGTTGCAGATGTGTTGCTACTCTTTGGAAAGCTTGTGGTTGTGGGAACAGTAGGTAAGAAAACATTAGGCTGTTGAACCTGGCTTCATAATGTTTATAAACACTGCTATACACAAAGCTATATACCCAAAATAAAAAAAGCCACTTTTCCCTTGGCTTTGGAATTAAGCAATGTATGGTTACAGAAGTATATATCTTTTTCTGTTTTTAAGGTGTGCTGGCATTTTTGGTTACATCTGGTGACATCACCATTCCACATGACATCTTCCAGGCGAGCAAACTGAACTATACTTGGGTACCAGTAATTGTGAGTGTCACAGCTTCACTATGCTTGTTTCACTTTGTCTCAGACAACCATTCGATTTTTAATTTTAGACAGTCCATATTTATTTTGGTCAGAAACATGAAAAACTCCTATTGGCTTGAGTGATAAGCCTTAAAGCAACATGCCACCTTTTTTCAGTATTGAAATATGTTCTTCCCCTAACTTGATACATACCTGTCTCGTCTCCATGCATACACTCAGTTGCACTGGCATGCGATGCTACTTTGTTAGCATTTAACTTAGCCTAGTTCTATCCGGGTCCTAACCGGGTGTTAGTTAGATGAAGTTAGAAAGGACCAAACACATCCACATCTTTCTTATTTACATGCGCCCTCTCAAGTAGTTATAGTTCTCTTTATTATCCACTTAGAAAATCCCCACATTTTATTTCTTGTCACCATAACCATCATAACTACTCGAGTAACCACATGTAAATAAAAAAGACATAGATGTGTTTGGTCCCTTCTAACTTCATCCCTGTTACGACTCTATTGAAAGAACTAGGCTAAGCTAAATGCTAAAAAGGAGCTACTGTGTGCACCCACTGAGACGAGACAGGTTTGTATCAACTCGTCTAAGTTAGGGGAAGAATATATATCAATGATGAAAATCGGTGGCATGTTGCTTTAAAGAAGGGCTAAGCAACGTTCTGTTTTTTTCTCTCACGAGCTCCCTCTAAAGACCGCTGTTTTGCATTGTATTGCACTGCATTCTATTGGAGCCGGTCCGCGCTGCTGAACATTGCAAGTGCTGTATCTACCGCTATAGGCCACGGTGGCGCATTCCACACCGATCGTTAGCCGTGTAATGACTCATTTTAGCATCCTAAACAGTATGAAACGGATTAATTAAATGAAAAATGTTGCATAGTGGGCCTTTAAGCTCAAATTTTCAATTCAATTTATTTTTATTTGTATAGCGCATTACTCAAAAGTAATGTCACGTAGTGCTTCACAGCAAAGAGCATCAATGACCAACAGAGGCAAGGAAAAACTCCCTATTTTTAATCTTGTTGTGATGGGCAGGTCCATAGCCCAAGTCTGGAGCAGGGGTGATCAAACTCAAATTCACAGTGGGCCAAAATGTAAAACTAGGATGAAGACGCGGGCCAATCTGCCTCTAGCCTCTTTTGAAAACTCCTGTTTAACATCTTTCGTTTGGTCGTGTTTGGGGAGGGATGTGTTAAGTTGACTGGTAGCACGGATGCTAATGACTGTCAATAGAAAAGGAGGCATCATTGGTGATCCCAACCGAGTGGGCAATGCACTAACAAAGCATTCAGGGATTTAGTATTAGAGATGTGTGCACTTTGGCAGACCAGCTGTTATACACATGTCATGAGGGCCAGATTTTGCCACTGGGCCAGAGTTTGACACCTATGGTTATGCAAGGTTGCAAATTTTCAGTCTCTCAGATGGTGATTAGTCCATGGCATTAATTGGGTCTTCAGGAGAACCATAGCATCCGAATAATGTAGACACACATCATAAAATTCATAATATTAATATAGCATCATAATAGTATAGTAATAGTAATAATCCCATAACGATCCCATTATATGGTCTCATAACATTAAGAGCAGTAAAGCCATAGATTATCAAAATCCCTGGGCAGTGTAATAGCAGCATGCAGGGCCAACTGGAAGCTGGGTCAATCATGTCAGGGTTGTTTGTGGAGTTGGATGAAGTTCACCCAGGAGTTTAGCAACGCACTCTTTTGCATGTGGCTCACTTTGCACATCTCGCACATAAGCTGGTAGATTTTGAGATGAGATTCTTGGTGACTAGGGGCCATCTGTCCCCTCAGGAGAGTGGGAAAAGTTTAAAGAATGAATGCTTCATTGCTTTCATTGTTGTAGATATTGATTACATCATGAATACTGATAAGGGCAAACAAGTTTAAATTAATCATGGCAAGACAGTCTCAGGAAAAAGTACTAAATGCAGAGGAACATCTTTTAAAACATTTTACCTTTGCACATTGTTATGGAAATAGGCTATAACAAATTGGTTATAGAAATAAATAGGCTTAGATAAATATGATGTCATTGAACCAATTGAACCAAAAATAAAAAAGCATATTTGTGTATGGTTGTGCGTTGTCAGGTCATCATTGTAGGAGCTTACATTATTGCGAAGGCCTTTTTCAGCATCTATACAATGAGTGTGGCCACACTATTCATCTGCTATAGTAAGTACCAGTTCTGACATTATTGAAAGTTGTTAAACAACAGCTAAAAAATCTCTAGAATTGTATTAATATATAAAACATATTAAAGGCGCTCTAAGCAATGTGACACGTTTTTAGGACTGAAACATGTGTTGTTACATACAGCAAACATCTCCTCATAATCTGCTAGCTGCCTGTCCCCTGAACACACTGTAAAAAAAACGCAGTCTCTGTAGACAGCCCTGGCTCCACAAACGGCAACAAAACACAGTGGGCAAACCTAGCATGACAAACGAAAACAAAACATAACAGTGTTCCAGCCAATAAACGACAAGGTTTGTGAGTCTTTCGGGAGGCATGGGAGGGAGGGGGAGGAGTGAGCTATAACTTAAAACGCCTGAACCCTCTCTGGAGCTATTCTCCGTTTTGTTTGACAATACTTTGAACGTCAACAAGAAGTGGCGTGAAACAGCATCGCTTAGAGCGCCTTTAAGCCAAGAATTTCTGTGGCATTTAATGATCTCTGACATGCATTTTTCACCACTGCAGTACTGGCGCCAACCGGTTCTTAGGTTTTCGACACAAATTATCACACATTACCTGGCTTTGGGTCTAGAAAACAGGTTCCAGCTTAGCCCCAACTATACACTGACAAAACTAAATGTCTTACTGCCAACTATGATGCTTAGTCCCCCACTAATACCAGTTGTCCATTTGAAGACAACAGAGACATACAGTATGCTGTGACTTCAGATGTAGCTAGAAACTAGATGTAGCCAGAAATAGCCAGATGTAGTGGTGTAGTTGGAAAACTGGCCTGCCATGCAGCTCTGCACACGCACATGCTGTGTGTTTCTGACTTTGAGCCCCTGCCCCTCTATAATGCTGTGCACGTCCCTCTTTCCTGTTGTAGTCAGTGCAGCTTCCGCCCCACACAGTTATGCAGCTGGAGAAGATGCTCTCAATGGTTCCTCTGTAGAAAGTGGTCAAGATGGGAGTTGGGGCACTTGCTCATTTGAGTTTGCGCAGCAAATAGAGGCGCTGCTGAGCTTTCTTTGCCAGTAATGCAGTGTTGGTGGTCCAGGTGAGGTCCTCACAGATGTGCACCCCCTGGAATTT
The DNA here is from genome assembly GCA_017657215.1 of Limnothrissa miodon. Classification (NCBI taxonomy): domain Eukaryota; kingdom Metazoa; phylum Chordata; class Actinopteri; order Clupeiformes; family Clupeidae; genus Limnothrissa; species Limnothrissa miodon. Next base: position 423,778 of record JAGFZM010001033.1, on the reverse strand, counting down.
GGTGCTGCTCACTCACAGCAGCACCCTCGACGGTCAGTGACAGGTGTGGCAGCTCTGGAAGTTGACAAAAATCTCCTTGGTCTTGTTGACATTTAGAAGGAGATTGTTGTTCTAGCACCACGTGCAAGAACAACTTTCCTGTAGTGATGAGTTTCCTTGGTGATGAGACCCACCAGGGTTGTGTCGTCTGCAAACTTCACCAGATGATTGGAGCTGTAGAATTGGAGTAGAGTAAACAGAAGAGGACTGAGCATGAACATGGCTATCATTTAAAAACTACATGCCGACATGTTTTCACCACAATGGCCTTCTTCAGGGCAAATTACAAAATGGCAGTCTGACAGATGACAGAACAGTTACAGGGTAAAACACCATTCTGTGTGTACAGTACAGATGTACAACAACAGATGTTCCATTTACTTACATATTTACTAGTGGTGGGCCGTTATCGGCGTTAACATACTGCGTTACCGTGAGACTCTTGTCGCGCAATAATAAAAATATTGCTGTTAATCTTTTCTTAAAGTTGGGTCGGGAGCTGTGTACTGCATAAGCTAGCGGCGAAAAACGACTTTTCAAACCTGTGTAGCCTATGACTAATGACAATCAAACACATGTGCTGAAATGGATGCAGCTATGAAGTCTTCACGTCAGCTGGCTACTTGGTGTCCATAGGCTTCCACTACACCACCTGAACACAAACCTCTGTAGAACCCTAAAACTTGTCTGGTAAATTTTGACATTTAAAATATCAGTAATTCATTACAGTTAGCCTACTATCTAGATTATTCTGTGTTACCAACGCTTTGCGCAGCAAACCAATGCAAAATGTATCCAGTGTCATTTTGTGCGCAGATTCAGTTTGCCCATGTTATGCCTACGGTAAGTTTGCTTATTTTGCTCGGCTATATTTAGTTTGAAGCCTATTCTCCTAAACACATAAAGGCTACTAGAGACGGCTTCGTATAGTATGACTCAGAATTCATGTTTATAGCGATTAATGTTTATAGAGATGGCGCCATTAACATTGCAGATTTACACTGTAAGCATGGTAGCGAATGGTTAATTGTAAGAGAATTAGACTGACTTGAGACTTGAGACAGAATTTAAATGAGCAATTTTAATCAAGATTAATCTAAATTAATTTCAAGATTACAGTGAGATTAATCAATTATAAAATTATTCTATGCCCATCGCTAATTTTTACATACATACTATTGCAATTTTTTACAAAAAAGGAGCAAAATCCAATTAAAAGTTTAAGGCCCATCCACACCAAGCGAAATGTGAAATTCGCTGCAAAAATGCGAAAAGCGAATATTCCACATAAAAATGTCCTCACCAGCGGAGCATCCTTTTGTTTGTTTTTTAGCTGTCATTAGCACTAGAAATAAAGTTTCATTCATTTGCGAAGATTGGGTCATCCAGTGATGAAGACATTGCCGTGATTGGGTTAGTACTAGGTAGCCTAAAGAAAAAGAAGGTCTTGGATCCACCCGTTGTTAGAGCGGAAGCAACAACAGATTGCAGGGCTCAAAATCGTCTGTACGACGTCGCGGGGTTATTGAATTTTTCACTTGGGCTATTAAAATTTCACAACCCCTGCCCGACGGGATACCTTTAAAAGTATAGTATTCTAACACTGTAAAAGGAATGTTTAGGTTTGTTGGCGCGGTCGCTAGATGAGAGGAAGACGGTATCCCTCTGTCTGTCACATAGTACGCATGCACTCGCTCACTCTCCCAACTCGCTACATTGCTTACACACAGATCTGACCATCTAGGATGCCATCATGGTCATACTGCAGCAGTGGTTCCCAAACCTTTTTGATCATTCTCCAAGGGCTACTAGGGATTTCAATTTTTTTTTCGAGCCCTGGGATGAGTTTCATCATCTAATAGGCAGGAGCTGAAATTGTACCACGACTGGTGGACAGTTTGAGGCACTTCTCGTCATCCTTGCTCATTCACTGGCATGTAACCTTACCTACTGAAAGCAGATTAATTCAATTCAATTCAATTTTATTTATATAGCGCATTTTTACAAAAGGCATGTCACAAAGCGCTTAACACAAGAGGCCCAATGAGCAACAGGGGCAAGGAAAAACTCCCTCGCAGCGTTTTTTGTTTTTTACTTGTTATGGTAGAGGAAGAAACCTTGGGCAGTTCCGACGGCTCAAGGGGCTAACCCAACTGCCTAGGGCAGGTTTTCAGTCTCTTAGATGGTGAGTAGTCCACTATTATTCCATTAGATACATATTACAAGAAAATTTTGGTAAATAAAGTACAGTAATATAGGAGTCCCATTAGAATCCCATGATATAGTCCCATGTCATTAGGCGCAGTCAAGCCAGGGGCCAGCTAGAGGCTGTAACAATCATGTCAGGGTCATCTGTGAAGCTGAAGGCAGACCGCCCAGGAAGCCAGAGATGCAGGATCAGGCAGTGGAGGGCAGGGGTGATCCTCAGCAGGGAGGCAGTGGCATGGACAGTGGAGTGGGTTGAGGACCATTCAGGAGTGCCGCCGGATCACGTTGGAAGAAGGTCCCAGGAGAACCCAGGAGGTGCAGGCGCAGGCAGTGGAAGGCAGTGATGACTCAATTACATTATTACGATTACGATTACAAAATGTAATGACGTGTGTGACAAGTCTAGTTTCACCCTTCATTAGATTAGCACCTTCGAGTCACACACGCCCCCCGTTTTCTCAACTCACGCAACATACAAATCGTAGCTTAATCATAAGCCTAATACAAGCCTAATATTCACTTTTTTTACTCGTTGCTAGGCAAAGATCAGGCCAGGCCTACTATCTTTTCCAAGTTCCCTTGCGATCCTGTCCCAGATGTTGTCCTTCAGCTCAGAGTCGACATTATTAGGCAGATTTTTGTCGTAGGTTTTGGCTGAGAAGGTTAATAAGTACTTCTCCCATTTTGTTTGATTTTGCAAGGTTTTTTAATTGTTCGATTATGTCACAGTAGAACACAGTTAAATTCGTATCTGATTGGTCAAACACTCATTTTTGCTTGCGAAATTCGCAATCGAAGCGGACTGATCCTGCAGATAATGGTATTGTTTAACTGTTTGTCCTTAAGGTGTTACCGTACTTTGAGTAAGTGTCGCGGGACGGACTTGGGTGGAGGGTATTCTAAGTGCGAACCTGATGTAGGGCCTATGTGGATTGTCACTGTTGGACATTAGCCTAATAAAGAAGAATTAAACTTTAACACGGACGCATCATTGACTAAATAACAGATCCGATATTTTTTTCCGCAGAGAATTTCGCCTTCTGATGTGCACAGACTCATTAAAACACATCAAATCCGCGTGGAAAATCCGCTTTGGTGTGGAAGGGCCTTTAGACCTGAATCCAAAAGGATTCTCTTTGCAGATGCCTCTTTAATCTGTCACCCCCTCTCAATGAGATTTCAACATGTTCTATACCCATGATTTTTAAAGAATTACAACTTCCATCTTTGTTATGTAGAGCCATAGGGTATTGGGCATTACTAGTTCTTATAGCACATTTGTGTTCTGCTAATCTTTCCATAAGTCAATACAAAAGCAGCCACAAGGACATTCAAGTCTGTAAACTACAAATTAAGTGTTGCAATTGATAAATGACTGTATTTTATATTCACGGTTTGATGTTGTATCTGTGAAACTGTTGGTCTTCACCATATTAGTACAATGATTTCAATTACCACATTTGTAGCACCCTCTTCTGGAGCTTAACCAGGTTTGGTCCTGTATAGGTGGAATAGAACTCTTCACAAGTCTATCTCTTAGAGTGGGGGCTCTTTTGAAACTGATGGTGGGTACCTCAGGGAGTGCTTTTCTTAGGGAGTCATCACTTTTTATTATATCCCATTTTTCCTGATAGTCTGCTTAATCTTATTAGCTTGACTACTGTACAGTGTAACAAAATATACTTGATTGAAGTCTTGTTGGCGCTTCTGTTTCTAAACTCTAAAGGCAACAAAGTATCCAGGTCTAAACTTGGAATGTTTTTTGCTCCTTTTTTGTAAAAAATTGCAATAGTATGTATGTAAATATATACACACAGAATGGTGTTTAACCCTGTAACTGTTCTGTCATGTGACACTTGGTCATGTGACTTCCTGGTCATGTGACCACATGCAAGCATGAAGATGCAACCTTGAGACTGCCATTTCCTGATTAGCCCTGAAGAAGGCCATTGTGGCTGAAACATGTTGGCATGTAGTTTTTAAATGATAGCCATGTTTGATTAAAGGCTTTTTATTGATCATCCTCTTGAGTGCCTCAGCATTCACTTTTCCCTTTAATGTTTGATCTCCAAGCTGAAGAGCACCAGAAGAATATACATCTCTCAACACTCCAGCAGCACTCCTTGTAACCTGTTTGTGGACTACCTAAATCGTTTTTCTTCTGTTGTTAACACAAAGACTTCTAACGTCCATTTCACTGTATCTTCTCCACTCCACTTCTACCCTTCAACATCAGGGCAACCTTTTAACTAGATTCTGTGAACTCCATGACCCATTTAACCCCAATATCACACCTTGACTATGCTAATTATGTTAATGGTGATTCTTCTGATCCTTGATCACATGTTAAGGGCTCAAAATTAAGGCCAGTTACCTTAACTGAATACTATGACTGCTCAACGCTAGACATTTTGAAGCAGGCACAGGCAATTCTACATTTCCCAAAATAGCTGAGACGGGTGTCAACTATTTTACATTCGGGGTGATGGTGGCACAGGCCCCACTCTACTCTGTCTTTGAGCAAGACACAGAACCCCAAATTGCTCCTGGTGGCAGGCTGGAGGCATGGTAGCCTCCTCCACTGGTGTGTGAGTTGGTCTGATTGGGTGAATGCCATAAGCAAGCGGCCTGTGTAGACGCAGCTTTGGCTTGCCCGACGTTGCGCATCACTGTGGGTTAGCTAGAAACATCATTTTGATTCCTTTGTATGTCTGTTCCTCTGTAAAGTAATTGACAATAAACAGACTTGACTTATTTTGGACAACCTGTAGAAAGGGCTCGAAATGTAAAAAAACAAACTATACCTTTAAGATACATGTAAATCATAGAGGACGAGGTCCAGGGGCCTCATTTATAAATTATGCGTACGCACAAAAGAATGCGTACGCCACTTTCTACACAAGCTTTGGTATTTATAAAAAGTGAACTTGGCGGTAAAATGTGCGCACCTCCACCCAAGCTCTGACCCGATGCGTACACACAACAAAAGGAAAAGGAGAAAGTGCAGCATCAGGAGGAAACAAAGAGAACGACTAAAAATTGGTTCAGTAATCAAAGTTTAACACAAACATAACATTGCGAAAACGTAACACATCACATAAAATAATTCTGTTTAAAATCTAAACCACGGTTGGTTGTTATTTGGTGCATTCATCAAAAAAATATTATGATATTTGAAGTAATAAAGACAAATTAATATGCTATTTATTGAATGCTTTTGCAACATAAGCAGTAGGCTAAACATAATTATCCACGTATGGCTTTCATGCATGTTTTTTCATTTTTCAATAATGATAATCACACGGTGGGTGAACAGGCATATAAAAAAGCGCAATTTGAGAAAAGTACTATATTCAAAATGTTATCGGTGGTAGGCTACCTATTAACTGCAATCATATTGCTATAAGGACACTGAGTGAAAATGAATTTGCCATTATTAACATGTCCCTCGATGTCCAAGTTATACTGTGTGTGACGTGGAGATGGTGCTTGGTGCTCACAAATGCTGTCGCCCGGTGCCTAGTTCAACCCATGATGCATTTATATTGAGACATAGCAGTGTTGGGCGCAGAGTGAATGTTGGACCTGTGCACCATGGTTGCCCTCTCGGTACGGATTATTAATGCATAAATAATGAAAGTAATTTTAACCATTCTGCAATTTCTAAAACTCCCACTTCACAGTTTCATTGGCTTTCGGCATGCTTTCAATAGATTTTAATATTCATTTAGGGCGCTTATTCGCTGAATATGTATAAGCAATTATACGTGTGGTTTGAAGTAAGCACAGGTGCCGCAACTTTAGAATAGGTTGTGATCTATACATGGAAAACGGTGTGGAATGTGGGTGCGCACAGTTTTATGAATCTGAATATTTTTGTGCACACACACATCGTGAGTTTCGTTCGTACGCCATCTTCTGGCGTAAACCATGCACAAAGTTTTATAAATGAGGCCCCAGATGATGCCATAGAGAAGGGGTCAGTTAATAGATATATAAATATGTGTTCAATATGTTAGTATTATATGTTACTATTTATTATATGTTACTATTTTTTCTTAATGTTTGTATTTTTCCCATAAAGTGGATGACTTGGAGCGTAATGATGGCACTGTACTCCGTCCATATTACACAACACGAAACCTCATGAGGATCCTGCGCAAGACTGACTCAATGTGATAGAGAACCAAAACTGCAGAGACAATACAATGGCAATACATGTGCTTTGCTTTTTTCCCCCATATCATTAAAATGAATGAGCAATCTTGTGTCATTGCTTCTGTTTTAGAGCATGCACGTGAAGAAAAGTCGGTAAGACATTTATAAAGTTGTATAATGTCCATTCATCAACTGCATTGGTGAAACTGTAGCATACCTTGAATAATTTACTCCCACCAATAAATCAGAAATTACTTCTTTCATCTCTTTAGAAAAAGCCGTAAAGAGGCACTCAGTAAGTTTATGCGACCATTTTTGTGGTCATAAAATCGCTTAGAAATCGTTTTTTCTGTTAGACTGGTCTGTTGTGTAGCAAATGGCGACTGAGCGCACCGCTGTACAGCCCTGTATAGTGAATACGGAACTTGCAACTTCTGAGGGAGTGTACACTACAGCAATACAGTTAACTGTACAGAGCTCCCCCTACAGGTTTGTGGCGTTTAATGCAGGGTTAAAAAACAGACTTACTGAGTGCCTCTTTAAAGCAGTGGTCGGCCATAATTGACCCGCCGTCAATAATATCTGGCCCTCCAGATGAGGTTGATTAAAATAAAAACGTATAATATTTGCCTTCAAAAACGACAATTCAACAGATTTCATTACACTATCGCTATCACTTCCTTAATAACCTCTGCGTCAGTAGCCTTTTGTTGTGACAATCCATGCTGCGTTGAGGGACACATTTGTAACTAAGTGACCGAACCAGGATCTTGCAGCTCTGTGTATATCCAGCCGTCAGTGCTCCAATTAAATTCAACTAAATTCAATTCAATTTTATTTGTATAGCGCATTTTCCAAAAGACAGGTCTCATTGCGCTTGACAAAGAGCACCAATTAGCAAGTGGATATGTTTCTTGGCCATGCGTCGTCTCGCAGTGCCTTCTAATATAAGATGAGATGTTGGATGTTCATAAATTCAGGTAGGCTGAACGCAGACTAGTGTAGGGAAAAGCCGTTCACCTAACTGACAAGTTCGTGTGTGTCTTGGTCATCAAAGTGAACTAAACTTTTTTCGAGTCCTCTCGTTCATCTCGTTCACTTTGTAGAAATACGTGACAGCCCTGTTCGAAATCCCTTTCCTTCACTATCCCCTCCCTGCCTGCCTGCCTACAACATGGTGGGTCACGCCCCCTTTCTCTCACCTGCACCTAATTAAGTAATCAGCCTGAGTTTGTGCTTGTGTGTGCTCATGGTGGATCCCTTTGTGCTGGCTGCTTCTCTGCCCATGTGGAGTTGCTGCGTTTCTGACATTGTGAGTTTATTTCTAAATATTTGTATTTTGTTCAAATATATGATTTGTATGATTTATGTTTATTGTTTCATGGATGGATTAATTTCCTTTATTTCCATATTTGATGTAATTTAGTTTAAATCAGTAAACTTGCTTTATTGTTTGTTTGTTTGTAGATACCAGCAACATCACTTATGGCAAATAAACAGTAAACTGAGAATTTGGGATTCCTGTGTTTTAAATGGACACACCATTCTGGTAGCACTAATCTTAAACCAGCCAAACTCCTAGAATCCTTTACAGCCCCATTAGCCAAACCTATGCAGTCTCCACGTTAGTTCTTCGTTCATTTGAGCTAAATTAAAATGTTAGGCTTACCTCCCAAACACATCTACTGCTTACACAAATGTTGATCACACTACAAACAAGACAAAAGTATAATGCTATAAGAAACAGGAAATATTAATTCATTGTTTACCTCCTCCACCCAGCCCTAACTCACCTGGACAAGAAAGACTCATATGTGAGAATGCTGTTCATAGACTTCAGTTCAGCATTCAACACCATAATTCCACAACAACTCATCTGCAAACTGGACAGACTGGGCCTCAGCACCTCCCTCTGCAACTGGCTGCTGGATTTCCTCAGCCAGAGGCCTCAAGCTGTGCGTGTGGGCAACAATGTCTCAAGCAGCATCACCCTGAGCACAGGGGCTCCACAAGGCTGTGTGCTCAGTCCGCTGCTCTTCACCCTGCTGACACATGACTGCACACCAACCTACAGCTCCAACCATCTTGTGAAGTTTGCGGACGACACAACGATGGTTGGGCTCATCACCAAGGGTGATGAGACCCACTACAGGAAAGAGGTTGAGCTCCTGACCACGTGGTGCAGAGACAACAACCTCCTGCTAAGTGTTAGGTTATTGTCAACTTCCAGAGAGGACACACCAGCTGCCACCCATTAACCATCGACGGCGTTGCTGTAGAGAGGGTGAGCAGCACCAAGTTCCTGGGAGTGCACATCAGTGAAGACCTCTCCTGGACTACCAACACTGCATCACTGGCCAAGAAAGCGAGCAAGTGCTCCACCTCCCATCCTGACCACATTCTACAGAGGGACCATTGAAAGTATCCTTTCCAGCTGCATCACTGTGTGGGGCGGTAGCTGCACTGCATACAACAGGAAAGCTCTGCAGCGCATTGTGAAATCAGCGGAGAGGATAGTTGGTGGACCACTCCCCTCCCTGCAAGACATCTACACCACCCGCCTCACCAACAAACCCATCACAATTGTCAACGATGCAACCCACCCCGCACACTGTCTGTTCAGCCTCCTGCCCTCTGGAAAGAGATACAGAAGTCTCTGCTCCTGCACTACCTGGCTCACCAACAGCTTCATCCACCAGGCGGTGAGACTGCTGAACTCTCTCCCAGCTAGCAGAACCACCAGTCTGGCAGGAGTATAGGAAGACAGACAGACTGGACTCTACCCCCCACCCCCACCCCCACCCATCCACACACACTCACACACAGTCCCCAACAAGGAACAAACACTCTGAACTAAGAACTAAAACAACACTCTTGACTGGAAATAACCACCTCTTCAGTGCAAAGTGCACACACCTGCTGCTACATATTTTAGTATTTTTTTCCCCAGTATTTATATTACTACTACTTCATTGCAGTATTTATAGTACCTCTTCATTGCAAATTGCACACACCTGCTGCTATACATTTTAGTATTTTTTTTACCACTATTTATATTACTACTACTGCTGCAAAAATTTATTTTACTATATGTTATGTTTTTTTCTTGTCTTGTCTTGTTAGACCCTGTATGTTACATAAGTATAATGCCTTAAGCCTACTTGCACTTTTTTTTTTCTACTACCTCATTGTTTTTGTGTGCATCTGCACTTATTGTTGTCAATGTCTACGCATGGGACAGTGAGAAATGTAATTTCGATCTCTTTGTATGTCTCTTTGTAAGTACATCTGAAGAAATTGACAAATAAACTGACTTTGACTTTGATGAGAAAGCAGAGACAAAAAAGAAAGCCAAACTAGAGATAAAAAGTCCATATAAACTCCAATATAAAAATTAAATAGAAGATGAATTCCATTGCAATGACCTAAAATCAGTATGGGAGGGCATGAATATTACGACAAATCAGAATATTAAGGGAGATACAGGGATTAGTGTAAATGATTTTGAGTCTCATACAGAGCTTGTACATGCTCTGCATGAGTTTTATTTACGTTTTAACGATGAGTTCGATTTTACAAATCTATATAATGATCTGTTAAGCACCAAGAGCAATGTCTGTCATCAGCCAAATATTAGTGTAAAATCAGTCAGATCTATGTTGCTCAAATGTAATGTCAGAAAGAGCCCTGGGCTTGACATGATTACTGGGAAAATTCTGAAAGTTGGTGCAGATCAGTTATGCAATGTTGTTACTGACATATTTAACTTGTCTCTTTCTCAGCCCAGGGTCCCTAAGCTATGGAAGGAATCTATTATTGTACCAGTGCCAAAAAACAAATCCCCAAAAGAATTAAATGACTTCTGACATGTGGCTTTAACCTCAATTGTGAGCGTTTAGTTAAACAGGTAATAACCACTAAGGTTGTAGGACAGCTTAAAGGGATAGTTCGGTTTTTAACACATTAAGCCTCTTTCACAGGTTGTCTAAAATGCAATAAAGTGGTTGACATCGAAATTTTGACGATTGCTTCTGTCTCGGCTATTTGGGAAATGTAGAATCGCCTCTGCCTGCCTTCAAAATGGCTATTAATGGGCATGTGTTGTTTCTATCCTTAAAACACTGGTTTTAAAAAAGTACTACTCACCAAGTGGTTAGTGGTGCTCAATGATGTTTCAAAACATGTATCGTAGCGAAATAAAGCTTCCGTCATGTTTTATTTGGCACTTTGTTTCCTATGAGACTTACAAAATGGCAAATAAAACATGACAGAAACTGTATTTTGCTACGATACTTGGGTTGGAACATCAGCAAATGCCACTAATCACTCCATGAGTAGCACTTTTTTAAAACCAGTGTTTTAAGGATAGAAACAACACATGCCCATTGCTAGCCATTTTAAAGGCAGGCAGAGGCGATTCTATATTTCCCAAATAGCCAAGACAGGAGCAATCATCAAGATTTTGGTGTCAACCACTTTATTTCATTTTAGACAACCTGTGAAAGGGGCTCAATGTGTTAAAAACTGAACTATCCCTTTAACCCATTGCAATTTGCATTTCAGGCCCACAGAGGAGTGGATGATGCCACTGTCACTGTCTTTATAAAAATGCATGAGGGTACAAAAACTCATGCATGACTTTTACTTGTGGATTTCTCCTCAGCTTTTAATACAATCCAAACCCACATCCTGGTAAAGAAGCTCTTGTCCTTCTTTAACCTTGATGTGGGATTGGTGAGATGGATTTTTTATTTTTTAACAGTCAGCAGCAAGCAGTCAGAGCAAATGGTGTTCTGTCCAACAAGCGACTCTCATCAACAGGTTCTCCCCAGGGTTGTGTCCTGTCCCCTCTTCTGTTCATCCTTTACACTAATGACTGTAGGAGTGTCAATGAAAACAGACACCTCCTCAAGTTTGCAGATGACACTGTTTTAATCAGTTCGCTTCAGGATGGAGAAGTTCATCATGGGCCAGTGGTGGATTAATTTGTGGAGTGGTGTGACAACCACTTCACAAAGTAAAACCAAAGACATGGCCATTGACTTCCGGAAAACCTCCTATCTAGCTGCTCCAACAATAATCAAGGGCTCACCAGTGGAGAGTGTGGACAACTACAAGTTCCTGGGAACAGTCTCGGACAGGAACTTTAAATTTGACTTAAACAAAACTGCAATCTGCAAGAAGGGCCTGCAAAGATTGTATTTTCTGAGGAGACTGAATGCATTCAATGTGGACAAATGTGGTTCTATTTTACAGATAATTTATTGAGTCTGTTTTAACTTTCTGCCTTGTCTGCGTGTTTGGTAATCTCCCAGTGTAAAACAAAAACTGTCTGTCTTCTATTGTAAACACAGCCAGTAAGATTATAGGCATTCAACATCTATCTTTGTCACAAATATGGGATAGACAGTTGCTGGGTAAGGCGATGTGTATTTTATCATGCAATGACCATCCCCTATTGAATGAATTTGTTCTTCTGCCATCTGGACAGAGGTATAGGCTACCTAGGGCAAGGTGCAATAGATACAAGTTTTGTTTTGTCCCTAGTGCAATTAACATATTTAATCAATCACAAAATCACTCAACACTTAAGGGCCACTGAGATGTATTCATCATACTTATCTCTGGTATTTATCATCATTTGGTTGTCATTTAAATGGATCACACCAATACCTTAATGTAGTGTCTAGTGCTGAGGTTGCTTCAAGAATCTGCCGGGGGGGGGGCAGGAAAGAGGAATCATTTCGTTCCAGCCCTTTTAAATGAGCCTGCATAAGATGCTGTACCAGTGCTCCTGGGTCACTTTTAGACGCACAAATTTGCATATGCTTTTATTAAGCCGCAAAGAACAATCTGATGGATGGGCCCATTAAGCTTAATGTTAATAGATATGGTATCCCATAGCAAAAAGAGACAATTAATTAGATCGAATTCTAGAATGAATGACAAGACAGTACGAGTTAAAAAGCGTCTTTATTTCTTTGTTTATTTCAGTTTTACAGTGAATATTTTGCACACAGTCAAAACAAAGAAAAGTGTAAAATGAAGGAAAGGAGAAAAAGAACTGAAGATCCTGTGGCATCGATTTTCTTTGTTCACCTTTCCTTTGTTCACCAGAGGCAGAAGGTAGTGATTGCCGTAAAGTGGTTCACTTTTGTGTCACGTGACATGAAAACTTTGAAAGGGTTTTTAGGGATAACAACAAATATTAAAAATAGTTTTGGTCAACTAATTGTCAAGTGAAGCTACCCTGCATCGTATGCATTAATACAATTGTAGGAGTAAAAATTATATGAAGAGAAATGTGGTATTGGGGGGTGCAGCTCCATTGGCACCCATTCATCCTGTGCTTGCTCAGGAGCGCCCTCTCGTTGCAGTACCACCCGGAAAGATTATGAGAGTACTCGTTCTCCCCTTATTAAAAATTCTCTAGTTGGTAGTTTGCAACTGGAAGTGATTTTTAGGTTGTTACTAGTACACAAAGTGGTTGTTAGACGTTTGCAGCTAAGTTAATCATGTTGGTTGCAATCTTAGTAGCTAGCTTGCATCTGTGGAAGTGGTCTCGACGTAGTTCTTTCATTCTTTCATTTACGCAACATTGCTAAGGTTAGAAAATTCCTTTCTTTTGAGAATGCAGAAAAACTAATACATGCATTTGTTACCTCCAGACTTGACTATTGTAATGGTCTATTCTCTGGATGTGGTACTAGCTGCATCAAAAACCTTCAACTAATAGAAAATGCTGCAGCACGAATATATAAATATATATAAATATGAACATATCACACCTATCCTTGTGTAACAACACATTATGTAATTACTCCGCATAATGTAATAGCCTGACAAAATGTAATAAATTTGGACTCCAATATGTAATAATTTGGGCATTATGTAACAATTTACGCATTTTGTAATACTTTTCCTGAATGCAATATGTAATATATTTTCCCACATTTTGTAAAACATTATTACAGATTGCGGAGGCTATTACAAAATGTGGAACCTGATTTTTTTTTTCTAATGGAAATGTAATAACATGTTGGGAAATGTTCACCAATTCTTCCAAATGTGCATTTTCACTCAGATGAGTTGAGACCGAAGTAGATTGCTGAGAAAGACTCTCTTCATTCACAAAACCAGCAGGACAAGAGCATAGACAAAGTGTCCAACAGCAGTCCCAATGTGTTGCCAATGTAAAGAAGAGTCACTGCAGTGAAGGCTGGTTCTTCATCCAGGAAACCTGTGCAGAGTCTGAGTTTCTTCCTAAAATCCTGCGCCTTTTATGCTGTGCTGAGCCCTAAAAAACCTCCTACTACTGTGCGTCATGGTGGCACCTTAAGCCAATCAGAGTTAGAGTTTGGCACTAAAGAAGTGGAAAATTTACAAAAACGATAATTCAGGAGCCAAAAGCAAACCTTTACAATCCAAAATATATTCAAACAATAAAATAAGGTAGCTATGTCACAGCAATACTCAACTATCACATGATTATAAAGTGGTAAATTTACCAAAAATATTTTTCAGGGGCCAAATGGAAGACTTACAATTCAAGAGAATGAAAAACAAGGCACCTATGGCACAGAAGCTTACACACTAATCCCATGATGAATATGCAGGGAAAAAGTATTCATAAAGAGTAGTGTAGTAAACATGTTTACAATCCAACATGGGTTTGACCTAGAAAAGGCCATGGCTCAGTAAAATAGCACGTGGTCATCTAATAATTGCTAAAAAAAAATCAGGTCCCGCATTTTGTAATAGCCTCTGCGATCTGTAATAATGCATTACAAAATGCAAAAAAATATATTACATATTGCATTCAAGAAATGTATTACAAAATGCGTAAATTATTACACAATGCGTAAATTATTACATATTGGAGTGAAAATGTATTAAATTTTGTCAGGCTATTACATAATGCGGAGTTATTACATAATGTGTTGTTACACCTTGCTTCCTTACATTGGCTTCCTGTTAAAAGCCGAATTGATTTTAAAATACTTCTCCTAACATACAAAGCCCTTAATGGCCTTGCTCCAGCATATATTAAAGACTTACTTGTTCCCTACCACCCTTCTAGACCCCTAAGGTCACAGAATGCTGGTCTCCTAGTAATTCCTAGAATATCAAAATCCACAATGGGAGGAAGTGCATTCTGCCATCGTGCGTCTGTCCTGTGGAACAAGCTCCCCTCTAACATTCGTCAAGCGGACACTCTCAACACCTTTAAGTCTAGACTCAAAACTTTTCTATTTACTGATCCCTTTAGTTAGGTGACATATGGTAAGCCACACCTCCGCAGGGTATTATTGGAAAGGACTGCCTCTGCTGTAAGCTCCCTTCCAGGGCTTGGTGGCCACTGACCACTCCCTTTAGTGGTGTAGGCTTGTTATACATCATACCTTAGTTATGCTGCTATAGTTTAATGCCGCCACAATCCACCCATCTCTTAAGCCGTACAATTTTCACTCTGTCTTTCTCCTCCTCTCTTTCCTCTCCACTTATTTCTCTCTCATCACTTAACCAACATCTGTAAATGGTTGCACATGCAATATAACTCACATTCTCTGAAATGCGCCTAATGACATGGGACTATATCCTGGGATTCTAATGGGACTCCTATATTACTTTATTTATACCAAAAGTTTCTTGAAATGTGTATCTAATGGAATAATAGTGGACTACTGGCCTACTAGCCCCTTGGGCTGTCGGAACTGCCCAAAGTTTCTTCCTTTACCATAACAAGTAAAAACAAAAAACGCTGCTAGGGAGTTTTTCCTTGCTTCTGTTGCTCATTTGGCCTCTTGTGTTAAGCGCTTTGTGACATGCCTTTTGTAAAAATGCGCTATATAAATAAAATTGAATTGAGTTGCTACATGAGGTGGCTGTTATTCAGTTGCTCGGTAAGCTTACTAGATGCTGTACCTTGCTTGATGGGATGGTGGGAAAATGTGTGTGGTTATACTGAGGTATTGTTTCATGTTCATTTATTGTGGATTATATTATTGTCCATTATAGCTCTCATATATAGCTGTAAATCAATCACAAAAGCAAAAAATAGGACAGCCATTGGAAGGAATTGTTTTATTTCAAACTATAGAAAAGATATTTATATTTCCCTAAAACTACTACTGCCTTTCCACTATTCATGAACTGAAAGTCTAACATTTCAATATTCTGCACAAACATTAGATATGGAACAAGAGGTCATCTTGTAATAGGGGCCAAACCAGTGGGTGTTTTTACATTAATGTTACAAAAATATAGGCTAAGCTCCTTTAATGCCTTGGCCAAATTTGCCTTATGCATTCTGTTCCAATACACAATCTCTAAAATCGTCATAGCATGCACATGTTCAGGTGAACAGTCTTAGTTGATTGGCTGATAACCCTGTGTTTGCCGGTCTGGTTTGAAGATGCAGGCACCAACCCCTCCAAAAAGAATAAAAGCTAGAGGTGTACCCAAACCAACCAGCATAATGGTCAATACCAATGGAGAGAAGGAATCTTGGGGGGGATAACCCAATCCCACCAGCACAGACCTGAAACAAAGAGAGTACAATTCAGAGAAGAAGATCAAGAGCAAGAGAGCAAGCCAACAGCAAAAACTTCAACTAGGTTGTCCCTCAAGTTCATTTTACTAAAAGGATATCTGAGTAGTAAGACATTTCAACTTACACGACTTGTGTTGGAATGTTTATCAAAATTTAAAAAATGTTTTTAGTTTTATCTTTATGTAGTATAGTGAAGTATTTCATTGTATATCATTTTTGTGCATATAGAATAAGCAAAAAGAGTGGTAGCAAAACAAAAATATGAATCTACATGCTTTTGGTTTTATTATGACATTAAGACAATTCTTATTTTTAATGTTCAAAGTGCAGGAGTATTAAAGATGCACACACCAGAGACCTCCCATTATTATTTTATTTCTCTGTGACGTTTCGAGCCCTTAAGGCCCTTCTTCAGACTAAAACCTTTCTTTGTGGTAATGCTCAAAGTGCGCCATCAACATTTGACCAAGTGCCATGGATGCTAAAACCAAAATGACCATTTTGAATGTGTTAAAGCACTATTTTAGGCAACATCCTTTGGCACCAAAGCTTTGAGTCATTTTTGAGTCATCTGTCTACTGACTTCTACTGCTGTGCGATTGAGAGCATGCTGAATGTCACAGGCAATAAAAATGCTCTGTTTCTGACCGCAAAGCACTGCAGCGGGTGGTGAAAACTGCCCAAAGGATTATAAACACACCATTTCCTATCATTGAGGGTGTCTACAAGAAGAGATGTCTTTGACGGGCTCGCAGCATTCTTAAGGACTCCTGTTACCAAGCCAACAAACTGTTTCAACTCCTGCCTTCCAGAATGTGCTACAGGAGCCTCCAGACTAAAACCAGCAGGCTTAAGGCTGATGTATACTTCTGCGTTGCAGCGCCGCAGTGGCTCTGCGCACCTTCGCTGAAGCTCTGCGTCGCCCTCCGTGCACCTCCCCAAAATTGTAACTACGCATCAAACCGACGGAGAGAGAGTACGCAGACAACACAGACCTCGAGAGTTCTGATTGGTCTGCTTTACATTGGGAGACGGTGTCTTAACTTTAGGAGTCTAATTTTGAATTAAAGACAAATATCTTCTCATACTTTCACATAAGTATTTGTTTACATGAGATAGCTAGCAAGATTATCCATTGTAAAGACACGTGGCACCCTGTGCTTACAGTTTGTGCAAACAATATTTAGGTTTGTAGTTTTCCTTTGGATTTTGTTCTATACATCTATAATTTACAAGTGCAGTGCTGCTACTCCCATTTTTCTGAACAATGAGTTAAATTATCTGCATGGCTTTAATTATCACTGTACCGCAAGTATATGGCAAGTATATAACACTCCAAAAGAGACGGTTAATGAAGCTGTTCCAAACAATCTTTGACTCCACGTTCGAGAAACGTTTTAAGAATGACCCAACGCTCCTTTGTGTTGTGGTGGTGAATTGCCACGCGTTGCAGTGATTCCGACGCAGAAGTATACATCAAAAACGTCGGCGAAGGTGTCTGCGTCCCGACAGTTGTCTCCCTACTGAATTCCAGTCCAGGTTTGCACTCTGTATACCTGCCCACTTCAAGGTATACATACCTTCATTACTGTATGCATCTTAAACTGTACATAACTCTGTATCTAATAATTATACATATTGTTTAGACTACATATCTATACTTATTCATCTGTGCAATACTGTATTTATACTTTAGTGTTTACTCTACAGCTACATACTTACCCATCTGTATTACTATGGCACATAGAAGCTGTATTCACTGTTTACCTATTACCTTACTTATACATACTACTAAATTATCTTCATTCTTCTACTGCTCTCATTCCCTGCATTTACATGAGACCTTATTTCTGAATAAAAATGATTTAAATCTGATTAAACATTAATTCCGATTTAAAAAGACCATGTAAACACTTGAAATGATTATTCGGAATTAAACGGAACGGAAACGGAATTAAAGTTGGTCCAGTGTTTCTCAAAGTTGTTGTGCTATTTTTTATATGTAGTACAATTTTACGTCTGTGCCTCGGTTTAAAGCCTTAAGAGGGGACTCAGCACAGCTAAGGGATGTCAAAGAAGTAGTTGCCCACCCGACAGGCAGAATGACGTTTTCAGTTCCCATTTTCTGTCTTTTATTAACTTGTTACTCTTTGTATATTCTATCCTTTTATCCACTTTGTTTTTATCTTTATCTTTGAAAAGCACACTGAACTGCCTACTTTGTGTATGAAATGCGCTATATAAATAAACTTGCCTTGCCTTTATTAAAGGTTACTTAACAAAAAAGTACCCACTCACAATGGATTCATTATTAGCACGTAAACACCTTAAAACATGTTAAAAGACAACCAGAAAAATGAAGCCTGCCTGGAACCATACTGAGACAAATAATAATAGATGTCGGCATAAATTGCGACATAGGCTACACAATGTGTGTACCGTTATTATTTTTCACAAGCAGTGGCGAAAAAATGGGGTATACAGTATATGCAGTGCATATGGACGCACAGCCCCAAAAGTTGGCGAGAATGAGACAGGCGGACCATAACAACCAAAAAGAAAGTATGATGGATTTTCTTATTTTCAGTATTAATAAAAATGTTGGCCTACCACAGCTGGTGGCCTAAACTGTCTGTAGCATAGTAGCATATTTATATTTATTTACCACTAGTGAGCATTTGAAGCTTATTTGAGGCTTCGAGAAATTAACCATTTTGAAACACATTTGCTGAAAAGCTTCAAACATTGTTGCCAAATGGATCTGATGTTTTACTAAAGTGACAGTTGACTAAAGTGAACACAGTGTGTGAAAACACTGTGTGTCTTGACCCTGACGTGTTAGACCAATAGAATTATGCATTTCACCGTGTGAAAAAGCTGCCGTTCTCTCAACCATTGACTATACAGCCAATGCTCTCGACAATCGCTCGTTATAGCAGCCGCAAAAGTGAGTGCCGTCCTCACCCTCTCCGTCTCCTCCTCAGGTTTGCAATCGCAAGTCTTAAATTATTTTGACTGGAAGATCAAATACATTAAATAGTGCAAATAATGTTAATTGCTGCAATAACATTGTGCCTATGGTAGATGTTTTCAGCGTAAATGATGCGATGATAAGGCTAAATGTTATTCTAAAGGCTACATTCTACAGGTAAATATGATTGCAAGGGATCATCTGAGATGCAATACTGGTGTGAACAAAATGTGTCTTGGCCAGAGGTGTCAAAAGTACTGACATTCCTTACTCAAGTAGAAGTATAGATACTAGAGTTTAAAAAGACTTTTGTAGAAGTTGAAGTATCAACTTAAAGTTTTTACTCAAGTAAAAGTGAAGTATATAGAGTTTCAAAACTACTTAAAGTATAAAAGTAAAAGTAATCTGTGGGGAAAAAAAGCCATTATGCACAAAAGCTTAACGTTTCGTTCTAAGCTTTTCAAATGAGCCTTTATAAGACGCTCTCGCTGTGCTCCTGACTTGCTTTCAGATGCACACATTTACATACACTATTATTGAGCCTCAATGAACAATTTCTGATGGTCAAAAAACATGTTCTATGACTAATTTTTGGGCTGGGCAATTAATCGAAAAATAATCGTAATCGACATCAGAACCTATAATCGATCAAATGTTTCCAGGTCGATTATTTCAATTACTTTAAAAAGCATTGATGTTCAATAAATAATCATAGATAGTAGTGTGTTTCCTTCAATTATTTTAAAATCAAGTAATGCACCCTTCATTCAATAATCTCTCACTTGTAATATGTGAGGATATGTAGGCCTACTGTCAGTGAACTATGAGGGTAAAATAAATATTTAATTTTTAAGTGTATTAATCGTCAAGTTACAATTAATCAAGATTTTGATATTAGGCCAAATCGTCCAGCCCTAACTCATTTAATGTTGGATTTTTGGGATGCCCTTGATTCTTTCAACTGCATGTAAATCATTGTAAATGAATGCATTTTAGTACAATGCATAAACTGTAGCCTATATTAAAGAATCGGCTCAATAAATCAACGTGCCAAAACTAAATATTAAATATTTTTATTTCTTTAGTGGTTTAATTTCATCACTGCTTGTGCAAACAGTGTCATTCTATTTTCAGAAAGCCTAATAAACTAGTGAATTGCTTCTGAATCATCTGTTAAACACAGATACAGCCCATGAACACCTCTTCCCAACCATCTCTCCTATAATCATTGTCTCACTCATATGACAAGGTTCTAAGGAAACAAAACAGACGAATACATGCCCGTTTGGACTTTAGAGGAAACGTGATGCTTAGTTAATTCAGTGACAATTAAACAATGGATGTAGGTAACGTTACTACTAGGCATATTCCATGTGTTGATAACATGCTTATTAGGATAAATGGGTGAAGAGCTGCACACTTTGCTGTCTAATAGTACATTCTCCCATCGTATGCGAGTTACTAAAAATTAATGGTCAATTCACCTTTGGTTAAATACCCCCCTAGAACTCTCTTCACTTTTATAAACATTATTATATGCAAACCACCTATGCAGAACAACTTGGTGTTTATTAGCAGTGTGTGCTAGTGTAGCTAAGCTATCGCTGAACTAGTTTGGTAGCACTTTGAAAATTCCCAATCATCAAAATAGCATGCAAGTGTCTAACTGGTACAACTTTACAGTAAGGTTGTAAGCTAAATGTACCTCAGAGCACACAAAAGTGTGCTTGTTGATTTTGAGGGGATGTGAGGATGTCCACAGTTTAATCCAAGTAGCCTACATTTGTAAGGATTTGACCAGTTTTGGGAAGGGGAAAACGAACATCCTCCTCCAACCTCTCTGGGAAATGCGTCTCACTATTACAAATACCCCAGGCAGAACCATACCGATTTTTTTTAATAAAACACGACATTGGCCTGCCAAGACCGATAATATGCAGCGTTGTCATGCACTAGCTCTTTGTGGGAGCTAGTTTTTGGCTGCGCAGTGATTGGTCAATATACTTTCTAGCCTATGGATTAGCCAATAATGTCGCATAAACGCATATTTTTCATCCCTGCTCAAGCTTGTTCATTTTTTTGAATGATGAAAACGAGACGAAATTAAAGTAAGGCCACACCAATAAAATTAGCTGGTTCTCGGATTCGCCGCTTGAAAAAAATGCAAAATGAAATAAAAATAAAATTGAATTCGAACTCACACGAACATAAAAAACACAGTGGCTGATAATACTGAAAGCATGCTGCGTTCACGTGACGTCGAAAACCAATCAAATTGCGCCTTTCACTTAAGAGCGCAAGAGACAAGAGACACGATATGAGGAAAGATGCCGGTGGATCCTGCTAGGCCAGTGTTTGCAATTATTAAAATATTTGATCAGAAGAGAAAAACATTTGACAAGTGCATTGAAATGAAAGAGGATGAGAACTTTGCACAGTTGTACTCACGGTGCCGTCACAGAGCAGTCTGCTTGTGCAACTCTGTGGAGTTGAGTTTGATATTTCATTGATTGAGAGGCGAAAAAAACCCATTCAAAGTGTGATAATTGTGATAAAATGTGTGAATAATCGTGTGAAAATGTAAGGAGTAGAAGTAAAAAGTAGGCTGAAAAATTATTACGCAAGTATAGATAATGAAAAATTCTACTTAAAGCAACACGCCACCGTATTTCAATATTACAATACGTGCTTCCCCTAATTTAGACGCGTTGATACCTACCTGTTTCATCTCTGTGCGTGCACGCAATCGCTCTGGCAGGCGATGCTATTTTGTTAGCATTTAGCTTAACCCAGTTCTTTCAGTTCATCCAAACAGCCTTGGATTTAGAAACAACCAAACTCATCCACGTCTTTCCTATTTACACGCAGGTACTCAAATAGTTACCTATGATGGTTGTTGTGACACAAAATGAAATGGAGCGATTTTCTAAGCATATAACAAAGAGAACTATGTATGGTGGAAAAACACTTGGGAGCCCTTTGCCGCCAGCGCAGTAACATCCTTGGGCGAGAAGAGTTTTCAGGAGTGTTCTTCCAAACATAGTTCTCTTCATGGGTGGTGCGTAATGTAGGCTTGGAGAGGCTAAGCCTCCCCAAAATTAATGCTGGGAAATCATGAAAATAACGTAGCCTACACTTTTATAGATGATTTCAGAATGAACTCAGCAGCCGCAGCAGTAGAAACTGCATCCAGTGAGAACCTTGTGATCTCAGTGAAAGATAACGAACAGCCCTCTCTCTACAACCTGTGCCGTATTTTTATGACAAGTTGGGAGTGAGTACGCGTTACCATGGTGATAGACAGAGTCAGATCACGGTAGTTTTAGGCCAAAAACAAAAATAGTCAATCAGCCGCTGGTAGCTGGTAGTTGCTCTAGCGCGGGATTTTAAAAATGTTGACTAGTCTCATATCAGCATGGATATACGGTCGTTTTTCCAAAAGAAAGAAAAAGAAAAACATCACATTTCTGCAGCCAGCACAATTCTCTTCCCCCACCCCCATCTCTCCTCATCATAGGACCGAAGTCCAAAGACAGGGAAGAGAGAAGGAGACAGGCAGACAGATGACAGCCCACTAACTGATTTCAACTGAATTTGAATTGTTTTTCGATTAAAAATAAAGTTTGATTTTGAAATAAGTCTTGTTTTGGTTATTATTGATCATTATAATTGCGGATATTATTCTTTCTGAGACTCTTGCCAATGGTTAATTACAATCTAATGGGCAGCAGTTCCGCCCTTGCACTGTGTGTAAAAGTTGGTCACGCAGCCTCCCCAAACGTCAGGACCACCCGCCGCCCATGGTTTTCTTTGTTATCTGCTTAGAAAATCGCTGTTTTACTTTGTGTCACCTCAACCATCATAGATAACTATTCGAGTACCTGCGTGTAAATAGGAAAGATGTGGATGCGCTTGGACGTTTCTAACTCCAAGGCTGTTTGGATGAACTGAAAGAACTGGGTTAAGCTAAATGGCAACAAAGTAGCATTGTGCGCCAGAGTGATTGCGTGCACGCACAGAGACGAAACAGGTATGTACCGTGGCGTGTTGCTTTAAGTACGGTAACGAAGTATTTGTACTTCGTTACTTGACACCTCTGGTCTTGGCTAACCACTTGCAATCAGATTTGCCCAAGACACATTCTAATGTGAACAGGCTCTGACAATCTCTAGACAATCTCTAGTGTGCCTGTGTGTGCCAAGTCCCGTTACTGCCTAATCTACCAACTGAACTGCGACATTCTCTATAGTTTGGGCTGCATACAGCCTACTGCTCTGCTTGTAGAGAAACAGCGCCAAAATCACCATCGGTGGGCAAATCAATTTCATCCCCGCTGTTAAATATATGAATAGATACCTGTACATAGCATGTTTGAAATCCGTCAAACTGGCCCCAAACCAGGCCTAATTTTGTACACCCGCCCAAGCCAATTTTTACCCGCAAAATTAAATCTAAAACTGCCCAATTTGGCAACACTGACTTCAAAGCTTCAATAAAGCTTCACCTTGATATCACTAGTTACCCTGTATGTATACATGTGTAATTGCAATAATGTTGAATTGAATAAAAAACATTTTGCATTAACACTATACACCTTTTAAGTGAATACAACCTGCCAGTCCGACAATTCATTTGCCTGGAGTACCATTGTTCATACTACAAAGTCTCTAAATGTAACCTGGCAACAGGAGGTTGGACCAGAGATGTTCCAAATGATCTTTGATTGGACCATGCAAATGTAGGAGGTGTATCCTCTTGATCTTACTGTGGGTGTCTGTGGGACTCCGTTCAGATTGGCCTGTTTCAGCGCGGTGAAAACTAGTTTGAAATTTACATTTAGGAAGCGGGAGACGGTGTTGGAGTTTTTGTATGGTCCATTGGTTTTTCGATAAAAATTGTTCATGATCCTCACTTGTCAAGCTACTGATTTAAAAGTTAAACGCTATTTTAACATGCTCTATGTGTTTTTGTATATTTTGATCTATCAGAAACCATTCGTTTAGTCACAAAAAAAAGTATGCGTCTTTTTCGAATTGTATTGAGTTATTCCATTATCAGAGTGGCAGACTGAATTTCTGAACGCACCCAGAAACAGACCTAACCCTAGTTAGTTAGTTAATGCCTCCACCCCTCCTCATTTTAGAGATACATAAAGCATAGGCCCATAAATGGGGCGATGGTGGCGCAGATGGTAGAGGTGCCGTTCGGTAACCGGAGGGTTGCAGGTTCGAGCCCCACTCCATCTGACTACATCGAAGTATCCTTGGGCAAGATACTGAACCCCGATTGCTCCCGGTGGCAGGATGGTACCTTGCATGGCAGCCACTGCCACCGGAGTATGAATGCATGTGTGTGAATGGGTGAATGAGAGGCATACATTGTAAAGCGCTTTGAGTGCTCGTAGGAGTAGAAAAGCGCTATATAAATGCAGTCCATTTACCATAAATTGCAGGCATTCTCAATCTTTTTAACTATTCATGTCAAAAAAAAAAATGTTTTATAATTAGAGTTTGTGAAAAGTGTCATTACCAATTGTTAATGACTGCTGAAAATGTGCAGCCCAAATTAAGATCTAGGCCTAAATAAAATTTCAACTGAATAGTGCTCATAACCCTGCCCCGTTGGCAACATTACGAAATAATTTTGTGAAAGTGCTTACATACACCTTAACACTCTGGAGTCTATATCCCCCCCCCCCCCCGGGGATATTGAGGACTGTCTGAAAGACACATCTGAAGCTCAGCGAGTTTTTGTCCAAGACACATATAAGTGACACCATTAGAAACCTTGAATCATCTAGTTTTAAAATATATAAGTTTGAAAAGAAAAAATGTTAATGCCACTTTGTAAAGACAAGAAAAGAAATACCTATGATTTTCAGCAGTTTACACTGCAGGAGCCTTCTAATGACACTTCCCCAAGCTATTCAGATGGTAAGCACCAGAGCAACCATTGGCTCATTGTTACCTGAACGGCTTGATCTCATCACTATTCATGTTGAGCAATGAGCAATCATTGGCTCATTGTTTATCTGAACGGCTTGATCTCATCACTATTCATGTTGAAATCGGCTCTGGCCTCACTATATTTTTCTTTTTCAGAATTTACAGCGAAATCACAAAAAAATTCTGAATCTTCTTTGTACTTTTATATAGCCAAGACTTATGTTTACAAGGTTCAAATGATAAAAGTCTTGTGCAGATATTGTTATAGTGTGGTTTTGAAGACCTTTGAAAACAGGTTTTTGTGTGGTTGTTTTTACACTGAATTATAATAAAAACAAATTTCATTACATTCACCTTACTCTCATATTATTATTGCTGAGGCTTTCTAGAATATAACCATATGTGCCACAAATGCATAGATATTCTTAGTTAGATTAAATACTTAAAAATGTCAAGGTGTAGCTGACAGCCTCAAAATGGCTGAAAGGCCTTGGACTCCAGAGTGTTAATGCACAGATCAAGTTGCAGTGACTCCAGCAGTGGAGAAGACCCATTTACTAGAAACAGATGTAGATGAAGTACAGAGGTAACGCTTTTTTCTGACGTGTTTCCTGCAACGAACCCAATCTCCGTGGAATAATGTTGACAAAAAAACTTTGGATTTATCCACTTGCTGTTGTCCATTGGTAATTTTAACGGAGAAGCCAAAGTGTTTTCAGACAGGAGAACGTAATGAGCAGGGAGCTTCTCGCTTGCTTGTATTTGGAAGTGTCCGACACTCAGAGGCATCCGTGCGGAAAATCGCCAAAGACTTTAGTTCCGCATGGAGAGCTTAGATTGCGCAAGTTGGAAAAAAAAATGCATAAAATATAACCGAAATGGTATGCAAGTGGACCGA
>JAGFZM010001033.1:379691-397996 GCA_017657215.1 Limnothrissa miodon | reverse complement strand
GCATAAAATATAACCGAAATGGTATGCAAGTGGACCGAACCGAACATGCCGAACTGTAACTGTTCAATACATCGATTTTTTGCGAAAAACTTCTTTTTTTATAAACTAAAGATTGTGTAGTTCGGAGACGTCGGAGTGGAATTCAATTTCTGAAAGACTTTTCGTGGTTCACCTTACGGCCTACTTGTGGGTTGTCAGTGATTCTGAGAAAGGTGAGAAATCATCCTAGAAACTACACGGGAGCAGTTCGTTAATAACCTCAAAGTAGCTGGAAATCCAGTCACCAAGAAATCCATAGCAAGCACATCACACATTACCGTCAACATTTTGCTTTGGGGATGTTTTTCTGCTAAGGGCACGGGACAACTTTACCTCATCAACGGGAGCCATGTATTGTAAAATCCTGAGCGACAACCTCTTTCTCTTTTCCAGGAAACTGTAAATGGGTCATGGATGGGTGTTCCAGCACGACAATGAACCAAAACATACAGCAAAAGCAACAAAGGAGTGGCTCAATTAGGAGCACATTAAGGTCATGGAGTGGCCTAGTCAGTCTCCGGACCTTATTCCAATATAAAACCTAGGAAGGGAGCTGAAGCTCAGAGTTGCAAAGAGACTGACTCGAAACCATAATAATTTAGTGATGATCTACAAAGAGGAGTGGACCAAAATTCCTCCTAAAGTGTGCGCAAACTTGAGCAATTACAAGAAACGTTTGATCTCTGTGCTTGCAAACAAGGGTTTTGCCACTAAGTATTTGTTGTTAGAAGGTTCAAATAATTATTTCACTCACTAAAAGGCAAATAAATTTCTATTTTTTATTTAAAGCTATTTTCTCACATGTCTTTTTGATGTGCTGTCACTGTTAAAGTAAACCTACCATTAAAATTATAGTGTTATTATAGACAAACTTACAAAATCAGCGAGAGGTCAAATGATTATTTCCTCCACTGTATTTGGGTATATTTGTATGTTGTATGTTGTGTTCTGTTGTGAACTCACCAGCTCAGATAGTTGGTAAAATTGTAAAATGGATCACCAGCAATACTATAAGTGATGTTGAGGGCAAAAGTTTGAAGCCCATCTTGAAATAATGCCTGAACCCATCCTGAGGGAGGTAACTGGGAGACAAGAACAGGATCTGAATGCCGGCAGGGAGTAGCATCCTCAAATTTGGGCTGTACAGTTCTGTAGGCCACTGGTTTCCATTGAATGTACCCCAGAATTTCAGAGGAAACATTGCTTGGAGATGTCACCCACTGAGACACCTGTGAAGCAAAGAAAAAGGCTGCCTATATGACATGCACACCAAGTGTCAATATATCCACAATATGTGTATCATTTGTTATATAAAACACAAAAAAACCCTGAAAACTACTTGTGTTTTCAGTTTTTGTTTCCAAACTAAAACGAAAAAATTGATAATGGCCTGTTTTCCAATTTGTTTGTTCCATTTTTCAAAAGTAAAGTCAGACCCTTTTGGTGACTTCGAGATGAAATTTGATCTTTCGGACTCCAAAAATCATCTATTGCATCCTAAGAAATGTCAGCCACAGTGACAGCTGCCGTAGCGCCGTTTACCGAATGTTGATTGTTTGTCCGAGTGAGTGGAAGGGGCGTGGCAATCTATATCTGTTATTGTACATTACCTTCATATGAATGTATAGAGCCGGGTGGTTGTCACTGAGATGACTTTTCATGTTCGAAGTGTTACCACGCTTCACGGCTACTTTTTTCATTAATTCCTTTCATTAATTCAGATCTAGGATGTGTTATTTTAGTGTTCCCTTTATGTTTTTGAGCAGTGTATACATTTATATATATACACACACGTGTGTGTGTGTGTGTGTGTGTGTGTGTAAAGTTACGAGAACGTTATGAAGGGGGGGGGGGGAATATGTGAAAAGTCATTGTAGTATGTGTTCAAAGTTCAAAAGTAGGATACTAGATGATTTAACAATGGGTACATTCTTCAACATTTATATGACAGAGAAAAATAGGGATTCAATAGACACACTCTCTATTCTCTATACTCTTCTCTCTATTGCTGTTGCAATAGCATTACTGCATTAGCCCTGGCTAAATGACAGAACGGGTCCTGATTTGCAAAAAGGGCTTGGGTTTGAGGTGGCAGCAGGTGCCACAGTTGGAAAGCTTAGGTTTTAGATAATATCTATATGTTGTTGACGTAATCACTTCTAGTAGCCAATGCAATACAGAAGAATGGATGTAGATTTTCACACTTTAAGTGTGTCAGGCAAATTGAGTAAAGCATTTTAAAGGTTATGTTGATGCATATTAAAATATTTTTCCCCTTTTAGAAAATGATCTCCTGTGCAATATGAAAGGAACCTAATAGGTGTACATTAAGTAAACAGTATGTTTTCAGTACTTTACACCTGTTACAATACATTAAGGCATGATAATTTGAATCTACACACTTTAAATTAATAAATTAAATACCCAGTAACTCTCTATATAAAATTAATCATGTTTATCATGTTTCCTGGGTAACTGGCAGTTCCAAATAAAAATCTGATCTAACCTTGAATATGGAGGGTGTATATTCATCATCAATTGACTTAAGCACATCCACCTGGTCCTTTTGGTCTGCACTACTCACAGACTGGAGCTCCAGAACAAAGCGGGACTGATTAGATCTAGGGATCACATTATCCAGCCATATACGAAGCTGGGAAGAGTTTGCATTGTGAAGGAGGCCTGGCCAGAGAGTGTCTCGACCTTTGGATGCAAATGCTGAGAACTGCAGGGACAATAGACAGAATGGTAGCAAAGTTAAAACAAACAAACAAAAAAAAACAGCCAACAACATGAGATGAGCACTTAACTGTAACCAACTGTGATTTCTTTGTTTTTTTGTTTGTTTTCCATGACTATATCACAGATATTTCATACAATATTTACAAAAATGGTACAGCACAACAACTGAATAAAATGGCAGCATGATTCTAAGTCTATTCTAGGTCTAGTCTGACAACACTGACTTTAACAACAAAAAGTCAAGCTATGACCAATAGACTCCAAAGTCGCTTATCAAAGCGGTTCTTAAAGGTGCTCTAAGCGATGTGACACATTTTTAGGACTAAAACATGTGTTGTTACATACAGCAAACATCTCCTCACAATCTGCTAGCTGCCTGTCCCCTGAACACACTGTAAAAAAACGCGGTCTCTGTAGACATCCCTGGCTCCACAAACGGCAACGAAACACAGTGGGCAAACCTAGCATAACAAACGAAAACGACATAACAGTGTTTCAGCCAATAAACGACAAGGTTCGAGTCTTTCAGGAGGCATGGGAGGGAGGGGGAGGAGTGAGCTATAACTTATAACGCTTCAACCCTCTCTGGAGCTATCCTCCGTTTTGTTTGACAATACTTCGAACGTCAACAAGAAGTGACGTGAAACAGCATCGCTTAGAGCGCCTTTAAAAGGCCACCACATGCCACTGTTTCTTACCTTAACTTAGACAAGTTGATGCATACCTCTTTTTCCTTTGTGCGTGCACTCAATTGCTCTGGTGCACAGCACATTTAGCATAGCACAGTTTTGTCTTTGGGATCCAGTGATAACAAGCTAAGAGTATATAGTACCATTATGTTTCACATGTTACTGCGCTAATGGTGAAGGGCTCCCAGGTGTTTTTCCACCATGCATTATAGTTATCCCTATTATCCTTATTAAAATCTCCATATTTTATTTGCGTCACTATAGCTAGTCGGCTAACTACTTGAGTAACTGTGTGTATGACACAAAAAAACTTTATCCATTTCTATCCCAATGAAGGAACTGGGTTAAGCTAAAATTGCACCGAGAAAGGTATAATAAGTATATTGTGTAGTAGACTGGGACTCGAGTGTTTCTTTTCAGACTATGTACATATAGAATCTGTGGCATAGACTGGGCTACTTCTTAACGACTACACCCAGGGATGACCGGAGCACTCAGTATGATTTTAACTTTTATTGTGGTGCACAAAACAAAGAATAACGTTTCGATACTGTTCGTCTTCCTCATAGATTCTACAGTCCGTGAGAACCAACTAGGCTAAAGCGCAAGTGACCCTCTTCTCGTTATGTCCATATGTAGTCATGTGTTATCGCAAATACTATACAGATCATACAAATCATCCTGTAGCCATTGCAACATTTTATGTCACTTACAGCTATGCAGAGGGAGCCATTTCTGAAACTATCTGAGCCATTTCGCCCACAAAGTGTGGCAGAGTGAGTGGTTAGATTGATGGTTGCATTAAGATTGTTCCAAGTAAAGTCCTGCAGCTCATATGGTGGAAAGAAGTTGGATGGTATCAGATGCTCAGGGTCGGCAGTATCATTCACATCGTCATATTCCCAGAGCTAGAAGAAGAAAGACTTAATTTATGAATGCATTTACCTCATCATTATGTCTAATGTAATGGTGCATTATCACTATGGTAAATTAGGATATTGTAGTACCTTCCCTGATTAATATTAGTCCTGTACAAAAGTACCTGGAAGTCCCACTAAGGTACAGAAACGCTACCAAAAATTACTTTGGTAGAAGCTCATCACCCACTGTCATGTTAAATAAGTAAAAGTCTAAAAAATCAGTTGTATTAACAATACTTCAGTACAAGTAGTATCATAATAAAATATACCAAAGTAAAGGTACAAATAACCTAAAAAGGAGGTTTAAAATAGAGCTGGAAACAGGCCTTAAAAGTTAGGCCTAACAGATTTAATGGCCTAACATAAATCTTGCATTTAAGTGGTTTAAGTTAGCTAAAATGCTTGTACTTTCACCCATATGTTATCTCTTCTTCAGCCAGACACGCCGCATGCATGATCCACTAACTAAACAAGTGCAATTTCGTTCACCACAAATCGGTTGATTAGGCTAAGATCATCTAGACCTATAGTTTTGCAGCGCAAAACGTTGGCAACGCAGCAAAAGTCTCTTACTATAGATAGTAACTGTAATGAATAAGGTTCACTGAAACACAATTAGGTGTTTTATAATGTTCAATGTATTTTCTCCTGTTTATAAAACTTGCAAATGGGTTTCTGGTAATCAATGGTGGGTTTCTGACACCGCTTGCAAAAGGGTTTCTGGTGATCAATGATGTTATCCGCAAAAACAAAAATACTTTCACATGTGGCTCTTTCCTACCTCATCAGAAGCACTGTTTGTCGCCATGTCTCTGTGCTTTTACAGAGAACACGCAACTACACACATGGGATAGCACAGCAAGAAACAGATTGACTGGGTGCTCGGTGCCAACGAGACATCAGAAAACCTGGTACCGTAACATTGTAATTTGTTTTAGTTCCGACCTGCAACTGGGTCTTTTGACAACACTAGGTCCGGGCAAAGATTTCCAGCTTTATGTCTGTGAAGATTCTCATACATCAAGGTTGTGGTAGTCATAGTGTTCAGTTAAGGCAACTGGCCTTTTTTGCCTTGACTGAACTCTATGACCATTTCCAGCTCTAGTTTAAAACATGAAGATCTCATACAGTCAAAATAAGTGTGTAATGTGGTGGAAATGTAATTGAAAATGTAATGAAGCAATGAAGAAAACAACATACAATAGCACTACAGAGATGTACAATTCAATTTCAAAGTGTAAAAAATATTCTCTCCTACATTAGGTTTTTTTCATCTGATCTGGCTTTCATTCATTTGTTCCTTAACCCATCTTTCAGCCCACTTACCCTGGTAAATACCAGTGCACTGCTGAACTGCACACTGCTCTCTGGTACTACTTTCAGACTCTCTGAGTAACTGTTATTCAGAAAGGCTGTCCAGTTTATATTCACATTGGAAGAGGAGGTGTTGGTGTGCACCAGCATCAATGCAGGTGCCTTGTGGCTACAGAACAGAAAGTGGATTGTGTCATCTTTCCCAACTGCTCGCACATGAACAACACCAACTTCTCCAGATGGTTCAGTCTGACCAGGATTAAACTCTATTGATACCTATGGACAAATTGCACACAAATGTACAAACCTGAATGGCACATAAAATGAATATGATATCCAAAATATTTATGTTCATTCTATTTAAAAGAGCATGGCACTTTTTAACATACAAATACATATATAAAAATACATATTTGGTCTTGGTGCATGCATCATATTATGATATGACTGCATATTTTCCCTTAAGTGTATTTAGCCTCAGATGAGATTGTTTATTCTGTCTGCTAGCAACCACATCTAGTAATAAAATCTCACAACTAACATAATTAATCGAGACACCGGTGTAGCAAATACCAGCTACACCAGAAACAGCCTAGTAACCACCTCAGACACACTAGCAGCAGTCAAGCAGGTATTTCTAATGGTGCAGCCTATCAAAATAGCAATTAGTGTGCATACGACAACCATAGGAAGTGAGTTCATACTTTGGCAACAATCAGTACCAATTTTGGCATTATGACTTCGGACCACATCCTGACTACACAGAATAAGTTTGGCCTGATTTGGCCACATCACAATTAGAATGGAGACTGTTTTATGTGAGATTTGATTTTAATGAAACAATAACTTGGTGCACTTGGTACTTAATGCATAATGTGCATAATTGTTCTGCATTGAAAAAATTAGATATATCTACTCCTATATGTTGGCTTAAATTCTTCATTTATTACTGTGATTAGGTATAGTCCAACCCCCTTGCTTCAGTTTGATGAACTGGCTCCACATTAACAGCATAGCCCTGCCATAGACAAGTTATTAGGCAGCGCTTGCTCCATTCACTTCAGTGGGGCTTTTCAACGTTTTAAGGATCTGATCGCTACCCTTGACAGATTTAACTTTTATGATCCACCGATTTTCCTGGATTTAGCAGGCAAAGCCCACAGACCAAAGCCCTGCTTTAGTCTATGGACGTTAAATCAGACTGTAGAACGTTGGAAAGTCAACATTGCAGCATTAAAGTTCGCGTTTTTGCTCTTTGGATCTGGCTTCCGAATACACGTTTAATCGATAAGCATTGAGGCTCTGGCTACCTGCAGACAGACTCGCTATATGATTAGGCCATTGACCTAAACGTTAGAAGGCGGAAAGAACAACAGCAAACGTGTGTATGACTACTTTTTACTCACATTGCGTCGATAAACATCATCTCCAATAAGACCACTTGTGCAACGTATGAGTAAACACAGACTTGTATAAAAGACAGTGAAAACTTCACCAAAATCCATTTTCCCGTGTCATCGCAATTCGAGAATCATATGACTGCCCAGCTGACTTGGTCCAATAGTCAGGTGACGCATTAGGGTGGGCTAGAGTGACTTGAGAACAGCAGTGCCAGTAGCAAGTAACCCGGAAGCCTGTAGTTTTTCTTGTTAGCATTTTGTCCCTAAGGCAGTGGTCGGCCAAAATTGGCCCGCCGTCAATAATATCTGGCCCACCAGATGAGGTTGATTAAAATAAAAACATATATTTGCTGTCAAAAATGACAATTCAATAGAATCGAAGGAATCGAAATTGCGTTTCACACTTGTCCCATGCGTAGACGTTGACGACAATAGTGCAGATACACAACAAAAAAACAATTCTAAACAATAAGGTAATGTTAAGTAAAAAAAAAAGCAAGTAGGCTTAAGGCATCACTCGCATCACTATTAATTAAATCTATACAAAACCTGAACATGTTAGGGTTAAATTGCAGAGAAAGATACTAAATGTAAATGGTTGTAAGATTCCATAACTCTGCTCTTTCAACTTTTGTTTACATGAAAGCACCTCATTTTTAGAGTAAATTAACAGCTTTTTGTTAAACTTAAGATAAGTGTTTGCTCTACCAAACTACACAATCTGTGCATTATAATACACAAATGTCTGAGTGTCAATAAACTTGAGCTGGCTGTATTTATTATTTAATGCTTTACAAGCCATACAGGCTTTATAGACTACTACAAATTAAATAGATGGAATTAGGGGAAGGATATGCTTCAGCATCATCATTATAGAAGTGTACCCTTTCATTCAGTGCCTCTCAAAATCAAATATGACATGTATTGGTAAAAGCTCTGCATTAAAGGCCCACTATGCAACATTTTTCATTTAATTAATCCGTTTCATACTGTTTAGGATGCTACAATTAGTCATTACACGGCTAATGAACGGTGTAGAATGCGCCACTGTGGCCAATAGCGATAGATACAGCACTTGCAATGTTCAGCAACGCGGTCCGCCTGCAATAGAATGCAGTGCAATACAATGCCATACAGCGGTCTTTAGAGGGAGCTCGTGTGAGAGAAAAACAGAATGTTACTTAGCCCCGGTTTAAGAGGTGTTGAAAAACAAAGAAAATTCATTTATTTTGCAGTTTTGTTCACTTTTTTAATAAAATAAAGGACATAATGCAACAACTGTGTCAGATCGTTCATGGCAGTAAAAACACGTCTAAGACAAAAAAAATATTTTTAAGTGTGTGATTAGCGCAAGCTGATGGTGGTCCTCCTGTCCAACGTGACTTGTATGATATAGGCCTACTAGCGTGTCGGGAATTGTGGCATAACGTTGCGAGAGAGGTTAAGGTGAAACTTAAGAACTACTTAGCAATAAGAAGGTTTTAGGGTTAAGCCACTGCTTCAATTTATCTCTGCTTTTATGACGCGATGTCGCTTGTGTCCTGCAGATGTTGTGGCAGAGTTTTGGTTAATGGAGATGGGGTGAAATGTTTAGGCTACCTCCTTCCAACTTATAGAATAAATAGCCTATGCTTCCTAAGCACAAAAACTTGCCATTAGCTAAATGGGTAACTTTGTTAATTAGTCAGTACATCTGCTAGCCGAGCCTACAACACTCAGCTGAAATAACGATAACAGACTGTGAGCTCGAAACGTGCTGGTTGCCCTAAAGGAGTCTTGTGTATCTGTGCTCGATTGCTCTTCCTTCATCCTTAATACCCGGATGTTTGGCACAGTTAGTTTGAAATTGAATTTGGGAAACTGAATATGAACATATAATATGAATATATAAAGTTGAAATTCGTATTTTTCTTAACATTTCAGTTCCAAACTAATGTATTCAAGTTCAAATAATACTATTCAGATTCAGTTTTTCAATGCAATGTTTCAAACTTAGCCATTTGAATTCAATTTAAAAATATTCAAATTCTGTTCCTGGTGGCACATATTTCATAAATGAGTGCAATTTACATGTCATTGGAATGTGTCACATGTCGATTAATCCAGTGGCATGTCTTTTACATGCCACTGGCACGTGGCACATGTCGATAAATCATCTAAGCCCTACTGCGGCCCTGGGCCAGCCCCGATAATGGAAAGACGTCAAGCCCGACGCTTTACCCCAAACACCAGGGTTTTACCCCGTAGTGGAAATGCGCCAATAGGCCAGTGTTCTAGCGAGGAATCATTCTTGACTTTGAGAAACAGTGACAGTCTATGGGCACGACTAACTGTGCCATTCTCGAATAGTGATTGGCCCAATAGGTCACGTGGTTGTATTGTTTTTTCACTGCCGCTTTCGCTGTGCTTCAAGGAAAAGTACCGGTAGTAGGCTAGTTACAAGCACTGAGCTATAAACACTGGAGGCGCAACGCCTGTGACGTATTTGTCCGAAGCGAGTTTGCGAGCCGGGGTCATGGCCTGTGTCCTCCATAGAGAATGAATGGGGCTACGTGACTTTGCGTCCTCTAGTATAATTGCCACACATCTTTTATGTCTACATACCGTGTGGATTTATGATCGGCATGTTCCAAAGTATAGCCACATAATTTTTTTAGTACAGAACTCGGCCAATTTGTTTTTAGATTTTTCTTTTAAACGTTTTAATATTCTCAAATAGGGTTCGGGCACACACGCATTCTAAGAATTTTGCCGCCATGTTGGCAGCGCACCGAACGTAATATCCATTCATTCAGATGCAGAAGACATGAAGCAGAAATATAAGAGATTATTTTCCTCTTGCGATCGTGGGTTGCGCTGTTACACACAACTATACAGCAACATACGACCAAGACGGCAAAAACTAAGTAACAACAACACACTAATAGGCGGGAGTAAATCCATAGCAAACCATAGTAAACTAAGGAGTTAGGCTGCCAATATGGCGGTGCCCGCAAAGGTTTTTACGTCATGATCCCGAGCCCTATTGTGATTGGCCCAGTAGGTCACGTAGTTGGGCTATTTTATAGTACTATTGATTTGTTTCAAGGAAAAGTAGTAGTTACAAGTCAGTTGTTCGGTCAACACAGCAATAGAACAGATAGAAATGTATCGGACCAATTGTTTTCATTAGCTGTCAGTAAAGTACATAGATACCTTTGTTGTTCGTAAAATCTGTAAGTATGTTACTGGTGGTAACTCGGCTAAACACTGTTAGCGATGTGGCTAATGTTATGTTACAGACTTTGCGCCCCTCATGAAAAGAATTCTGATTGGACCACATTCGACTGAGTTCAGTTCAACTCTCCAATCAGAATCAGAGAAGAGGTGATTTTAAAACAGTTTTTACCGTTTAGCACCAACACAGCTAACCATACGCCACATATGATTGTGCTACATACCATACACTTTTAAACAAGACCAACGGTATGACCATTTGGCCCTTAAGTGTCCCATGAGAGCTTATCAAAACTCAGATTTTCCCATTGACTTGAATGGGGAAAACACTTCCTTGACCCCGCCCTTGTCCCACCCCCTCGGACAACTTCCTGGTTTTGACACCGAACGTTAGTGAATGGGCGGTTCTGTGCCTCCAGTGTTATAGCTCAGTGGTTACAAGTCAGTTGTTCAGTCAACACAGCAAAAGAAAAGACAGAAATGGGCAAAAATCCCAGAGGGGACACAGGGGACATGTCCCCTCCCATCCAAGGGTTGTCACACCCCCCCCCCCCCCACCAGCCCACACCCCCCCCCCACCCAAAAAAAAAAAAAAAAAAAAAAAAAAAAGGAAAATATATGTATATAAAACACTCGCTATTGTTAAAAATGTATGTATATCTAAAATAACTGTAAGCAGAAAAGAAAAAAGAATTCTGAAACAGTGGAGTTCACCCTCCTTTTCCTCACAGTGGTTTGGCCCACTGCCTGCTTCCCCAGTTCATCTCATGTACAGTAGCCTACTCTAGTCTACACAGTTGGATCATAGATTGTATGAGTTGGATGCTAGGGTATTTCATTCACATTAAATAAATCGATTCTCTTTAATGTAGTTAAGGCTGACTCATTTATAAATTAGCATAAATGCTGATTATCCATGTAATTTCCCACAAATCTTCTATATTAGCATCAAAAGTTTTGGCTACTTCGTTATACTTATAATGTTAGCTTATTTAGCTCATTTAGCCCCCCTAGTACATCTGAAATGTTTTGCAGGTGCCACAGTGTTTTTGCAGACATCCACATTTAATTTAACAGGATGTCATGTTTAGTTTAAAAGGTGTTATGCTTGAGGATAGAACGCACAAGGCCATCAGTGGGTACTGTATGTGTTTTTAGCGATATTTTTTATTGGTGGCGTTCAGCCGGACTGAATGGACTATTTAGTTTATGGTTGTCAAGGCGACACAGTAGCGTTAGATCTAATTCACTCGGCTTTGATTCATCACGTTTTTTGTGGCTGGTGTATTTATATTGCGGGAGTCTTCATTATATCACTGTTCTTCTGAAAGAGACAACTGTACTCAATTTCTATTCTTAGGTGTCTTAGCTTAATTCATTTTAAACCTTTTTTAATTTCTTGTTTTTATTGTTACCTTGCAGACAGTTTCATAGACTAAAATGACAGAGAAAAGGAGAGCAGATATTAGATCGTCAGTGTACCTAAACCGTTTTGTTGCAAAGCTTTACCTATATGTATCTTTTTTACAGTAATAGTCATGTTTAAATTTGTTCATGTTTATATTTCATTGTATGTTGATGGCTTGACAGTAAACAACATAACAATGCAATAAATAGTTTTAATAATGATGGAAGCAAAGTTTTTCACTGTGGGGATCCATATCCTTATAAGAACAATCTGACCTATTTGTGTCCCCTTCAAAATTTTCTCTTGACAAATTTTATATCTCTCGTCCCCCCTACTGTTAAATGAAATTTACGCCCATGATCTAACAATTCGTTTTTATTAGCGGCCAGTAAAGTAGACATCTTTGTTGTTCGTAAAACCTGTAAATATGTTACTAGCCGAATCACTCATGAAAAGAATTCTGATTGGACCACATTCAACTGACAGTAAGATCTTGAATAATGACGCCCTCTGGTTCAACTCTCCAATCATAATCAGAGAAGGGGTGATTTTTAAACTGTTTTTTTTTTTTTTTTTTGCCGTTTTACACCAACACAGCTAACCACCACATATTAATGTGCTACATACCACACACTTTTAAACAAGACCAACGGTATGACCACTTGGCCCTTAAGCGTCCCTGAGAGCTTGTCAAAACTCAGATTTTCTCATTGACTTCAATGGGAAAACCACTTCCTTGAGCCCGCTCTTGTCCCACCCCCCTAAACCGAACGTTAATGAATGGGCACCTTGATCGTCCTGAGTACAAAGAGAAGAATGGTTGGAATTGGATACAGACATTCATAGCATACTGAAGGAAGAAAGAGAATCAAAGCCTACTTATCTGAATGACACGAAATTAATGTAAAAGGTTTTTTTTTGTAATCTGAACCAGACATTTTATTAGGAGTGAACTGACCAATGCATTCACACACTCCTATAGAGTAGGTGGCGGTATAGACAAATAAGACTAATACGCCAATAAAAAGAAGAAGTGTGCGCTAACGCAAACCACTGTTCAGTGACGCAAATCCACTCTGCTAACGTCAAAGACCTGACTGTCATGGCGTCTCCCATACTCGGCATGCCGAAGGCACTCAAGAAAACCGTTGTCCCACCCCTTGTTGTGATTCTTGGAGCTACTGGCACTGGCAAATCAAAACTAGCCATTGAAATCGGTAAACAACTCCAAGGTGAAATAATAAGTGCGGATTCTATGCAGGTAAGTGAGAAGAGGCGACTACGTGAAAAGCCTGTATTATTATTATAACGCTACACTAGTCCCGTTTACATGGACACTTTTTTTGTCAATCCGATTGAATTTATTCAGATTAAAAGAATCCAACCGAACTGTTTACATGAGCGTCAAATAAAGAGATCCGCGTTTGTTCAGCGTTTATGTCCAACTATTTTAAGTCGAATATCCATTATTATGACAAGCGCTATAGGTCTAGCTTATGCTTGATCAAGCTTTGAACCTGCGGCTAACCTACCGCGGTCACGTCAGCCGGCAATAGCTTTGACGCACATCGTCTTTTCGCAGCATTACGGTCCCCATAAGCTTCCATTCAAAAATGTACGCGATAACCATATGAAATGAAAAAACGTTTGCCAGATGAAATTTGAGATTAATCATTTCAATTTTATAGTACACAAATAAATTGTGTCCACCTAAACAAAAAAATCTTATAGCTCCATGTTTTTGTTTTTGAGAAATAACATTTTATTCAATTCAATTCAATTCAATTCAATTTTATTTATATAGCGCATTTTTACAAAAGGCATGTCACAAAGCGCTTAACACAAGAGGCCCAATGAGCAACAGGGGCAAGGAAAAAACTCCCTAGCAGCGTTTTTTGTTTTTACTTGTTATGGTAGAGGAAGAAACCTTGGGCAGTTCTGACGGCTCAAGGGGCTAACCCAACTGCAGGTTTTCAGTCTCTTAGATGGTGAGTAGTCCACTATTATTCCATTAGATACACATTACAAGAAAATTTTGGTAAATAAAGTAAAGTAATATAGGAGTCCCCCTCTTTAGAGGGCTTATTCATTTGCATTGTTTCAGCCTTCAAATCTTCAAATTTCACTCACAAAATACTACCTTAGAAGTGTTTGTATGGCCACAAGTGAACGAAATGTCAAGAATGAGCCGACTCCATGATTGAATAAAGCGGAAAATCATAAACAATAAACCATGTTAGACCTACTTTCACTGTAACCTGAATGGCTATGAAAGGGCGCCATTGACATTGAAACACAAACCGTAGGTGAGGGCAAAGGTTTTCTTGCATTTTTTTGTCACAATATGGAGCTTTATTTTTAGACTGATATCTTACAAGCTGTCATAAAGGCAGCTAATACCCCACAGGTTAAAATTCTCAGTATGTTACATATTTCGAGAATTAGATTTTTAGAATTTGAACAAATTTTGTGTGCACAGACATAGGGTTACAAAGGGGTGGAAAATTTCCAGTAAATTTCTGGAAACTTTCCAGAAATTTTCCATGGAAAATTTAGCTTGGGAATTTTAGAAATATTCAAAAATGGAAATTTGTGGAAATTATGGGAATTTATGGGAATTAACTGGAAATTTTGGATGATTTTAAGAAACATAGACCATATGACTCATATACCAACAACATATTTTGTCATAAGACATTTTTGCAAAAAATATACAATTAAATTAAAAATATAGCATTTTTCTGTTAAATATGTAGATTGTAAACTGAACAAATGGAAAGGGCTATCAAAACATTTAAATGATGTATGAAATCAGGTGTGGTTATGTAAAACTGCTTAGCAGGACGCAGAAGAAACAGCACATTTTGTGCTATCTAGCACCATGATAAGCTAACTTCTTTAATACAAAGGTGCAAGCTAGCTTACCTTTAACATATCTGCCTTACCAGTG
This sequence comes from Limnothrissa miodon, assembly GCA_017657215.1. Lineage (NCBI taxonomy): Eukaryota > Metazoa > Chordata > Actinopteri > Clupeiformes > Clupeidae > Limnothrissa > Limnothrissa miodon. The sequence continues at coordinate 383,318 of JAGFZM010001033.1, read as the reverse complement.
AGCTAGCAATCTATATTTTGATTGGGCTAGCTAAAATCTAACATTTTAGAACAAATATCATCTAAGTTATATCATCTTAACTTGCTTGACTGTTTGTAGTCCTCAAATGTGTAGCTCATGTGTCTGTATCAGTGACTGTATGTGGCTCATAAAGGTTGCTTTAGCAGTCCATAATTCTAGAAATCATTGAGATGTGATGGGAGGTTGCACAATGCGTATAGGAGGTGCGGCCTCAATAGCCCTGCATTAAGAAGTGTGTTATGCCCCTGTGATTGAAGAATAGCAAATTATAGGCTACTCAACTTTATGCATATCATATCTCATAGTTTTAGCCAAGACTGCTAAAATATTATTTTCCACCAACTGTCTTATGTCCCTGACCTTTAGTTGAGATAATTCCCAGTTTTTCCAATTAATTCCCGTAAATTCCCATAAATTCCCATAAATTCCCGTTAGTTCCCATGGAAAGTTTCCAACTTTGAAAATTCACGGAATTTTGCAACCCTAGTTACAGGTTGAGAGATGGAGTTAGGACTTAGATTTTTTTTATTTGGGGGTATCATATGGATGGTACCTTCATATCCTAGTTAGTTCATAGACATTTGAAATGAGCGGAAAAAAAAACTTAGTTCCAACCTCTATAACTCTGTGTCCATATGTCACAGAAACATACATATTCCTCTAGAAAAAACTTGAGGGTGTCACCTTTCCAATGGTATGAGGCACATCCCTGAGTCTAAAACTATGTAGGAACTGTCAAGCTTTCAATTTGGGTATGCCGTTGTTTTGAAAAAAAAGGAAAAATAGGGGTGTGCCTTAAGAGGTTAAAGGCTTAATGACAGATGTCTTGAAAAGTTTGGGAACATGTCCTGCTACAAGAGAGTGATTTATAATATTAAGTATCGGCTCAGCTAGGTTAGGGAGAGTAGCCTTAAGGAGATCAGTAGGAATTGGATCCAGTAGACAAGTAGAGGCCTTACTTGTTGAGATCAGCTTGATAATTTCAGATATACTGGCAGGTGTAAACGAGTCCAGGTATGCTATAGGTCGGCTAGGACTTGCTGTTTCCATTATAGGGGAACCAGCTGAATTTGAGGTTTGAATGGTGTTATTTATTTTACCTCTCATAGATTCAATTTTATCATTAAAAAAAATAATGAAATCATTGCTGTCTAATGTTATTGGAATGGAGTGTGTCACTTCATTCCTACTTTTAGTTAAGCGCGATATTGTGTTAAAGAGGAATTTGGGATTGTTTTTATTATCATTTATAAGTGAGGAGTAGTATTCTGTTTTTGCATTATTAAGTGCTTTCTTATAGTCTTTTAGGCTGTCTTTCCATATAAGAGTTTCTGAATCTAAGCACCAAGCAGGCTGGCTGTGGAATTGAGGTATGACATAAAATGTAGACTACCTCCTGTAGCCTACGTTCAAACTCATTTTGTCATAGTTCATCCCAGGGCATTAGCACGTCAAAATCGCATTAATTCACCAGATAGCAATTAGATAGTGACTAAAACACAGAGATGAATATTCATCAACGTGCAGTCACGTGAATCTAGAAAAGAGACAATTTTTTTGCATGAGAAACAGAAGCGTGTGTGTGCGCGCGCAAGGATGTGAGTGTGTAGGCACACTCTGACATGAAAGGCGCGATTTGGTTTTTGACGTCACATGCACGCAGCATGCTTTTCCAGTATTACAGCTTTCAGCCACGGTGTTTTTTATGTTCGTGTGAGTTCGAATTCAATTTTATTTTTATTTCATTTTGCATTTTCAAGCGGCGAATCCGAGAACCAACTAATTTTATTGGTGTGGCCTTACGCTATTTTAATAATAGCCTTTGCATCGTATTCATGAACTTGTGTTTCAGAGTCGGCGCTAGAGTACATCTATTGGTGGGGCATGGGTCAGCAGCAGGGGGGGCACTGCTCTTTGAGTATATCAATGCAGTAATACAGTGGATTCAAACATGTTTTTCTTTATTAGTATTAGGCTACTTACTATTGTTATTAGCTACAATAGTTGTGCTTGTTGTTGAGGATGTGGTCTATCACACGCAGGCAAGACAATAAATAATAGATAATATATGATATAATAAATAGAACATTATATATAGGTTGACAGGGCTACCTGCCAAGGAAGCTTAACGCTATTTTAATGCAATAGTTGTCTAGGTCAGTGAGTCAGAAATTGTTTATTTACCAGTCTCAACAGTTTCTTAAAAAACATAATGGCCTGCAATAAATTGTAAACATTAGACAACATCTCCACACTTCTCAAAAACACCCCTGGACATCACTGACAAGCACGCAATCGGGGAGTAGGCACGCATCAGGCAGCACTGACACAAGACCATTCAGGCAGTCACGTATAGCCTCTACGAAACACAAATGCAAGACCCAGCCAACTTCGATCAACTAGCCTATTCATCGCTTAGAAGGCCAAATATTTAAAGCCAGGGCTAGCAAGAAGTGAAATAATCAAAGGGCTTATTGTCAAAAAGGTTGCAGGCAATGAATAGGCAATTCTAAACCATTTTCTTAAATCCATTTTTTTAAATCCATTAGGCGAACCAAAGGTGATAAAATAAAAACATATAAAATTTAATGATACACTTGTAGCCTAATATTTCCGAAAACTATTTGAAAACTGATCTGAGCGCAGCAGCTCAACAAACACATTGAGATCAAATGAGACAAGTTTAGGCTACTCAGCGACCAATGATCATTGAACGAACGTGTTATGCAAGCAATTTTAATTGAAGTTACAGTTTGCACAGTTGACATTAACATATTAATTTTAAAATATGAATAAAATGACAGCCTAACCTTTTTCGACCTGTGCAAGGGGGGGCACCAATAGACTCACATAGCCTACACCAGCGTTTCTCAAAGTTTGGAGCGCGCAGAGGTACTGGAGGCGCTAGGAATCGGAATAAAATGAGCATTGTCATTTAAAGCAACACGCCACTGATTTTCAATACTGAAATATGTTCTTCCCCGAACTTAGATGAGTTGATAGATACCCGTCTCGTTTCTGCGCGTGCACGCAATCGCTTTGGGGCGCGATGCTACTTTGTTAGCATTTAGCTTAGACCAGGCCTTTCAGTTCATCCAAACAGCCTTGGAGTTAGAAATGACCAAACGCATCCACGTCTTTCCTATTTACAGGCGGGTACCCAAATAGTTATCTAAGGTGACAGAAAATAAAAAGAAGCAATTTTCTAAGCAGATAACAAAGAGAACTATGTATGTCGGAGAAACACTTGGGAGCCCTTTGCTGTCAGCGCAATAATATCCTCACTGCTGAAAACTAGTTTCCCACAAGGATGTTACTGCGCTAACGGCAAAGGGCTCCCAAGTGTTTCTCCGCCATGCATAGTTCTCGTTGTTATCTGCTTAGAAAATTGCTTAGTTACATTTTGTGTCACCACAACCGCCTTAGATAACTATTCGGGTACCCGCCTGTAAATAGGAAAGACGTGGATGCGTTTGGTTGTTTTTAATTCCAAGGCTGTTTGGATGAACTGAAAGAACTGGGTTAAGCTAAATGCCAACAAAGTAGCATCGCGCCAGAGTGATTGCATGCACGCACAGAGACGAAGCAGGTATGTATCAACTCGTC